>OX103974.1:9609057-9769723 GCA_944470395.2 Schistosoma turkestanicum | reverse complement strand
ACGATTGGTTTTCAGTACAATAAAGCAAAAATATTTTTTTCTCAGTTTTTGCTGAGTATTTTACACTTTACTCATTGTACTGTTTAAAAGTATTGAAATTAGGGCATATGTGAAGCATTTTAAAAATTAAAATTTAATGGACGAGAGTAGTTTTAAATTAGTTTTCAGCAGAATCAGATACTGTCCAGGTGTTAAAACTACAACCTAAACAGTACAGCTCAACCCTGTGACGTGACCACACAGGCACCTGACACTATTTATATACACCAACACATACATTGATTATTTCCCATCCAAGATCGCGTCAGTCAATATGCACAGCATCAACAAGCTAATTTGACCCATCCCGCTTATATGACTGTCAAGCTCATTATTATTAACAACGGTGATATGCATTACAGAGTCCCAATGATAAGTGGTCCTTGAGAATGTTACAAGGCAACCATCAGTATCAATCAAATCGGTTACCCTGAAAACCAAATTTCTATACGGACAACTAGAAAAACTTGCTTAAGTAATGCCAAACAATCCACAATGTTCATAACGAACATCTTGTTTCACAGTAAACCTTCAGCTCTATACAGCAATCAAATTTAATGGCATGTACATTATATGGCATTGGGTAGTAAGAGATGTAGTCTAGCTTGACGCAAACGGACTAAAACACACACTTAATCCTCTTTGTCTCATGTCGGGACATGTTTTCATCGCACTAGTGAAATTTTCACCTTTCCGACAATATGAGACCTGAGCTAGGGATGTTATCCCTGAAACTTTAAAGGTTGATTTTAAAATATGCACTGATAAAAACGCAATCAAGAGTATAATTATTGATTATTTTATGATGATAATCTCTTACTGATTACTTTAATAGGTTACTCTGTATCGTAATCCAATAAATTCTGTGGTGTGCTGATTCACTTCTTACACTAAAGTTAAAATTATTTAGTTGCAATTGTCCTCGAAAAGAAATACTATAGATAGACTATAATTTTTCCATAGAATATGTTCTCTATGACAGCAGTCTAGGCTTCATCTTCTCGATAACCGCAGGGCTGAATCAATAGTTTTGCAGCCATATTATTCCAGAGTAATTGTATTACATTCAATCAATATTGTCACTATTAAACTCACTGATTCCGTTACATTTTCTGTACTACTAAGTTGACATTATCAAATTGTAAAGCAAAGAACAGGTTATAACATGAACAAATTAATAATTATCAAAACAAACGTGATTGGATATTACTCCCTTTTTTTTTGAAAAATTTCAAATATCACGAAAATATAATTTAATTTAAACGAAAATCAGAGATTTATACACATCCCTTTACTATCTTGGAAAGAGGAAGAAGAAAGTTTTGATTAGTTTAGACTTTCATCAGTAACTTCAAAACTTGTCATATTTAAAAAAAAAACCATTATTATAAAATGAATTGAGGCTATTTACAGAAATGAGTTTCAATAGAGATTGGTATCAATTTACACTAGTATAATATAGCAATAATGCAAATCGGTTTAAGAGACTAAACAGTATATTGCAAATGTATATTTTCAATATTGAGAAAAATTCCACAACATTGATAGTAACGAAGACCAGAAAGCTAGAAATGAGTGGTTACGTAAGAGACAAACTCTAATAGTAAATCGGAAGGTCGTGACCGTTTTAGAGAAAGAGACAAATGAAATGTTGTGATTTAAGGAAGAAACATTTATGCTACCATGGCAGAGAAAGACAAAAACACTTCTTCTTTTTGGCACATGAATCAGGTTTCTGAAGCCAGAAGACAATAGCTTCAGAAAATATTCAGAAATCTGGATCTCTGTTGTTTATTAATAATGTTGAAAGATTTCTGTAAATACATTGACACCTTTAATAGTAGTATAAAGAGGGCACTTTTCAAATTTTGATTGGGTTATTGAAAACGTTGTTTTATACAGGATTGGTAGTTTGGCTGCCATATGTCATAAAGTTCCACTTCGATTAATGGAGAAGTGTTGGGGATGTTAGATCCCCAGAACTCGCTTGATAAATGCCTTATTTTGGATTTCACGTTTTCGAGCATGGGCTGATCAGTTAACTTTGAGATCGCATTTCCCACTAGGAAAATCCTTGGCTGTGATTGGCTGCTGTGTATTTTAGTGTGTTATTTTCGTAGCTGTCCCAAGGACGTTTCTATGATGTAAAAATAAACGAGAGTTGTGTGCTTGATTGTATTGTGATTACTGGGTGTTTGTAGAATATACTTTCTACACTTACAAAGCCTTCTGCTTACAGCTTGGGACTCGAGGTAGCCTATCTGGACGCTGGGTCATTGTCTCGTTTGCGTTTATCGACTAAGGTGAACTCGTAATAGCTTCAAGCATACCTAGTGACGAACACAACAAGAAGCTAGAAGGAGTGCGCCGATGGCTATCAGTAAATAAATCAAAGCTTCATCTCAGTCTTCTGAAAGGCTAAACTATATCAATCCAACGGTTTTCATAGTTAAGCCTTAACTGAAAAACATAGGTTTGATGAATAAAGAGGTCGAAAGTGTAAACTAATCAAAAGTTCCATGCCAGGAAGAAACCTCATTTCTTGTCCAATCGCAACTGAAATCAATATTTGTTGAGTACAAGCTATAAAGATCAAAAAGTTCTTTATTATTATTATTACTATTATTTAACATAATCAATCTGAATTCTTTGTGGCTTCAAATTTTTGATTTTATTAACTGTTATGCATTACGGGGTTGTGAAGATTGTTAAGTTACACAATTTTCGAAACCATGAATCGATCAACGTTAGACCACCATTAGAAACCTGGAGGCACTGAAAGACAGCCGTTTCGTTCTGGTATGGGACTCATCAGTGGCAGTGCGCATCCATGACTCCTGCACCTCGCAGGACTCGAACCCAGGACCTTGGGTATTTTGCTCGAACGCCCTAACCGTTACACCACTGAGGCGGTACCTAACAGTGTTAATGTCTAACTTGATCAAATTCACGGAGTTGCGCAACCTCATACACAGTTTTCGGTAGACACTGCTTACACCCGAACAGGTTGGACTTCACTGGTCACGTCTTCCCACTAGAACTCGGAGAAGATTCCTCACGAAGCTAGTCACTTATGTACAGACTAAGATAAAACAAATATTTATTAAATTAAGCATATAACTAAAAATGCATGTTCACTGAATCTGTTTTTTTAATTCTGAACTGTTATTAACTATAAAAGGTGTATTTGTATAGAACAACCAACTTCATTTTGAACGATACTTGAAGTTTACAACAATTCATATTTTCTGAAAAGGTGTAATTAAAACTTCAATTGTAGAAATCTTGAAAGAATATTTTTTATGCAGACTGTGAAGAGTTTATTCTACTTTATAACTTCAGTGTGGTTGATTCATATGACAGAGAACAGTATGAAGTAGTATGATGTTATTACTTCATAGCTATTCATTAATATGATAATGAGTTTCAATGTTAGAAAATTGTTTTTTTTTAAAGTATTAACAATTAATTAATTAATTAATTAAAAAGTTTGTGTTTTAAAAAAGTTTAACAAAATTCGAACTATTCATTTAAAGTGAAGTCTTCTAATGATTCATTTCAATAGTTTGTAATAGAAATTCATGCGTTTTATGCATGATGTACAACAAACACACTTTTAATTGAATGAAAATTTCAAAAATCAATAGGAAAAGATTTCGGTATCCATATTGTTTGTTTTTTTGATTGTTTATTCATTGTGATGGTGGTGGTGTTTCATTCTCTGAGCTGTGGAAGTTGTTTTGATTGTGGAGTTTTCATTGTTCTCCTGCTGAACAGCATCATCATCAGCAGAAACTTCAGATAGACTTCAGAGAACGAAACACCATCACAATGAATAATCCACCTGAGTTACACAGTTTTCTCCACCATCTCATTGACCATTCATTAATATTTGCATATTAACAAATATTTTCAAGTATTTCAACGTGCATTCGACGAATGATTGGTGTATACGCATGGATGATAATTTTTACTAAGAATTTTATTTCAAACTCTAACTTCGAGTGAATTCACATTGTTTTTTCTCATTTGGCAAATGGAGATGTGTTGAAGTCTCATCCATAGACGACATATGTGGTGGATTACTGTAACGGCTTGACATAAAATCTCTCTCTCTGTTATTTGCAGTGCTCATCCAAAAAAAATGACCGGCAAATTGTTAGATTTATCACATTTATTGAAAGTTGAAAAATACTGAACAAGAAAATTTTGTAAAGCATAAAAGTATTCATGAAATAGTTTATATTTTCAAAATTTTAGTGTCAACAATAAAGGAACACTTTAACAATACTTTAGTACTAAAAATCATATGAACTTTGGAAGAAAATGTTATTTTGTAAAGTTTCTTGGAAAGTGTTTTTTCGTTGTCTAAATTAAGGACTGATGGACTATTGGGCATTTGTTTTATTCTGGCAGTGTGCAAGCAAGATTAGGGTAGGATTGACTGAGTATAGAAATGTGGTCTGAAGACATCCTGCTTAACCATAAGGCTAGAATATCGGAAGTTCAACCAAAGGAGAGGTTATGAGTTCAGACTGTTGTAAGGTTTTAAACTTAAGATACAACAGCTGTTCATTGCTCTTTGACTGTAAGTGGGTGTCTAGCTATAGACAGGTTTCCATTTGGTGTAGGCACTGATAATGCTGTCCAGAATGATAATGAAAGATTTTTATTTGAAAAAGTTGGCAAGCGATATACTATTACTTCTTTTAATTCAATTTACCATATTAAAATATATATTTATGTTTTCCAATGTGACAAAGAATAGCAGTTTGATTAAAAGGGATCTTTTTTTTAAATTAGAGTAAGAATTACTGTGGTTCTGAGATCTAGTCATAGTTCCAGAATACAAAGGATGTATCACAGTAATTAAGAATTACCGTTTTTTCAGGCAGAGATTTGGAGGTTTGTGTTTTTACACATTTGAAATCATCAATCAATCATTTTTGGACCACCACTAGAAACCTGAAAGCACTGGACGGCCGTTTCGTCCTGGTATGGGACTCATCAGCAGTGCGCATCCACGACTCCTGCACCCCGCAGGATTCGAACCCAGGACCTTCGGTATTGTGCGCGAACAATCGGACCACTGAGCCGGCATCCAACGGTGTTAATGTCTAACTCTGATTGATCTAGGGATTTTGCGCGACCTCACCCATTTGTCTTTAGAGGTTACTGCCTACACCCGAAAGGGTGTTTTATTAATGCAAAATACCTGGACTGAATGAAGAATCATTTTTTACTTCAGATTTACTGATATTTACGTTAACTAATCAGTAATATTTCATTCAGTTGACAACTTTAGTCTGTTATACATTGTCCACTGGCCAAGTTAATGTTTGCAAATTTTAATACAATCATTTTATGATTATCTTAAACGTGACTATCTATTTTGATAATTTACTCTGATTTTTAATTAAAGAGTTTGATGACAAGAATACAGTTCGTTTAAATACGAGTAAATTCTTAAATAAACTTATATTAATTAAGATTAATGGCTACATATTGCAAAAGCTGTCAACAAATCTCAGTTGATTATGAAAGCAAACAATATGTGCGATTAGTTAGTGCTTACGAAGTGATTTGAAATTTTGGGTGTTTTTGGACTTGACAAGACATAGACACGTGAAAGATATTTTTAGTGTATTGGGTTTCAGCTGATGCATTTTCGAAACATGTAAACAAATTCATTGAAATCATGAATCGACTAATACTAGACCACCATTAGAAATCTAGAAGCACTGGATAGCCGTTTCGTCCAAGTATGTGACTCATCAGCAGTACATATCCGCCACCCGCTCACTCAGGAATGTAACCTGGGTCCTCTTGTCTCGCTCATGAACGCTTAACCTCTTGACCACTGAGCCGGTATCCAACGGTGTCAGTGTCTAACTTCAATAAATTCACGATATTTCTTGACCTCATCCATTACTTTCTGTGCGTAGCTGTCTCACACCACTCCACTTGTCAGCAATCTCCACAACCCTAATAATGACATGTGAACATAATCATTTTCTACGTTTGTCTTTTTAATATGTAAGAGCGCCCGAATAGACGATGCTGATATAAAATATTACTATCTATGTGTTGAATTTCAGTTTCAGTAATGGAGTGACCTTTTTACAGTTTCTTTCAATTTAGAAAATCTTTAAACCCAATTGGTGTTATTTGAAAAAAAAACCCACAAAATGAACAACAGTTTTTAAGTTTAGTTTATTATTTAGTGTTTTCACTGATTGCACGAAGATAAATTCACCTACAGAATGAGTGTTTAAACCAAACTCTTCACATAATGTTATTTTACTTTTAGTACCCGCTAATTTCAATTCCATCGAACAAATATTCATCTGTTATTGTTTGAAAATTTAAATATTTAAAAGTTATTTATTTTTTTAAAAATATTTATGAAACTCATAAAATGATTATCATCATAACGATAAAGTTAACTTTTTATTTTTTCAATTTTCTGTTGATTTACTGAAAATAATTATTTCTACGTCATTTTGAGCATATTTATCAAGAGAACCACCAAACACCTAACATATCAAAACCATTGAAAATCTTTAATGAATCACTGACTGTAAAACTGACTGTTTATATGGATAACGCATTTATTAGAATTGGGTAATCTAAGCTTTCATAAGTCGATTTTTCTAATGAAACATCATAGGCCGCCGACAAGCAAATTATTTTTTCTGATTAGTGCCATTTTAACGACTTAATTTTCTACGGAATGGGGTCGCTAACCTCATGCTCATCCTCTTCTCCTTTATCCCGGTGTTGCAGCGGCAGTAAGCCTAGAAGGGCTCCAGGAGAAGTTTTTCTAATCTATGCTTTATGCTAAAATCTCCATGGTTGGATGTAATTCAGATATGTTCACCATTAATTTGGTTATGTGTGTGTTTGTGTAGATTAGTTTGTTTTGAAAGTGAATGATTATTTCAAATGAATATTAGTTGAGTATAAATAAGTTTGAGATAAATAATTCATTTTAGGATTAATAAATCTAGTCGGTAGTGAACTATGGATCTAAGCGCAATGTTGGTTGGCACTCTTCAGACTAACATATCTGAGGGAACTGAAGATTCATAAGGAGTCCGAGTGCAGGTTACTACTTTGTTTCACGATCGGGGAGGTTGATATCTTATGGGATCGAGGTATATGTAATTGACTGATCTATACTCAGATATGATTCAGTCTAGTTTGAATATGTTTGAAACTTATTTCTCATTATTTTTTAGTCTAAGTTTTTCTCGAAGCACTGGGATTTATATGTTTGAAATTGATTTAATGGATAAAATGTTTAGAAAACATTTTTTCACTGCTAGTAGTGTTACGTAATCAACAAACTACTTATTTCGGTTTTTAAAATGACAGTATGATTCCTATAGTTCTTGAAAAGTTTGTTAAATAGACTAGTTGACCAATTCCTCTAGTTATGCACGCAATGTGACTTAAAGTTTTGCTTGAAATAGATATCTTAGACAGATAGCGTTTTTAGATGCCCAGATTTGACTTGATAATTTCAAATAAATTGAGCTTAGTTTAGAAAGTTAATAATAACAATAATAAAATAATTATAATTCTGTGATATTCTAATTAGTAGAAATTCAAATTTCTTACATTGCGTGTAAGCCATGTTTTAATTCGAGTCAATAAGTTAGTGAATAACCGAAATTAAATAAACACAAGTTTCAAACTATTGTAAAAGAACAACAAGGCTAGAATATTTCGAGTACAATCAAAATTAAAATAAGTCTGATTAAGTGATTTTTATTTTTGGCTTATGATTCTGTATTTTTGCAACACTGTCGTATGCTACAGGATATAAGAAAATCACAAACATATCAATCATTAATTCTGAAACAGTGTTCTATTAATGTACATTGCAAACGAAATTCAAAACAATTAATGAAGTTTACGTGAATTTATAAATTGCATTATGAGGTTGTGAAGATTGTTAAGTTACGCATTTTTTTGAAACCATGAATCGATCAATGTTAGACCACCATTAGAAACCTGGAGGCACTGGACGGCCGTTTCGTCCTGGTATGGGACTCCTCAGCAGTGCGCATCCACGACTCTTGCACCCCGTAGGATTCGAACCCAGGACTTAACAATCTTCATAACCGCTTAATGCAAATTACCTGTGCTCACTAGTGACTAGATTCATGAGGAATCTTCTCCTAGTTCTAGTGGGAAGACGTGACCAGTGAAGTTCAACCTGCTCGGGTGTAGACAGTAACTACCGAAGATAGGGTATGAGGTTGCACAACTCCGAAAATTGAAGTTAGACATTAACACCGTTAGATACCGGCTCGGTGGTCCTATGGTAAGGCATTCGCCTACAATAGCGAAGATCCTGCGATTGACAGGAGTCGTGGATGCGCGCTGCTGAGGAGTCCCATACCAGGACGAAACGGTCGTCCAGTGCATCCGGGTTTCTAATGGTGGTCTAACATTGATCGATTCATGGTTTAAAAAAAATGACAAGAAATGACGATTATGGAATTCAAATGAAACGTTTTGCATCCGATAGAAATACTCCAAAGCTAAACAATAAAAATTATTGATTTTTGAACAATGAAAACAATAACAATAGTAGTCATCATAATAACAATAACAACAAAAACGGTGTCTATTGTTATTGTTACATGTCATTATGTAGCTCAATGGAATTCATTCACCGTAAACTTTATAGACTTTCACTTTCTAAGCGTAAAATTAAGACTATTTTATTGAGCAAATTGGTTGTGAATAATAAGGTAGCATAAAAGAAATATTTGAAATCACCGATCAGTTATTTTCAGACCACCATTAGAAACCTGCAAGAACTGGAAATCCATTTCGTCCTAGTATGGGACTCATCAGCAGTGCACATCCACGACTACTGCACCTCGCAGTATTCGGACCCGGGACCCTAGGTCTTGTGCGCGAACACCTTACCTCTAATGGTGGTCTAACAATGATTGATTGATGATTTCAAAATGTGTAAATCAATAATCTCCAAAACTCTAATTGAAAATAAAAGATACAAGAAAATTGGAAAACAAAACTGTACTTTTATTACAAATAATAAATAGTAATATTGTTTCTGTGGAAATCGATTTAGACTCTCGCATCACATTGTATTGCATTGTTCTGTAACAATCAAAAATTACTTTGTTAAGTTAGAAGAGACCAAACTTCATTTATTTTCATTTCATGATTTCTTAGATTATGGGAATAGGTTCTAAGATTTCAGTAAAATTATCAGAAAAATAATCTAAGAAACATTGTTTAATGTTTCATTTGTAGAGGTTTTGAATTTCGTAGCAACTAACAGTTTCTCAAAAGTCTCAGCAACAACTTAATGACGACAAACGACAGATAACACCATCTCCTGAGTAAGGAGACTACTGATGGTCATCTTCAACAATATAAATTTAGATAACTTGAAAAAAATACTTTTATCCGATAGTGATAAATTTAACGATTTCGTCATTGTATTTATTTGAGGAAAAATTTGCGGCCCATGGACGCTTTCATTTTACTAAAACTCCAACTACATCAGCGAAAGGTCATATGGGTGACCACTTTTTGTTACCATTATTCAAGTGTGAATCACTGCACGTGTGTAAATGAAACATCTCGCTACACGTCTAAATGTTGCATTTAGACTAGCTTAATTAAAAAAAGTATTCAAGCTAATTCATTCAAAACCAACCACCGAAGTTTCATATTTCCGTTTGCTGTTCACAATGGACAGCTCTTATACATCTCTAATTACAATTAAATAGTACAAGTATGAATAACCAGTCTTCTGATTCATATGTGTATATATTCAGATAATGTCGTTTTATCACAACAGTAGAGTGCAAACTCTGACAAAGAAGATTCATACTGATTTCACAAGCTATTCGTACTCATTTGCTCAGCAGATGACATGTTGAAATTGTAGGTGGAAGATACTAGGTTTAAGTTTCGATGTGAAAATGGACACAGTACGGTTACAGATGAGAAGTCATCAATGAAATAACATATGAGTCAAGGCGACAACTCTTAGCAGTTTAACGACTTTTATATTTCGTGACAAATACATGTTTTTAACGGTAGTTTAATCGAAATCCGAGTCAGATTACTTAAGTCATCAAATTTGAATATCTCTAAATAAACTGATGAAGTTGAATGATCACAAGTCCTACTTGTTAATTAAAATAAATTCGGATTAATAAGATAACAAACATGAAAAGTCACAGATTTATAAAAAAAAATCAACCTAATATACCTTTGGTATATTTCATAGGTTTACAACAAATAGGGATGTTCGTAGAAACCGAACTAAACATATCCAAGGCTTTAATTCAAGAGTTTCAGTCTCACAGTGACATGTAATTTGAAACTCAATGGTTCAATTATCTCTCCTCGATTGTTTCAATATACATAATAACTTAACTATCATCTTGTTGAATCGTTTACAAAAGATTTTCATTACTATCTTCTATGAATCAATCAATACAGCGTACCCGAACATATTCGATGAAAAACACAAAAACTGACAGCGATCATCGAAACTATACTGTAATATGCAGCAATCGCGCATTAAATGAATGGAAAAACGATCAAAATTAATGGGTGCGTTATGTGAACACTGAATAACATCAGGCAGCTACAGTAAACTGTTTTAAAAGGTTAGTCCTCAAGGAGTTGGTTAACCTGAACATCCTGTATTATTTTCTATCCACCAGTTTGTTTTCTTTTTGTTCGGATATTCATCCAATATCCTAAGAGAATTTTCGGTCAATTCCTATTGCTTAATTCCTACTGGTCAATTTTATGGTCGTCCTAGATATCAATGTCACTTACTCGAATGTTGCTTCTTATTGGTCGTCCTGACTGTCATTGTCACTTCATATGTTGTTTCCTATCGGTCATCTTAACTGTCGATGTCACAGACTTCGATGCCGTTTCCTATTCGACCAAAATGTATAAATACGCATTATCTGTAGCGTTTTATGACCAGGACCAGGACCCGGTTCCGGATCCCTAGTCCGGGATCCTTATTCTCTTCTCGATTCGGACCTCATACTTTCTGGATGATTGTAGAATACAGGTTCAACTTCATATCAAGTCTTCTTATTTTTCTTCAATCTGGGGGTCGGGATAATCGGATTAGAGTCGTATGTCGTGTCACCGGATCCTCGATCCTCGCTCTCGTTTTCCGACTAAGGCAAACTCGTAATACTAGTTCAAGTATATCAAGTTAACGTGTTTACGTGCAGGCCTAACACTTTTCAAGCCTAAAAACTGATTATTGTTCATTATTTTGTTAACAGTGTCATGTACACTTATAATGATAGTGTTAGGAATGAAAAAGCGACTTTGTAGTAATAGTGAGTAAATGGAGGAGAAATAACAATCATAGGAGGAATGATGGAGGAAGAACTGCAAGTAAGGAAAGTATGAAAATCGGATGATGGAGTAAACAGTCTTGTTTTTTAGTAGTTAGAGATAGTTGAAAAGATCCTGAGAATAAGCTGATGACAGAGTTTGCGAAGGCGGATGTGGCTTACTAGTCGTTGTGATCAGCAACAGTATGAATAATTGCACAGGTGAATGTCGATAAGAAAGGAGAGCAGGCATATTACTATGATCACTATTATTATTATCATTACTAGTTGCAGTCTTAGTAGAAAAAATAGACAAAATGTAGAGAAAGGGGAGGATGAGATGTAAGTTGGTAATGTAGGTCTGCGAACAGAAAAAGCAGTAGTCGGTTTAGGAGGAAATGTGTATTTTTACTAATAGTTGTGATGATAATAAACATGGTAGCGGTTTTAATTGTCGCTCCTGTGTCATCTGGCATAATTACAAACATTCCACTTAATACCAAGAATAATAATGCCTAAACACAAATTGTGTATGCAGCTTTAAGATCCGGCATGGGTATACCTCTGATATGCGGAAATGTTAGAAGTATTGACGCCCATACTGTGGTGCTGTGTTGCGAACTACTTATAAGTAGTATATAGCGTGAGTGTCAACGTAAAGTCTGGTAGCATAATATGGGGGGAAGATCAAGAAAGGAAGAGTCAGAAAACAATGGAATTTGTATGAAACGCATGAAGAGTGACAATGGATTGATGTTTGGCAACAGGAACAGTCCAGTTCCATAGGATGCACTGATCTTTTGCAAATGAACGATTTACGATATGGTTTTCCGATTTTACTGAGTAACTCTGTAATTTTCGTTAAATACAATTCGGTTGCCCCCACCTGTGTTCTCATTCACTACAATACTATTAACACAATGCATATCGGTAACTGAAGATAAAAAGAGATGTATGTAATCAAGAAGTTCCATTACAAATCGAGAAAATGACTAGCCGGCCGGTGGCCTACGATCAAATTTCGAGTAGGTAAGTAAGTGCTAAATAAAGGTAAACAGAACGGTGCTTTGAATAATTTATATCTGTATGTCTAAAAATCCTAATACAGTTTAGACAATCATATAGTTTAGCTCAGATACTTGAGTTCGCTCATATTTAATTTGATTAAGCCTTTCGATTAATTTATTTAACCAACTCATTTACATAATAACAAGTTACGTGTACCATTCGTTTTTACTATTGTCTGGTTTCTATGACGTGATACGACTGAACATTGCTTACGCACATACGCTTACTCATCCTTTTCGCTTTAATGCTAATCTCTTAATATCCCTATGGGCTCGTGTGACTTGTCTCGCTTGCTTTTGAGCTTGTCAATCATTCGTCGCTTTTATTCATGTGCGTGTATGACTGTCTCGCTTGTCATATGTCTGTCTTATTTTTTGTCTGACTATATATTCTTAGTCATGCTCTATCTCTTGGAGTTGGCCCATTAGCCTTCTCCAATTCGAGTGGCTTCATTCGTTTTATTCACTGCTTCTCCGCTTCGCTTTGTGCTGTGTCCCAAATAAACGTATTCAACACTACGAGTTCATCTTCTGATTTATAAACTGTCAGACGCTAGTTAGTAACAATTGTCTGGACGAGCTAATCTCGAAGATTAGGGACGCGCTTAAATGACACACTACAATGCAAAACTTAACAATCTCTACCAGGAATTTTTATGTTAAACAATTTTCGTCGAAATCTGTACATACCAAGTTCTACGTTGAAACTAAAATGACTGATTGAAACAAGTTTAATAAGTCAGTGTTTTACTATGGTTAATGATCTATGTACGATAGACATTGAACTGTTGAACAACTCAATTTAGTTTTACACACAAGGCTTAGTGACACTAAATATTTAATTTTCTAATCTATGATTTGAATCAAATACTCACAGTAACATTCATACAGCTTCTAAATAACTGACCAACTAGATTTTTAACTAAAAAGTAAATAATAGAAAAACCAGTGTGTACAAATTAAATAAAGCGGATATTTTATTACTACAATAACAATTTATTTCACTGAAAATCGGATTTCATTAAAACATATTTTCAGTTTGAATGGTTTCGTTCTCTAACTAACTCTTAACAGACATTTTCTACAGTTGTCGGTCAGAAACAGCATTATCTAATTATATTTTCCAAATAATCCTATTAGTCTGCTGATGAATCCCATACCAGGTAGAAACGACCGTCTAGTGCTTCCAGGTTTCTAATGGTGTGTTCTAACAATGATTGATTGATGATTTCAAATGTGTAAAAACACAAACTTCCAAAACTCTGCCACAAAATATTGGGTATATGTTTGAAATGAACTACAGTTGTCATTCTTCTTATGAATGCGTTGACATTACAAGAGTTTTTTTGTTTAATTCATGAGTCCACTGCAAATGGAATAAACTTTTAAACATCAATGAATTGGGACAGTTTTCATGGCATTCACTGAAAGTAATTAATCTGCTTGTGGTTAGGGGGGGGGGACTTTATGTGCATTTTTATTACATGTTACATCCTTCTCACTGATCACATTATCCTAGATGACTTTTTCTTGCGTTAAATTAAAAATAAATATTATTTGGTGATAATTCAACATGATAAAATATTTTTCCACGGAAATAAATTTCAGGTAATGTATTTGTCATCGTTCTGCTTTGGTTAAATAATACATTTTGTTAAAAAATATATCATTTTGAAGTTATAACTAATCAAATAAAATCTTAAAGCTGCTAAACATGAATGCTATCAATAAGGATGAGTTTAATGTGTTAAAACCCACCGGTTCTGAACTACTGAATTTATATGAATTACCCGAAATTCATAAACTTAACAATCCAGTGAGACTAATATTATCTATGTGCGGCTCACCTACACATAAGGTAGCCAAATAGTCAGCTTAAGTACTCAGCCCAATTCGTAGTAAGTGGTGTAAGTTTTCCCTGAAAGATAGATTTGAACTAATTGGTGTTCTTGATGATATTACCAATGTTCCCCTAATGAAAACTGTTAACTTTCTTTGTGACTACATATTAAGCAATTTCCCTCTTTTTCCCATTCAGTCAAGTCTACTAAGAGAATTAATTTTATTATGTACTGAGAAAGTTCATTTCACGTTTGATGATGAACAATACCAGCAAGTTGATGGCGTTGCTATGGGAAGTCCTTTGGGACCACTCTTAGCCGATGATTACATGGCATATACAGAAAATTTATGGAATAAGCTTACTCTCTATAGGATATTTTTATTATATGTGATAAAGAACTTAACGTCGTCTTTCAGTTACTGGACAAATTTAATAGCCTTCAGAATGACATTGTACTAACCCACGAAACAGAAAATAATAACCGATTGCCTTTTTTAGACATACTGTTGAGTCGAGGAGGAGAATGGAACTATAAAGCATTCTGTTTATGGAAAACCAACCTGGGCTTTATAGTATCTAAATTTCAGCAGTTTTTGCCCACTGCAATAATAACAAGGTTTGGTAAAATGCCTCTTCAATAGGGCTCAAAGGATTTGCACCACGGATACATTTGAAGACGATGCAAAATTCTTAACTGAAGCATTGATTTCAAATGGCTATCCGCTAAAGTTCATCAATAGGTGTAGAGATCAGTTAAGACAAAAGCAAGTTTTTCATTCTGCTGAGAAGAAAAAGGTTTATATCACTTTACCATTTAGAGGTGAAGCAAATCGTCTGATCTTAAGACAGAGACTAAAAGCAGCCATAGAGAAAACATACAACGCTGCTAAACTGATTATCATTGATTTCACATATACCTAAACGTTGCTCGAATGATTACATCACATCACATTGCATTTATCAATTTACATGTTTGTGTGGACACACATACAAACGGAGGAGTAATCGGACTATGCAATCAAGGGTTATGGAACACGTACCTAAGTGTATTCAAGATCAGTTAACGTCAGATGAGACGATTAGCGTTGGAAATAGAAAACCATGTTCTTCGATCGCAAAACACATAATCGAGACAGGGCATAAGATTGACATCAAGACAGCCATCAAAACATCCCGGACTAGGGATCGAGGTCCGAGTCCGGGTCGTAAAACGTTACAGAAAATGCGTAATTATACATTTAGGTTGAATATGAAATAGCATCAACGTCTGTGTTCACTGACCGTTAGTGCGATCAATAGGAAACAACATTTGAAGTGACATTGACAGTCAGGATGACCAATAAGAAACAACATTGGAGTACATGACATTGATATCTAGAACGACCATAACATTGATCAGTAAGAATTAAACAATAGGAATTGACCAATAATTCTCTTAGGATATCGGATGAATATCCTAACAGCAATCAATTAATGTAATTTTTTGAAATGTGTACACAACTCTTTTCTGGCAAAGCTTTCAAAACATGGAGGCAAATCATGGCATTAAATAAATGATTTGTTAAGTGGAATTTCAGCGGATGATGTGATTTTTGATTCAATTTACCTTATTACTCGACAGACATAACATCAAAAATTTATGAGACATATATGGATATTAAAAGAAAATTACTGCTTGAGTTACACTTCTCTGAGTCAGTCAGCATACTTCAAATACTATTCGACCGACTTCAGAGATACTTGATATATGTTGTTTTTTTGTTTTAAACAAGTACATCGATTGTAAGTACAATATTGGTTTAAAAAGTGCACGTTTTTTAATCAATGAATGAATGAAAGCTCAACAATTATCAATAAAACATAAACAATCATTCAACATTTCAGCAGTATTTTCCTTACTTTTCTTTTCTTTTCTTGTTAAACACTTCAATGATAATCGAAGTTTTAAAATGATTCAAGTGTGAACAGTTTTATAATGGTATTTGTTGAGTATGCTGAAAAAATGTCCTTCAACTTCAAGTATATTCTAGTGTTTCATTGAAGTGAAAAAAACCCAACAATTACTCATTCATTGTTTCAAATAAAATGTGATTAATGTGTGAATGAAAGAAAGCATGTTGGTTAAATTTTTGTGAGATTTCTTCGGAGAGTTTACTAAACAGGAGTCGAATGGGACTCGAACCCAAGAAGTATCATCCTGAGACGAGCATAAATATAATTCTCTTTTTCTCATACTTATACATTCACATACGAAATACTAAATGACTGATATAGACAACAAGCCAGAGCTATTTAGTCGAGATAACTGTTTCAAGTATTTAACCAAAAAATTGTATATAAATTTATCTGTTATGTTCGTCACTTGCTACGATTGAAGCTATTACGAGTTCACCAGCGTCCAGGTAGGCTACCTTGAATACCAAACTGCAAAACAGAAGTCTCGATAAGCGTAGAAAGTATATTCTACAACACTTAGCCGGAACAATGCAATCAAGCACACAACTCTCGTTTATTTATACCACATAGAAACGTCATTGGGACAGTTACGAAAATAGTATACCAAAATACACAGCAGCCATGGATTTTGCTGGTGGGAAATGAAATCTCAAGGTCAACTGATCAGCCCATACTCGCATACGTGAAATCCAAAATAAGGCATTTATCAAGCAAGTTCTGGGGATCTAACATCCCCAACATTATCAAAATAAGGATAGTAGGTAACATATTGCATAATGAATGTTTCACTGGAATTTTTAATCAATGTATGACAATTCTTATTTTAATTGTGATAGAGGAGAAAATACGGTTTCAGAGTTCAAGAAAATATTCCTATTTCAATATCAATGAGCTGAATTGTAAGAGGACTAATTGCCATTGGCTACTGAGAAGTGGTTCATTATTATTGTTATTATTATCATTGTTCTGTATGTAATCTAAAGCATTGTACTGTGAATGATCTTTTCATTGCTTATTAATTGCTTTGATCATTTAACATAGAGACGGGGTCAACATGTCGACGCCTTTCTAGTGTTGACTTGTCAACCAGTCCATTCAGAAATGTGGTTTTTCAATCAAATATGTCCATTGAAAACATTGATTTGTTCCGAAATTCAAGTTAATATTTCTACTTGAAATTGTTTGAGAAATGATAAAAGTCACATCTTCAGTTATTTTCAATTTTTATAACCTTGAAAGTTAAACTTTGTGCTTTTTCAACCATAAAATCTCTTTCCACAATCATATGGATGCAAATTCATTTTTTTGTATAAAAACATGCATGGACAGTCGATGAATCAATATTTCCTCAGTTTAGACGCGATGTGGCAAGTAGTATAAAGTTACACAAGGTTATATCAGTCGCCTCAAACTTGTTAATTGGGCTTACCAAAAAAGACTGTCAGCACAGTTCTCACTGAATAATTATTCATTTGGAATATCAGCGAAATAAATTAGTCTTCTTATTTTTAATCTGTTGTTACTTCTTTTCTGTAACATTACAAGAATACATTGTAATATCATAACACAAAAAGAAACAATGTAACTCAAATTGTATTTCATTGCATACAGTGTGTTTGTTTTGTCTTTACTGACATGTCATTCATAATTTCTTTCTTGCATTCTACTAAACTTTAATAACATGAATGGACAACATGTTAATGAAAACAGCCAGACATTTAAATCATGTTGTCAAACAAAAATCACATATTAGCATTCATGTCAACAAGTACGGAATGTTGCGTAATTTTCACAGTTAGATGATATACTGAATATCATATCGATCGTTTACAGTTAGACATAACAACAAATTGTTTTTCAAATTCGATATTGAATATTTGAATGATTTAGTTCAAAGCTAAGATTTGTAACAAATGAAGAAATCGATCAGTAAAAGTTAATTTCTTCTTTCTCACTGTTTACACTATTTTGTTGAATTAGTTATCTGTTATAACTTGTGGACAGGAAAACACTATGGAGGCTTATTCGACACTACGGAATTCTTATGATGGATTAAACTGTAAAATAGTGCATGGAGGTTAGCTGACAGACACTTTCGAGGTGAAGACCGGTGTCAGGCAAGGTTGTTTACTCTCATCCTTTCTCTTTCTCCTGGTGATCGACTGGGTTATGAAGACGTCGACATCTGGAGGGAAGCACGGTATCAACTGGACAGTTAGGACGCAGCTGGACGATCTGGACTTCGCAGATGACCTGGCTCTTCTGTCGCACACGCAGCAACGAATACAAGAGAAGACAACCAGTGTAGCAGCAGCCTCAGCAGCAGTAGGTCTCAACATACATAAAGGGAAAAGCAAGATTCTACGATACAACACAACATGCACCAACCAAATCACTCTTGATGGAGATTCTTTGGAGGACGTTAACACCTTTACATATCTGGGCAGCATCATCGACAATCAAGGTGGATCCGATGCAGATGTGAGGGCACGGATTGGCGAAGCAAGGGCTGCATTTCTACAATTGAAAAATATCTGGAACTCCAAACAACTTTCAACCAAAATCAAAATCAGGATTTTCAATACAAATGTCAATACAGTTCAACTGTATCGAGCGGAAACTTGGAGAACCACGAAAACCATCATCCAGAAGATCCAAGTATTTATGAACAGTTGTCTTTGCAAAATACGTCGTATTCGTTGGCCAGACACCATCAGCAACAACGAACTGTTGGAGAGAACAAACCAGATTCCAGTGAAGGAGGAAATGAGGAAGAAATGGTGGAAGTGAATAGGGCACACACTGAAAAGAGCACCCACCTGCGTCACAAGACAACCCCTCAAATGGAACCCTCAAGGTGAAAGGAAAAGAGGAATGCCAAGGAACACATTACGCCGAGAAATAGAGAAAGACATGAGAAGAATGGACAAAAACTGGACAGAACTGGAAAGGGAAGCCCAGGACAGAGTTGGTTGGAGAAAACTGGTGGGCGGCCTATACTCCATTGGGGGTAACAGGCGTAAGTAAGTAAGTAAGTATAGCCTGTGGAAAAGCGGTGCTGGCTGGCCGAAAGCATAAAATAAACGACAAATAGAATACAGAGAAGATAAGGGTTTATTCAATATTGGAAATAAATGAAAGTGATATCTGAATACATTGATTTTCAACTGACTAATAGTAAATTTGGTATGAATTAAATTGGACGGTACCTGGTTTAAACACAAATTTACAATTTCATAAATGGCTATAAGCAGTAGATATTACTGAGTTACTGATTTATTTATGAAATTACTCGTTCTTAGAATGTGATTACGTATTATAGGTGGCTGGCAAGAAAAATACTTTTCCTACGTTAATGGTTCTTCAATCTATGTAGATCCTGTTCATCATAGCAGTGTCAGTCACTAAACCTCTACTCACAGATCAATGAGTTGAGTAAACTGTAAAAAGCTAAAAGATTTTTTTGCATACCTTTTTTCATTGAAGATACTAACGATCAAGATAGTGTAAACTTAATCATTTGGATGACATGTGCATTACAAAGTGTTTCTAATTAGTGTTATGAACATAAGAAGAAAGTCATTCAAATGAAATATGAATTTTTATTGAAGATATAGTTTCTGTAGATCATATTTATTAGAAATCTGATTATGATAGATAGTTTTTGAATGACATGGCTCAAAATCGTTTGCAATGGCGCAGGTGCATCCACTCTTTGTGTTCTCTCAAATTCTAATCTTCTGGATTCGTCAACACCTCTACCTTTGTCTTTCTAAACTTATCTCACTGAATTATACTTCTTGAATAACATCTTCAAATCCTAATCTTCTCTGTTACCAGTATTACTTGTACTATCTCTACAATTGCGTCTCTGTGCTAATGTGGTATGGCAACATGAACTGATGTACTTACGTACGAAGTTCTACGTTTCATCTGACTGACTGATAGATAGTTTTTGTTCAGCAACTGAACAAATGTGTTATAGTTATATGGACTGTCTTTAGAAATTTTTATGAAATTTATTCAGTCATTTAAGACACGAAAATTTTCGCACAACAGGGCACGAAAAATAATATCAGTCACACAACTCAAGGTGATATTATTTTGAAGGTAACTGAAGAAGCATGGAACGTATTACGCGAAATCGTTCAACTGAAGATATAACCTAGAACTACTTCTCTTATTTAAGGGAGATCCTCTCGTTTTCACAATGAATGTAAAAGGACCACTACTGACTTATATTGATTGGTATATCCTCTCTGAACGATCGTGACTGAATGACAGATCATAGTCCTAAACAGCTTCCCTTTATAACATTAAACCATGTCATAGACCTATTACCTTTCTATTTTTGACATCATGTCTTAATATCAACAAATAAAGCCCGATATAGTACCCTAACTGAGTTAAATTTAGCGACACAACGCTCAAAAGACGTTTTTAAGACGTATTACTACAGAATTTTAACATTCTTTCTGAGACAAATATGATCAAACAAATCAAATCTATGAGCATTTTTCTCTCACTATTACTAGTCGGACATGTATCGAGATACAAGAACTTGACGATAAGGTCAAATGTTTGTCTATTAAAAACAATTTGTAAGATCTCATATTTTATCACATCCAGAATCTTCTTGATATTTTCGTATTTTTCTTGTGTAATATTACGTCATTATGTTAACTGATTACTGTCTTGAATTTTCCTTTAGACAGCTGAGTATATTCGACTTCTGTTCATTCATATCATTCATGATATGACTATTCCTCTGAAATCCCAGAAATATCTCTCATAAATGTAAATCAGCAATGAACAGAATATTCACAGAAACATGTAGAGAACGCAGAACCGCGTGCCACGATTCTGTTTTGATATTTGGCTCCTTTGTTTAGTATGGTTCTCGAACATTTTAGAAACCCTAGGTCATGAGCATATATATAAATACCCTCATTTCTCTGTCAACACACTAACCTTAGAGTAAAGCGTCCATCTAGTAATTGGCGCTTTTTCCCCTGCGTTGAAGTCGGAGTATAGATTTAGTCAGGGGTTATTAGAAGTGGATAAGATCTTGTGTTAATTTAGCCGATTTATCACTCTTATTATAGGACGATAATCTTTAGCAGTTCTAAGTTTTTCGGTTAATGACCTCCATTTATTTACTTTTAAAATCGTGTCGAAATCGACTATCTTGTAGGGTTGTGTCTTTGACCTTTAAGTCTCTCTCACATTCCATGATTTATGTTCAGTTTGAAACTATCAGCTTTAGAAAATGAAAAGAAATTTTCTTCACTAAAAAATGGTTTTATTTCTTAACAAAGATTATAATCGATTTAACAGTCAGTTATTAATGGTCAAATTAGTCTGATGCTGCAATTCTGAGGTGAACGTTGAAAAAGTCAGCCAAAAATTGATCACTAAACATACAGTAGTTTTTAGTTTGCTTCATTTTATTTTAAAAGTATTATACATGTTATTTAAATATTGATCAGTAGTTAAAGAATTTATATTAAAATATACAGCGTCAAAAAACGATTTTTTAAAAGGAATTATTTTTAAGTGAAGAGATTTAACATCGTAGTTCCATGTTACTAACTACTTGATAAGCGTAAAACTTTCATAGTTTGATTCACTAGTCGTAGAATGAGACTCTCCATAACCCTGTCACAAGGAATCGAACCCAGCAACTTTGATCACACGAGCAAACGCTCAAACTCTAGATCACTGAGCTAGCATTCAGTGGTATGTATGTTTGACTTCAATCAATTAAGGTTATTGTGTGACAATTTTCAGTTACTTGCGTAAGATAGCTATTTGGTACCCAACTGGGGGCGAACTCCGCTAGTAGTGCCCTCTGGCTTTGATTGGTGATCTCGCTAAGATAAGTTTGTGATTGAAGCTATGAAAATTCTACAATATCTAATAAATATTGTCCTGAAAATATATAATTTCCTAACTGCATAAAATAAAATCTACAAATCGAGATATCGTGATAAATTCAGAGAACTAATGAACAAATATCACGAATATAAAAAACGGAATACAAAGTAATTATGGGGCCTAATACACAGACGATCAGCATCAGTAAACAAATTACAATGACAGGCATATTTCTTTCTTAATTATTTGTTTCAATTTATGATGCATTAAGATTTCTGTCGATAGTAATTTGTAAATAAATTCAATGGAATCATGTTGATGTTATCATGAAAAAGTCACTGATAAACAATGATGATACTAGTTGAATATTGGATTGTGAAGCTGTAAGATACATTCTAAAACTTTTAATCATTGAAGAATTAACCGGACTTTGTATCATTACTGTCAAAATTTACAATTTAAGTTCAAATTTAACCTAGTGGTTCTAGGGATTAAACGTTCTTATTGTGTTCTACCATTTAACTCACTCATGATATACACATCCTAGACACCAAAATTACCATACAAAAGTGAATGGTGAGTTGAGTAGGTAGGCTTATTTGAAGAACCGAATTATAGCGTACAGAAATTATACGATTGCTATCTTCATTTAGACAAGGAAGATGAATGTTGAGACTTTGGTTAGATGTCTGACAGACTTTTTCAAATATCATGTCTCTCGATTTCTCCCATGTCGTTTCAGGAGCTTATCAGTTGTCGACTAGAAAGGAAAGTATTGATTTTCGTTTCTGGCAGAATCGTAAGTGCACATTACCAAGGAGTCCCTTATTAAAACGACGAAGTTGTTCAGTCACTCTTGGTTTTCAGATGTACCTCAAATGAAATCAGTCGATAGACAGACAGACATACAGATACAACTCGGAACTTCGTACATAAGTACATCAGTTCAGGTTGCCACACCACGTCAGCACAGAGACGTAACTTTCAGTTCAAATCCAAGAGTAATAGCGATTGTAGAATTATTAGCAGCAATGGAGAAGATTATGGAGCGAAGATATGATTCTAAAAGTACAATTCAGTGAGATAAATTTAGAAGGAGAAAGGTAGAGATTATGAGGAATGAAGAAGGTTAGCATTAGATAGAACACAAACAGTGGATGCACCTTCGTCAATGCAAACGATTCTGAGCTATGTGGTTTAAGATCTCTAACCATCGGCATCTTTCATCTCGCGGACCCCAACCAGGTAGCCTACATCTACCAACATGACTCAGTCCACTTGTCAGCGATTTCATGGATTTTTGCCATGTTTTGGTTTGGCCGCCCCTAACTTTCTTCCAACCTATTCCTGCATGGCAAAACAGAGTTCGACGAGGCAGTCGGTGGTTAGGCATACGCAACACATGTCCTAGCCACCTCAACTGATGAAGTTTTAATACTTCATCTATTGATCTGCCACCGTTACCTAGTACTCGTTTCCTAACGACAGCATCAGTCGATGGTGGGTTATAACTTGAAAATGAGGTTAATATCTATTGACCAGCTTTATTTAAATTGTAAGATTTTTCAGTTCAAATTATTCAATACATAACTAGTTGGTAATTAATAGCAAGTGTAACAGTTTATGTTGATATGTATTGGTTCCAAGTCGTATGAGTATGAAAATTATCTGAATCCTGATAGTTGCGCATTTATTGAATTACTTACTTACGCCTGTTACCCCTAATAGAACATGAGATGCCAAACAACATTCTTCAACCTACAGTGTCCTGAGCCTTCTTTTGCTATTCATTCTTTTCAATTCTCGGTGTAATGTGTTTTACGGTCCTCATCTTTCCTTTTGGCCTTGAGGATTCCTAGTGAGGGCTTGTCTTGTGTCTTCCTCAATGTGTATCCTATCCACCTACAGCGCTCCTTCCTGATTTCTTCCTCCTCTGGAATCTGGTTTGTTCTTTCCCATAGTCGGTTGTTACTGATGGTGTCTGGCCGACGTTAGCTGTATCTTACACAGGCAATGATGCTTGATAAACACTTGTATATTGTGTATGATGGCTTCCGTGGTTCTGTAAATTTCCGCTTCACACAGCACAACCGTCTTGAGTTTTGTTATGAGTTACAGATGTTGTTCAGTTATATAAATGTTCCCATTACTTTACCAATCCGTGCATCTGTTGAACTAAATTTTAATTAATCTGTGGTAGAGATATACGTTATTATTTATTATCAAATAGTATGAAATATACTTCTGTTTAGAATCTCCTGTTACATACATACATACATACATATATTAAATTAATCACATTTGTTTTTCTGACCTATTTAATTGACCTGTTGTTTTGTAAAAAAGAATGATTCATACAACGAACATGGAAGCTTCAATAGGAAATTTAAAAATATATATACACTGGAAAAAAAAATAATTGCATTTTTAGGCATACGCGTAATCTTCGACCAATTTTGACATTTCCAATCATATATCTACCAAATTAAAATAATCAAATTAATTGGTAAAACTAAGCAAGAAAAAGAACAGCAAGTCGGTAATAATCAGCATTATTTACTGTAATTCCATCTCATTTATCCTAATTATTCGAAATTTACTAGTATTGAAGAAGATGAAGACATTGTTAGCATGCCCTATCACAATTATTTACTACAAGTTCTTCATTGAATAATTTTCACGTTAAGTGTTCTGTGTGGCCAACTGTTCCAAATTATGAAGTTAAGTTTTGTTTTGGAAAAAAGCTCTTTTGAGATGTTTTCAATGTTACTTCATACTAATCGTTTTATATTAACCGCCTAGTCCACTTAGTATATTTAAATGAACTGTTTAATCAACAATAACTCTGTCTGGAGACGCTGTGCGGCTACTACGGGTCTCAAGCCCTGGAAGACTATTCCAAGTTGCTGCAGAAATGAAAAGATACAACCTGGAGGTGCTTGGAATCCGTGAAATGCATTGAACGTAGGTTGAACACCTGGGAATAGCTTCAGGAGAGATGCAGTTATACTACGGCTATGACGAAGATAATGCCTCACACACTCAAGGAGTTGTACTGATTCTGTTAAAACAGGCACAAAAGGCACTGATACGATAGGAATCTCATGGACGCAGGATCATCAGAGCATCCTTCAAAACAAAAAAGGGAATACGATGAATGTCAGCCGACTCTATGGGCCTACCGTCGAGGGACTGCAATCAATCTTCGAGAGATGCTCATCAAAAGACTTGACCATTCTGATGGGAGACCTAAATATCAAGGTTGGAGTGGAACACCGGATTTGGAGACATCATGGGACGACATGGACTGGAAGCAAGGGATGAAAATGGTGAGAGATTTGCAAACCTATGTGCTTTTAACAAACTGGTCATCGGTGACACAATATTCCAACATAAACGCATACACAAAGCTATATCGATTTCACCGGACCACACTACTCAGAACCAAGTCAACCATATCTGTATCAGCAAAACGTTCAGAAGGACCATGGAGGATGTGAGAACCGAGAGAGGAGCTGATATAGCCTCAGATCACCATTTGCTGGTCGCTAAAATGAAACTGAAACTAAAGAAGCACTAGATAACGGGGCAGACAACATCACACAAGTATAATACAGCCTTTTTTCGGGATATTGTAAAACTCAACGAATTCATGATAACACTCACCAATGGGTTCCAGGCCTTGCATGATATACTCTGTGGAGAGGAAGCCACATTGGAGAACAATTGGAAAGGGATCAAGGAGGCAATCACTTCAACATGTCACGAAGTTCTGGGTCACAAGAAGTACCATCACAAGGAATGGATCTCTGTTGATACTCTCGCAAAAATTGAAGAAAGGAGGAACAAGAAGGCAGCAATCAATGTCAGCCGAACAAGAGCAGAGAAAGTTACCGCACAAGCTGAATACACAGAAGCAAACAAACAAATGGAGAGGAGCATCAAAGCCGACAAACGTAAAAATAAAAACAGCAAACTCTCATCACACTGTAGTATTATCAATCCGTCAGCTACTTTTTTGAATTTTCCTCTTATTATTATATTTCACTTATTTAACTAGTAACCAGTTATTTTAACCCTGTTACATTGTTCAGCTATTATCACGTACATATTTCCGATTTCTTCGTCAGATCTGTTAAGCTGTCTATAGTCTTTTATTACTGACTCCTAAATTTTTTTGATTTTTCAGTAAGGTTATTTTCAATGAATAGACGACATTTTATGTGGTTGGGTAAGTTCAATTAAAAATGATCTTGAATAATATGCTGACTTTGTATCTATCTATCTATCTATCTATCTATCTATCTATCTATCTATCTATCTATCTATCTATCTATCTATCTATCTATCTATCTATCTATCTATCTATCTATCTATCTATCTATCTATCTATCTATCTATCTATCTATCTATCTATCTATCTATCTATCTATCTATCTATCTATCTATCTATCTATCTATCTATCTATCTATCTATCTATCTATCTATCTATCTATCTATCTATCTATCTATCTATCTATCTATCTATCTATCTATCTATCTATCTATCTATCTATCTATAAAGGTAAACCACAGTCAGTCAGTTTGCAACAACGTAGAACTTCATACGTAAGGACATCAGTATAAGTTACCACACTGCTGCAACATAGAGATGCAGCTGTCGATTCAAATCCCATGGTACTAAAGGTATACATATATATTCACGTGAAATAATGTTGAACGGTAAGTACATCATAATGTAAAATAGTTTTTGCAAATTCTTCATGATATTATTTTACTTAATTGTGATTTCCACTATTTTTAAAACAAGGAAATTAAACTGTTCACGAAAATTTTATCATCTCAAATTTTAATTTCATTCTAACAAAATATTATTTATGACTGATTATTTTATTTTCTAAATTAAAATGACTAATTTTCTTGAGAAAAATAATAACAAAACAAAAACCTCAATTCCTTCTTTTTCTTTCAATCAGATGAATATTTTTGATCACTGAATGATTTATAGCAGTTGAAAAAATCAAGATGAATAGTGAGTTTTTATTTTTTTTTCTCTAGTTTAAAACTCTTAATTTTTCTACACAATATAACTAGCCTTGTTATACCTATCATCAGTTGCTATAACTGAAAGTAATAATATTCATAAAGATAATGGCTATTATCGGATAGATAAGATGAATCAATTGTAGTTTTCAGTGAAAAATGTAGGACTAGTGTTTTGTCTTTTTTGTAACTCATCAGCCAGATATACTTTCTGCCTAGGATAAATATTCACGCGGACAATCAAATTCACTGTTTACATTGTTTTGTGAAATGGGCTTTACAATTGTACTGTAAGACACTTGTATCATTCACTGTCCTCAATCAGACAAACTTCAAAAACTAGTAAGTACTGAACAGCTGTTTATTTCTGTTTGAGAGCTCTTCAGCAGTACGCATTCAAGACGCCGACAAGGATTGAACCAAATCTCACTGCAAATACTTAATCGTTATCCAACCGAGCCCTTAATCGATAGTTTGTATTTATAAACAGTATAAGTCTCAGGTTATTTACCATTCATTATATAATTTTATTCTGATACCTATATGAAATGATCAGCTTCAATAAAGTTGATTGAAAACTTAAAAAAACTGTTCAGTCAAATAAAAGTGATGTGTCAAATGAAGTCGTGATATGAGATTAATTTTAATTCAGTAATTTGGTACCCAAATGAAACTTTGTGGAATTCTAGCTCAGTCCACTTGAAAACGAATGGTAATGATTATCAGTAACATCTAACGATGGCCTTGTTATTTCTTATGAATACTAGCTATACCGTAGCTGCTATCTTGATATGGTGGTCTGGCTTGTTTATCTTGATGACCAAACCGAGCTATATTGGTTAGAACATATTTTCCTGTAGGTTCTACCATGCCAGCCAGGTTGATTGGAAAAAGCTGAAACTAAAAGCAGCAACTCAAGGTATGAGGGCGAAATCATCTACTGACTGTAGAGGGGTATGACAGCAGTGAAGTTTTTTCTTTGGGCAATAAGCATCTGCAGCGATTCTGCCTTCTTACAACAGAAGGAAAGGGTTAGAAAAGGTAGACCCTAAAACTGTCACACCTCACCCTACCTCATGGATTTCCGTCTCCAGCAGTAATGCCATTTGAATAGCAGAGCTAACACTTTAAAATATTCCAATAACAAAAGCGTGCGTGACCTGCCTCAAGCAGTTGTCCCTTAAGTTCTGCGGTCGCTCAGATCAACGTTTATCTCATGTCGTTTTCAAATTCTTCGAGAAGTACCCTTCCACCGTGTGCGCAACCGGGAAGCCACATCCGCTGTCATACCCGTAAAAGCACACGGGACCAAATCAATGGCAATAAAATCCTTCCTATACCTCTTAATAACTCACTTATCGCCAGGACCAACCCTTCTTTCATTCCTTTGTCTTCCTGCGTCGCTGACACAAACATTCTGATTTCATGAAATGCTATTCCTGGTCTCCTGAAACCCATTTGTAAACTTACTGTCGGAGTTTTTAGTGTTCGAACCTTGTATCAAACAGGGCAACATGCTGCCTTAGGTAGGACCCTAGATTCTCGTGCCATCAATTTATGCTGCTTCATTGATTCGACTTCAATTTGTCCGGATAAAGAACTAGCTCATTTTACGCTTCTCATATCTGGGAGCGTTGCTGCTGCTTCCCGTGGCTTTGTTGAAGTGGGTATAGCATTAAGTCCTAGGGCAGAACTAGCTCTCTCAGACTGGATTCCAGTAGATAATCGCTTATGTTCTGTCCGACTTAACGGAACAGTAAGGACTCATAAAGACGGGAAAACTCGCCGTTGTCTCTTTGTCGTCTATGCTTACGCTCTCACTAACAATAGCTCGGACGACGTAAGAGATAAGTTTTAAAGATACCTTTCTAACCTTCAAAAAGTTAGGCGCTACGATATATTTATAGTGTCTGGTGACTTCATTGCTCAAGTAGGTAGATTAAGTGAAATGGAAAGACACCTGGGCAGATCAGATGGTGTCGTAGCTCGAAGATCAGATAATGGCAACCGTCTGCTTCAACTGTGCTCAGATAATCACCTATTTCAAGCAAACACTAACTTTGCGCATAAAGAAAAACACCTTAATCACGGCAACCCCCGAAATCGACTCAACGATGGACCCAAGTAGATCATATTGCTACCAGCCATCGGTGGAGAGGCTCCAGTGAAGACTGCCGCTCATTCTGAAGCACTTGTTTAGATTCTGACCATACTCTAGTACGAGCGCTTATCTGTCTGCGTCTTATTAGACCTGACGAAGACACCGCAAGGAAACCTCTTAAGGTCCTACTTAATGAGAGCTTAGCTAAGAATATATTCCAGGAACAACCAGAAAAACAGTTAGGCGGCCATGTAGTAAGTGATGCCCACCCTGAGACAGCTTGGAATGATATCCATAAAGCTGTAGAAACAGAAGTGATATCTGCCAGTAAGGTAAACTGAAAGGTTCGGTAGAAGCGGTGGATTTCAGTAGCATCTACCAAAATGATGAATGCTCGAAAACTCATCCCGTCTGGCTCTAAGTACGATGAGGAGATGAGTCAGACTAGGCGCAGGCTGATAAAAAGCCTACACAACGATAGAGAACAGTGGGTGGGTAGCAAACGCGAAAGAGATGGGAAAGGCGACGGCGATAGGAAACAGTAGGCAACTATTCAGCCTTATCAAGGAAACTGACTGACTGACTGACTATGAGTACTAGGTATTGGTTTAACAACTGAATAGTGACACTTTATTTTTGTTATTTCAAAATCCTAATCTTATTTAATTACTTTATGTCTAAGAAAACATCGATTTCATCCATTTCTGGAAGGCGACAGTGCTGCCATCAGTGACTTTGGAAAATGATTGCTCTGTATCTAAAATTGTTTGAAGTCGGAAATGTAAACTACTGGATACTAACCAGGCAGTTTAATGATTAAGAACTCGATGTGAGACTCATGGGTCGTGCGTTCGGGTCATCAATGGACAAACAGTGTTAAAGAGTCAGCTTTACAGTGCTCCCTAATTATCAATGATTGATTAAGCAAGCACGGTAAGGATGCGAACTGCGAAATTCAATGATCTTTACAAACTTCAGATGCACTAATATTATGGAACTTTTTATCTGTAGCCGATGATTGTAAACCTGGGAGGAAAACTATGCCGAAAATCTGCAATCATTTGCGAGTAATTGAATAAGTCAGTCAGTCAGTTGCAACGTAGAACTTCGTACGTAAGTTCATCAGTTCATGTTGCCATACCACATTAGCACAGAGACGCAAATGTCAAACCAAATCCCATAGTGATAAAGATAGTAGAGGTATTAATGGTAAAGAAGAAGACTAGGGTTTAAAGATATTATTCAAAAAATATAATTCAGTGAGATAAGGTTAGAAAGACAAAGGTAGAGGTGTTGACGAATCCAGAAGATTAGGATTTGAGAGAGCTCAACGAATGGATGCACCTGCGCCATTGCAAACGATACTGAGCCACGCGGTTCAAGGTCTCTAACCATCGGTAGCTTCCATCTCGCGTACTCCAACCAGTTGGCATACATCTACCAACATGACTCAGTACACTTGTCAGTCATTTCACGGATTTCTGTCATGTTTTGGTTTGGCCGCCCCTAACTTTCTTCCAACCTGCTACTGCACCACAAAACACAGCTCGTCGAGGCAGTCGGTGGTTAGCCATACGTAACAATTGTCCCAACCACATCAACTGATTAGGTTTCACCACTTCATCTATTGATCTGCCATCCTTACCTAGTACTCGTTTCCTAACGACAGCATTGCTTACTCGGTTGTCCCACAATATACGAGTAATGCTTCTAAGAAATCTATGATCGAATACTAGCAACCTACAAACATCTTCTACTCTTAACGGCCATGATTCACAGCCATATAGGAGAACGGAACGAACTGCTGCGCTGTAGATTCGTCCTTTGATTAGCGGACCGATATCTCGCTTACGCCAAAAGTGACGCAGGTTGGAAAAAGCCAGTTGAGCTTTCTGTATCTGAGCTGAGATTTCGTCAGTCACCAGGCTATCAGCGCTGATGAGACTCCTCAGATAAGTGAAGTGATCAACACGCTCGACTACTTCATTCTCTATCGATAGTTCAGGTGCCGATGCAACCCAATCTTGAAGCAACATTTTGCATTTAAAGTAGGAGAACCGTATTCCGAACATGCTTGCATTGTTGCTTATGGTAGTTAGAAGACTCTGAATTTTCTCAGCGTCTTCACCGAATAGAACTATGTCATCGGCATATTCTAGATCAGTAAGCGATTTTCCTGATAGAAGGTCAACCCCTGAAAAATCTGACGAGCTTAATGTTAACTCTAAGAGGATGTCTACGACAAAGTTAAACAAGAATGGAGAAAGTGGACATCCCTGACGGACACCACTTGAAGTAGAGAATTCCGGTAGCAGATGGCCATAAGCTCTCACTCGACCAGTAGTGTTCGAGTAGAGAGCTTGTATAAGGTTAATGTACTTCTTTGGTACACCTATCAATGACAGACACTGCCACAGAACCTCACGATCTATTGAGTCAAATGCCGCTTTTAGGTCCAGGAACACGACTATTGTCGGACGTCTAAATGTGTGTCTGTGTTCCAGGACCTGTAGTAGTATGAAGATGTGGTCTATAAGTAATTGAATAACCTGAATATAGAAGATGCTAATTCAGTGTAATTTTGAAATAAAGAAATAAGTGAATTTCAAATAAAAAAATGAGAAAATTCCCACCTTTTTTGTAATATGGTTCTTTTTAAGGAGAAAAAATTATATCAATACTTGCATTCATTTATCAAGGCACGTATTTTTAATTACAATTAATTCGGGTACATAAATACACTTTTTCATAGTTGTGTGAAATTATCAATCCGGTTAATTTTTTGTTCATGAACATGTACAGTGATAAATTATACCCAAAAGAAAGAGATTAGTATGGGATAACTTTTCCTTAGTGAATCTTTCAAATTTCAAATTACGTCACAATCACATTATACACATGAATTAAATAAATCTCGTATATTTGTTAAAGAATTTGTTGAATAATCCAACTGATGCATATATTCATTATGTTGATTATTTTTCACATTAGTAATATTGAACAATGGACAATTATTTTTTGTATAATACGATGAATCACTACTACTAATAACAGAATGAGTACTATGCGTTGGATCAGTTGTACAGATAGTCATGATGGTACAATCGTTCAAAGCACTTTTCATAGCGACAGTTGTGGAACGAGGTGTAACTTCAAGGACAGGTGTTGGACTATTTCTAAAATTGATTAATTGACACTGTGAACAAATCTCTGATTCATAATTACTCATATAATCACAGCATAGAATGTTTGATGTTTCGTCGGAGGTCTCATGAATGTTATTGTTTCGTTCTTGATTATCCGCATCACTTGTATTCATACCAATAGAAGCAACATGTTTACCGGTGATATTTCGATCTTCCGTCATGAAAGATAATCCTTGGTTTGAAAATTTTGGTGAAGTAGGTGGCTTGTTAGCATTTGCCAAGGTACAGTTACATTGTTTCTCCATTGAAAACATCTTGTAACCTTCATTGTTCTCGTTCAGTGGTAATGGTTTCATATGACAATTTGATTGTATGAGTCTCCTTGTACACGGAGGTGTTAAAAATCGATGCGGTAATGGTGGAGGGAGAGGCAACTGGTTTTTTTTATGAAGAAAATTTCGTCTACCATAGGGAGATAATTGAGGATTAATAGTTTGATTGGTTTGTGAAATATTTGGTTTGTCATTTAAGCGTAGATCGTCTATGTCAGCAATAGTACAAACTGAAATATTTGGATGTGATTTAAATTGACAAAGATGTTGATGACCGCAGAGTTCATAAGTTCCAGATGTAGATTTTAATATAAAACTATCCATAAAATGTTTATTATTATTATTAGTATTATTATTACTAGTATTAATATGATCTAATGTTCTTTTTAAAGGGTAATTATCAAAACATGGCATAGGTGGAATAAAACTGACAGTTTTAGGCATTTGTATTGGAGAATTCGATTTGTCTTGAAGATCTATGCATAGAAAAAAGGGGAAAGGTTTTCGTTTAGAACTAGAAATTTTTAACATTACTTAATGATATTATCTCGAATGGTAATGATATCCTGATCCCGTGACCTAATATGGTAAAGCCTATTAGTCATGGCTTCGCATTAGAACTTCTTGAATTTATTCATGAGGCTCGTCACAGGTGAGCACATGATAATTGTCATTATAAAGTTATGGAGATCGTTGACCACTGAAGTTTAACACTGTCACGTGCGAGACAGTCACCTACGGAACGCAATGGATAAGGTCGAGGAATATCATGAATTCATTACAGTTGGACACTGACATCATCGGATACCGGTCCAGTGTAGTCTAAAGGTTAAGCATTCGTGAGCGAGACCAGAGGTCCCAGGTTACATTCTTGCTTGTGGGGGGGGGGTGAACATTCACTTACTAATGAGTTCCAAACTGGGACGAAACGGTTATCCAGTGCTTCCAAGTTTCTAATGGTGGTCTAACATTGATTGATTCAACAATCTCCAAAACCCTATACTCACTAATTTATTCTAGAAGAATTTGGGAGAGTTTTATTAGAGTTCTAAATAAACTCCTATGTTTACTCTATTGCATTTTCGTTGTTCGGGTTTATTTAAATATGAATTATTTTTCTATTGATATTTTGTTCTGTTTAAGTGAGTATAAAGTGAAGTGTCGCCGTAAGGATACTAAGATATCCTAACGGTAGTTACGGAGATGAGATTGTCATGAGAATATACAAACATTTAGAAGCAATTTTAAAATTAGTAAAATAATATTATTCAGGAGGAATGGTAATGAGATGAAAAAAAAACTAGCAGGTAGAGAAAATCAGAGTAAATATTCATATTCTTAATGAATTAAGTTATAGTCATCAATCATTCAGTTTATATATTGTTTTACTCTTAAGTTATCTTCTTCAAATATGATTAGAATACAGAGATTCTTCACCTCATCTGTGGCATATTACTGAATATCATTATAGCCAATAAGAATTTTGGTTAGATAATCATCTGGATTTGATATTTCTAATGAACTGATAATTAACTACAAATCACTCAACACTTGTATGCCTAAAAGCTCAACTATAGCTGCTACTTGACGCCGTACCCGGCTTGTCTGTCGTGATGATGCAATCGAATTAGAATGGCTCAACATTCGTCCTTGTAGGTTCTATAATCCAGGCACACAAGGTTGAAGAGACGTAATAATGAAGTTAGCAACTGAATGCCCTCCTACCGATTATACAAAGATGTGATGGTGGAAAGGTGCTGGTTTTAAATAATTAGCACCTGAAATGGCAGTGCCTTCTCACTTTGAAAGGAAGGGTTTAGAAGAGTTAAGCCCTGGACACCTCACATTGACCAGCAGATTTCCACCATCTGTGTTAAAGCTTTCTCAGTACAGAGCTAACATATCTCTAACTTCTCACGAAAGACCATATATGACTGGCTTGAAGTTGAAGTCTGCTGCTCTTTCTTGTGACGCTGCCAGGCTACAAAGAACATGATTAATCCTGTTAGCTTGCAGGTACTTCCAGAAGAATTATCTTCCCATAGTACCGGCTCCTAGCGAAGGGATAATTACTCCTCACATACCACTCAAATACCACTAAAAAATCATAAACTATACTAACAGGGAAAACTCACGTTGTGTTTTTTGTGCACTATGAGACAGAGCATTATTATTATTACAATTATTCAATAAGGATCTAGATGGTGGTCTACATAGAGGAGGTTTCTCATAGCCACATTTATTTATCTGTGAAAGATGAAAAAAAGGAGAGAGAGAAAATAAAATATTCTAGCAATAAGCAAACGAACGAAATAAATGAAGATTTAGAAAAATTAAATGATATCTAAGGGTGTATGAATGAAAAAAATATTCTTTTAAATAGTAACCAATTGAAATCAATGACCTTAAAAGAATTGTCAAACCGAAAACAAATACGTGATACGGAAATCAGTGTATGTGAATTCCTAGTAGCTTATAAAATAAATATAATCACATTACTGTCAATAGTGATAGTAATGATTAAAGTAATAATGATAATCTGATTACGCACCACACCAAATGTCTAGTCTTAGACCTAACGGTGTAAAGCACAGAAGGATCTGTTATTAAACAAGTATACTTTATATCCCAAAAGATTTGTAACTTTCGACCTAGGTGTTTACCCAATTTGTTGAATTTTGTGGTATACAGACCGCTAACCAGCATTCTTCGGCCTACTCTTTCCTGGTCTCCAGTTCTACCGAGTCACCATTCATTCTTTTCATCTCTATTTCCAATGCTTGGTGTAATTTGCTCGTTGGTCTTCCTCTTTCCCTTTAATCTTGAGGATTACAAGTTGGGGTTCCATCCTAGTTAACCACGGTATTCTGTACTGACATTGAGATGTTGACGTCTTCATGATCCAGTTGAGCGCCAGAACAATGGGGAAGGGTGAGGGTTAGTCACTTTGTTTGACGCCGGTTTTCACGTTCAACGAGTTTGTGAGCTGTCCTCCATGCATGATCTTGTAGTTTAGTCAGTTATTAGAATCCCATAGGTTGATTCCCTTTCAGGTTCACTGTAGTGTCAAAGAAGCCTCCATGGTGTCATCCTGCCGGTGCTGTTAAATGATTTCTCATAGTATAGGAAGCCGATGTATAAGGGTGTGTTTCATCCAGTTGATTGTTGCATAATAATCCGTAGTGCGGCAGTTTGGTTGGTACATGACCAGCCCTTACAGAATCTAGCCTGCTGAAGTTGGGCGGCTTTTTCTGCTTTCATCGCTAGGTCTTCCACATATTTCCGTTTAACACCGCTGATGCTCCACTTCACTTGCTTGTTTGCTTCAGCATATTCGGTTTGTGCCTTGAATTTCTCTTCTATTTTTTGTCTGTCATCGATCGCTATCATCCTGTTCTTCCCTCATTCAATCTAATCCAGAGTATCTGTAGAAATCCACTCCCTGTGGCCCGAAACCTCATCGTTAAAGGACCGAAGCTTATTGGTGAGAGTGAGTTTGCATTTGTTGAGTATGTCAGTATCTTGTAGAAAGATTGTATTAAACGTCTTAAATGCTGGTTTTCCAGTTGTTCATTGGTTTAATTTTCATTTTGGCCACCATTACGTCTTGCTGAACTTTTAAGTGATGCAAATGTGACTGATATCGTTTTCTTTAGTGTGATCCGGTGAAATCAATGTAACTTTTTGTATGCGTTTGTTTGGGAACATAGTGCCGCTTATAACCTTTTATTTGAAGGCACATAGGTTTGCGAATCTCTCACTGTTTTCGTTCCTTTCTCCCAGTCCATGTCGTTCCACGTCTTCACATCTGCTTTTGTCCATTCCAACCTTGGCATTTAGGTCTCCGAAGAGAATGGTGAAATTGCTTGTTGGCCTCTGGTTGACGATTGACTACAACCTTGCATAGAATCGATCTTTATTGTCTTTATTGTTATTGTTGGTGGGCGCACTGTACTCGATCATATTTATTGTAATCCCCTCTTTGATGATCCCAAGTCCATGAGATTTCCACCCTACAAGTGCTTTTTGGGCTTCTTTTGATAGCATCAGTGAAACCTGTTGTGTATGAGGCATTTTCTTCTTCATGGTCATAGTACAACAGCATCTCTTCTGGAGTTAATCTTTTCTGTATAACCTACATCCAATTCATTTCACTTATTCCAAGCATCATCAGGTTGTATCTTTTCATTTTTACAGCAACTTAAATGATTCTTCCTGTCTGTCACACTATCAAATTATTCTGTTTTCCTACATTAATCGTTGTTCGGGTTTTGAGACGGGTCATTGGTCTAATCACTCCCGAAGAAACTCGGTTTTCCTCATGAGGTCTCAGAACTCTTCTAAATGGAAACCTACCACCTTTTAGGTCAGATTTTAAATGGTTTGTATAACTTTTTCTGGTTAGAGTTTTCTTAAGTTGATTTTCTACGAAATGGGGTCGCTGATTCCATGCCGAACCCACTTTCTTTATCGAGGCTTGGAACCGGCAGTAACGCTAGAGAGTCTCCAGATCGATTTTGAACGGCTTAAACAATCACCTAATTTCCTAAACCGTTAGCTACATTTATTGTCGTTGTTATTTTCATGATATGCATAGAAAGAACTCACAATTGAACATCTTGTATTAACATGGATCATTTGATTGAATGAACGCATAATTTAACGTTTTACAGAAAGTAAAATAATTCTTTGTAGTGTAACGAAGTTGATCTATGAAGATCTCATAATTCAAACACAGGTTGAAAGATTTTCATTATGTGGTTCTGTAGATTAGTGATTTTCATTGAAATCATGAGTCAATTAATGTTATGCACGAGTAGAAACCTGGAAGCTCTGGATAACAGTTTAGTCCTTGTCCACGATTGTTTAAGTATAGCGAGTGGATTGAATGAAGTTAGAAATTAACACCGACGGATACTGGCTCAGTGGTCTAGAGGTTAAGCGTTCGTGAATGATACTGAGAGTCCTAGGTTCTAATTCCGTGAATGAGGTTATGGAAATACACTGCAAATGAGCCCCATACTGGGAAGAAACGACTTTCCAGTTTATCGAGGTTCTTGATGGTGGTCTAACATTGATCGATGCATAATTTCAATGAGATATTTTCCTTCTTTCAAAGTATTATTGTAGTTAACTGGTTATTAATAAAAAAAATACCGGAATAATCACCATGACGTAATCTTGAGACAGTCATCAGTTTATATATATATATATATAGACAAACTTCAAGAGCTCAGCTAGAGTGCAACTTGCTGATCAAAAGAATTTGATCAGCATTAAAGAAAAACTTGACAAAAAAGACATTATTTACTATTCAGTGACCAGTCATAGTAGATATCTTAGTCTTATGGGATCTTACGTTTGAGCTAAAAAGCATTTCAAATTGTGAATCTAGACGATGTAGGTTGGAATCCCACAAGGAGCATTAGATTCCTAAAGATTACAGATACACCTTGCACCAACTAGCATGAAGCTAAGGTTCATAATTTCCCGTCATCTACCTATCATCACTAAACTCTACTTGATTTAACTATAAAGAACTAATTACTCTACTCGTTCACTACCGACAATCCAAGCATTTGAACTGCTTATTCAACTGATCAAATTTAATCAGAAGTAGAAAAAAATCTAATGACTTATTGATACATTTTGAAAATCTGTTTTTGTGAAGCATACATTATTACCTAGACATACCCGTTGATAATCTTGTGTAATGTTGCATTTCTCATTGTTTTCAAATATTTTCTGGCTTCCATTCAATATTCCTTGATCATGATGATCAAGATGTTTTCGTAAAGTGTCACAGTGAGATTGAATATTTAATTTTACTGAAATAGGAGTTACTTGATCGTTTCGTGGTTGGGATATTGTTCGTAATGCTGATGAGTGTTCAGTTTCTTCACAATTCAATATAGAACAACCTGATGTTATCAAACAATTGTTGCCACTATCTCTATTACAACTTGGTTGGCCTTCTCTCCTGAACGATGATGACAAAGTTGGTAATTGTCTTTTCTGTTGTTGTGATGGTGATAATGATAGTGTAGATAACAATGAAGGTGATTGACCGAGTAGACAATGATTATCGAAATTAGAATCATGTAGATGAGAAGTTGGATAAACTGTATTCTGTTGTTTATGATCATTAATATTGTCATCTTTGAATTCTGGTATGTTTACACTATTTGAATCATGGATGCAGTGACGTAATCCGTACGTTGTATATGGACTATAAGAATGCAAATGAATTCGAACATTACCTGAAAGGATAGAAAGAATAAATTAACTGATCAATTTATTAGTTATTTGATGTTCTGTTAACTCTTGTAATTAAAAAAATTTATTGGAAATGTGACATTTATGGAAAAATTGTGATAGACAACAATAGAATTGTTTGACAGCATTGTTAGATATCAATTTATGACAAAAAACAGATATATTGTAGCATCCCGTACAGGATGTACGTACTAACAAAAATTGATCGAAATCCAGTCAAGAATCCCAATGCTTAGGTGATTTAAACTCATTCATGCTATAAGTTAGTAGAGATCCAGTTTCGGTAGCTCAGGGAATGACGGATTGGCATTTGATTTTGAGTCCTTTTGTGAACATTAACAATGAAATACAAGTACAACCGCAAGACGAGTTCCAAAATAAAACGAAACTGACATTAAAAATTCCACCACTAGATAAAATTCATTTGTGTTTGGTTTGTTATTTTCGTACAACAGAAATTGATTCCAGTACGGATGCGAACGATGTAACGAAAGCAGAGGTTTCTATGAACAGGAATTATTATCCTATCTGCTTTATTTAAATATGTTGTAAGAGCTAGTGGTATAAAGGAGTAACGAAGATTGCTATCATGTTTGCCCAGTCGTTTATTCCTAATTGAATTCAACTCTGATCAATTTGTGCGCGTGATCACAAGTTCAAATGATTCAACATTGAGTACATTATGATATGTTCGTTTGTTTAACATAGTCGGTAAGAAACTGTTGGCCTAGGTTTACATGTTTGGAATTCATCAATAGGGTGTAACTGTAGTGTTGGTGGAATTGATGAGTACTTTTCTATTAAAATTATATATTCTAAAAATAAGATAATCGAGGTCACGAGTTCGATTACAGAAATGCATACAATGAATGATAATAATAATAATTTGCAGTTGTGATATTCGAATTCGATACACTTCATCGTCTCATTTAAAATCATAAGCTTATTAACTTATTTGTATTGCATTGAAATCATGCATCGATCATCGTTAGGCCACCATTAGAAAACTGGAAACACTGCAGACCCGTTTCGTCCTGGTATGGGACTCATCAGTAGTCCGCATTCACTGTCCCCGCTTGCTTGAATTGAACCCGAGACTTTTGAAATCGCTCAAGAACGCTTAACCTTAAGACTAATGAAGAGGTATCCAACGGTTTCAATGTTTAACAATAATGATATTGGTTTATTCTTCCATGTTTAGTGGATATATATTTCATGACCACTAAAATTTATACTATGTTAATCTTTAAAATAACCAACTGTAATGATTGTTAAAAATATTATTCTGTTCAAGGGTTAGAATCAACAGTAGTTTGAAAAATGCTAACATACTCACAGATTAAAAATATGTAATCTTCAACTGTGTTTGAATGTAACAAACATTCATTGATTTGTTGAACACTCATTACTTTATTATGCTTTAACACCTAATAATCAAAATGTTTGCAACTCAATCTCATATGATAAGATGATAAACACCTTTTATTAAACAGTTTGGTTTATTACAAAACAGAATCATCATTAAAACGTGTATAGTTTAAAAGTGTTTTTGATGCAAAATAATATAATTAAACTATGCTAACACTGACAAGTGAGGCTAATCGTTTTTTATTTCCCGATGTTCAACAAAAGTTCATTATCTGGCATTTTCGAGCATTTGACCTGTTCATTTCATCGATAAATAATGTATAAAACAGTATATATTTTCCACTGGCAAGATCATTTTAATCATCTAACCATATTAGCTTATTTTCTGTGAACACGTCGCTATAGCGCATCTCATCTCATCGGATGGAAGAAGCAAGCAAATGAGAAGCAACAGTTAGAACCTGAAGTCGTCAATGAAAATTGTACTCTTACATATAGATAGCATTCACTGAGTAAATAAATTAAAAAAGTACTAGATATTCTACACTTAGTGAAAATCGAAAAGCTTTTCGTTTCTAAATTCATGTACTTTATCCTACACTAAGAAAACGATTTTATTCAAGAGAGCAGCTTCTCAAATCTTGCAGGAAATTCAAAACATAATAATAACAGACAGTTTAAATTTTGTCAGGAAGTAAATAAAATTAGTGGTGGTTGTTTGGAAAGCGTGAAACTTGTTATGTTCGTCACTTGGTACGCTTGAAGCTATTACGAGTTCACCTTAGTCGATAAACGCGGACGAGACAATGAACCAGCGTCCAAATAGGCTACCTAGATCCCCAAACTGCAAAACAGAAGTCTTGATAAGCGTAGAAAGTATATACTACAACACCCAGCAAGCACAATGCATTCAAGCAAACAACTCTCGTTTATTTTTACATCATAGAAACGTCCTTGGAACAGTCACAACAACAGCACACCAAAATACACAACAGTCACTCACAGCAATGGATTTTCATGGTGGGAAATGAAATCTCAAGGTCAACTGATCAGCAGGTAAGTCATTAACTGGTCAAAATGTGTATCCTGGATTTCACTGTTATCCAACATTCATCTCTGTTGATAAAGCTTGTGACTAAACGGCAATATCAAGGTAATCCCCTCATATATGCCAAAATAGGTTGATTGATTGCTATCCCGAAACATCAGTGGGAAAGTTAAAATAACCAAATACTTATAAACTGATATTAATAAGTCGAAGTTGTTCACACAATTACTTACTTCTATTCATAGACTATTTCAGCATTACTTTGAATGATAATTGCATAGGAAAACATTTTTTTTAAAGGTTTAATTTACCCTTTCAAATTTCTTAATATTTATGTACTTCATATTTATAATCTTTTACATTCAGTTCATGATTTGAACAATTTCCAAAACTTCTTTACTAATATGAAATTACATTATTGAAACCATGAATCGATCAATGTTAGACCACCATTAGAAACCTGGAAGCACTGGACGGCCGTTTCATCCTGGTATGGGACTCATCATCCGTGAATTTGATCAAGTTAGACATTAACACCGTTAGATACCGGCTCAGTGGTGTAACGGTTAGAGCGTTCACATACAATACCGAAGGTCCTGGGTTCGAATCCTGTGGGGTGCAGGAGTCGTGGATGCGCACTGCTGTTTCTTCCATACCAGGACGAAACGGCCGTCCAGTGCTTCCAGGTTTCTAATGGTGGTCTAACATTGATCGATTCATGGTTTCAATAATGTAACTTAATAATCTTCACAACAACCCCGCAATGTAACATGAAATTGAATTGAAATTGTAATCAGTCACCTTGAAAACAAATTAAATTATCAATGTAGACACTGGTACAAGTTTTGCTTAGGATATTGTGAATATACACTAACTAGTTTGTTGCAAAATATGAACTTTAAAAATGCAAAGAACCTCATCAATATTACACATGGGTAATATGTCAGTATTAGAAATCTGCAAATTATTTCATGTGTATCTTCTCTCGAAAACGAAATGAAAATGTTGTCTTCACATGTTACAATCACACACACACACACACAAGAAACATTAAATTGAGGTAAAATAAACGAAAACTCTATGTTGTTTCGTCAATTTTTTTTAGGTTGTTACATCAATAGTTCTTGGTGTTGTTTGTTAATTTTATGTGAAGAATGTAACAACAACTACGCACGCACACACACACATACGCACGAATATTTAGTCATAGTCAATGAATGAAAATCGACATCACCTAACCAGCAACAACAATAATTCTCCGTACAATGGATAGCCAGTTTGCATGAAAATGTCAGTATCAAAAGCGTCTGTCTAACTAACTTAAACACCTGTAGTAACAATAATAATAATAATCATATGAAAATATCTAATTCAATAACCACCACATGTTCTACCAAAACTAATGAGAAATTTCAACAACAACAATAGACATTCTAGAGTAGAGAAGAATAAAATCAAAACTGAACACACATATTTTTGGCAGAAATTGGTGTAACAGTGAAAAAAACAATTATTTACAATTAATATGAAGCTAATATTGTGCACACATACACACACAACCACATGTGCGTGTCTCGTTGTGTATGTATCGGTTGCAGACAAATATGAAATTGATTGAAAATTATTCATCTCTTGAAATTAAGATGATTTCAAATGAAGAGAAAAACACAATGATTTTTGGGAAGAAGTTATAGCTTGAACTCGAGTTACTACTACTACTACTACTACTACTACTACTACTACTACTATTTTGTAGGTGAATATTTTAAGATGAAATTCTTGAGAATTTTTTTCTATCTCAACTTGCAGAAGAATGAATGAATGTAAAGTCAGTTAGTTGTCTTATGTTTAACCGGTCATGATGAGACCTGAAAGTCTCAGGCTCGATTTTTTATATGGTTGTTGATATACACTATGGAAGAATTGTACACTTGGAAAAAACTAAATGTTCAATGTTTCTAGATTTTCTGTGATTGTTTAACTAAAGTCAGTAGACAGTGTAGATAGATGCACAGTAATCGGTCTTTCTTATTTTATTGTATTTATAAAAGTTTTTACTATTTTTGTAAACAGATACATAATTATTTAAAAATTAACTGTTTCGAAAAAATGAAATTCATTCGAAACAAACAGATACTACCTATTGGTTAGTTGTTCTAGATATTTACAGACTTCAGATAACAGATATTCACTGAATGTAAGTCTCTATAGATTAATAGAAAAAAGACCGTTTAGTGTGTTTCGAATTCGCTCAAGTATATATATATATAGCCATCATATAAGATGGTCAACTAGTGTAACTCTGTTTTCACATTGATTTTTGATGAGGATTGCTGAAATCGCTGTTGTTTCTACCCTAGATAAATTATGTCTACCAGGTTAATACCAATTAACATACAATGTTCGACAAAGTCTGTTGAATTATTATTTTAAAAGTGATCAGAGGTGTACAACCATGAAATACCAGTAAGTCTCGTAGTTTGCGTCACTAACTGATTCAAGGTAGCCAATTATTATTTGGAGTCAGAAGTTCATAGACATCTGTTTCGCTCTAGTATCGAACTCCTTAGTCATGCGCATTCAGAACTTTAATGCGAGATATTTAAACCTCATTGTGAGAAATTAATCTTCAGTATTCGTGGTTAACCAACAAGCCTGCTGCACAAGCACGCCGCTGCCTTTTAGGCAATACAAGGATTCGTACAAACGCCAATTTTGCTATAACCCCTGCCCCATAGGGGAACGCACAAATTATCTAGATTGGTCTGCAGACACACTCACGCATACGAGCAGTGGCCCCCGTTCGAGCACTTATGAACCAAATCGATCCCTCTAACCAATCCACTACCCACTATCCTGAATCAGCAAGAGCGGCAAGGCGTGCTTTCCCAGCTAGACCTGGCACCCCGAACGAATTACCGAGCCACCCATCAGCCGTTCCAACCGTCTGGCCTCCAACTGCCTTGCGCTGATACAATCAATCGGAGCTCTCAAATTCCACATGAAGCTAAAGATCGAGTTTGTCCCACAAGGTCAGATGGAATGTAAACTCTGCCATGGGGTAGATGTCATGAACTCGACCAAGCGCAATCACTCAGCCAAGCAGGATTAATCCAACTACATAAGTGGGCAGACGTCATCGGTGGCCTCGATGCCAGTTTACACACTACATCGAGATGCAGAGTGTTTGGGACAACCACATAGGGTCGGCGCCAATAGTCCAGGATCTTTACGGCTGCTTCCCCAAAAAAATCGTCTAATGCCGCCTTCAAGCAACCTGGAAAGCTATATTCCTTTCAAGGTATTTCAATTTACCTACGTTCAATGGACGGGATTCAGACTTAGAGGCGTTCAGTCCTAATCTCTCAGAGTGGCAAACCGCATCCACGGCCTTGCAACCATGAACACGTACCATTATTCGGGATCATGCTAGGCACGGTATCTTAAGCGTTCTGAACGGCCTTTGGCCACAGCACTGTAAACAACGCCACGTTGCCTGGCGGGACCAAGAAGAGGTAGCCGCCACCACAACCCCCAAAAGGTTCCGTGTATGCACGTCACCTAATATACCTATTCAATTAGATGACGAGGCATTTGGCTACCTAAAGAGAGTCATAGTTACTCTCGATATTTTGTGGTGTACACCTCTAATCTTATTTAGAACTGGTTATTATTTGGATATGTCTGCATGTACACCAAAAGAGGCTGATCAGTTGTCGTCCTGAATGCCGAGTAGAAGATTTAAGCTACTAATCCGAATGAATTATATTTGTAGATTGTTTATAGACTAATAACTTCGTTATATTTTCTACAGTTGTGTTAGTAGTCACATACTTGTTAAGTCATGTAAATATAATTAAAGGAAGTTCTAGTTTCATCATTGAAACTATGTAAATGTTTAGGGTTATTCGTGCTCGTAAGTTTCTGCTCTGACATAATAATATGGGTTTACATAGAAAGTCGTTAACGTGAATGTAAGCGTTTGTTGTTGATCCCTTTCTAACAGAATACGTGTATCCTCGGCGGACTCAGGAATATCATCATTTAATCTTAACCTGTTTGGTTAAATTTGTATAGTTGTTAGCCGAGAATTCCACAAACGCATTTCTTCTAACAAGTTGAATGTACTAACTAACATGTGTGATATTTCAATTGGCCTTAAATGAATGAATATTTATTTGACATTTAGAATATAAATGTTGTGACATCAAAATAGTTCATTATTTGATCATAAATAATGATAAAATTCCTTAGTAAAACTGTAATTTTACACTATAATTCACAGTAATTTAAAAACGTTTAAATTTGATTTCTTTTTTCCAAAATAACCGATTCATTATTCTTTGAAATATCTGCATTACGGGGTTGTGAAGATTGTTAGGTTACACATTTTTTGAAACCATGAATCGATCAATGTTAGGCCACCATTAGAAACCTGGAAGCACTGAAAGACGGCCGTTTCGTCCTGGTATGGGACTCCTCAGCAGTGCGCATCCACGACTCATGCACCCCACAGGATTCGAACCCAGGACCTTCGGTGTAACTTAATAATCTTCACAACCCCATGATGCAAAACCTGTGCTCACTAGTGACTAGCTTCGTGAGGAATCTTCTCCGAGTTCTAGTGGGAAGACGTGACCAGTGTAGACAGTAACTACCGAAGACTGTGTATGAGGTTACGCAACTCCATGAATTGATCAAGTTAGACATTAACACTGTTAGATAACGGCTCAGTAGTCCAGTGGTTAGGCATCCGCGCACAATACCGAAGGTCCTGGGTTCGAATCCTGCGATTGGCAGGAGTCGTGGATGCGCACTGCGGATGAGTCCCATACCAGGACGAAACGGCTGTCCAGTACTTCCAGGTTTTTATTGGTGGTCTAACATTGATCGATTCATGGTTTCAGAAATGTTTAAAATATCTCACAACTCATTCATTTATTGAATTTAAATGTTTCAACAAAAACAGATATTTGTATAATTTAGACACACAAAAAAAAAAGCCATAGAAAAACAATGTTAACTTAAGTTGAAAAAGTGTCTACAGAGATTGGCATTTAAATTTATAAGTTGTAAACGTTGAAATTATGTACTAGTGAACTGTTCACTGCCACGACTGAACTGATGTCCAGTGCCTTTTTCTTCTCCACTGAGATCAATCTGTGATGAAATGTTAATAGAGATTTCTTATTAGTATGAGGATTGAAAATTGTCGGCACATACAAGTTGAGAGTACCATACTGAAAGATTAAACAACTTTATGGTACTTTATAGTTTCTAGTGGTTGTCTAACTAGGATCAGCTTCTCATGTAAACTATAAAATATGAATGTACATTGACAGTTTAATCGGAATTCAGATATGAGATATGTAACAGTAACTTTATCAAAATATCACAATTCTTTAAGTGATTTGATTAAAATTTGAGGAAAACAGTGTACTACAATCGATTGGTCGATTTAAAAAAATTCAAAACTTATCCTGATTAAATCGCTGAAATACTTAATGTAAGTGGTTTTTGTGTTTTTAAGTTAAAACAATGAACATTTACAACTTTGTGCCATAGAGAAAACCAGTAAAGCATTTCATTAACTAATAAAAATTCATTGAATATAAAAAATCAGATATTTTTCATCTCAGTATGTTAAGATAAGTCTGTTTACTAATAAATTAAACTTAACTAATTATTTTCAGGACACCAACTGGTTAAAAGAAACAGTTTCATACATTTAAACAATGCTAAAACGAGAAGAAGTTTCAAAATGTAATGAATTCATGTTGCCTTTGGTTGGTTCAACTCGGTTTGATTATTTTAAACTATTACTAACATGATCCATTCATGAGGGTTCAAATCTTCTCAGTTTTGTCGATAAGAACTGAAATCGATCAGTTAATTTTGGTCTATGTACATCTCGATGTTGTAATTACGTAAGAAAGATTGTTGAACAAAGTTGGATGCAAGGCAAGTAGTGGTTAACTGATCTCAGTAGCTAAGTGAATGATTTAATGGTCGTTTGAAGTGTAAGTCACTTGGTTTGAGTTGCACTACATGTACTGAGATGCAGATACATCCAGTTGACGAGTCCAAAATAAAAATTAAACATCCTTTCTTGGCTTTATTGCTAGTCTTTATCAACTAGCACTCAAAAGTATTTTAACTGTAGTTCGGAATTTGGAAAATAACTAATCAAATGACCGAAAAGCTTAAACTCTTAGAAATTATTAATAACTTAAAATGTCTAAACTTATTAGCTTTTTAATGTAGTCAGAAAATTGAACAGACAAAATAAAACATGACATCATGGTCATCATATTAGAAAGTAATCTAGTTTTAACTTTATGTTGCCTGATGAAAGTGTTTGTTTGTTCGCTGAACAGAAAGTTCCAATTCATATTTATTGATAGACTAAAGGTGTTTTCAATAATTTTGAAAATGTTTTATTAATTATCTATAATGTTTATTTTATGATCGAACAAAATATCTATATATACCTTGTTCACTATGAGGAGGATGTTGATGATCAACATTAGCATCAACAACTTCTTCTTCATTAATCGATTTCGGCTTCAACATCGAAGTCGGATAATGTTCACTTGTTTTCGTTGAATAATCATTATTATTATTATTGTTAACAGTAGCAGTAGCAGCGGGGGGAAATAACATTTTACTTAATTCTTTTTGTTTACAATCCATACAAATTAAATGTTCATTTGTTGTATGATTAGCGCCATATTGAATTTTATGAATGTTCTCTTTTAATTGTAAGTTTTTTAATGCAAATAATAATTTTCGACGTTTTGATTTACTATATAATATTAATATAGTTGATATAATTAATAAACCAATCAGAAAAATAGTTGAACTGCCAAGTGTAATGATAAGAATAATTTTTGTTGTAAATGTACTTGTATTATCATTATTGTGATTGCTACTAGTACTAATCAACAAATTTGAATCGGATAGACTAGTGGGATTCAATGTCCATTTCTGTTTCAATTGGTGATTTTGTTCTTGTGAAATTATTGATGATGATGATGATGATTTAACTTTAATTGGTATATCATCTAATTGAATAATTAAATGTTCCATTGGTGAAGATCTTTGAATTTTACTTGTCAGTGAACCTTGATCATTGATCGATATAATTAAAGTGATATTCTTGCCACAATATTCAACTAATCGATCAGTATGAACAAATAATTCACCGGAAATATTATTTAAATAAAACAGCGATTGTGTTTTCAATGATGGCATAATTAAACTATAAATAATTGTTCCATTCAAGCCTTGATCCGGATCATATGCTTGTATTTGACCAATTGAACTGCCTATCATTTCACGACATGATGTAATGAGTCGATTACCAGAGGATGTGGTCGCATTTGGAAAGATAAATATTGGCAAATTATCATTTGTGTCAGTGACATGAATAAATATTTCCGTTTGACTTGTTAAATATGCATTGAATTGTGGTGTATTGTTAAAATGTGCTAAATTGCGATGTACATCTTGTACTTGTACATAGAAATGATAATCTGTGCATTGTTCTCTATCTAAACTATGCAATAAGTATAATGCATTGTCTTTTAAAGTGAAATGTTTCCTGACTAAATTGTCATGTGCCTTCAAGTCTATTGATTTATTATTATATTGTGATTGAGTGGAATTTTCATTTTGATATTGTTGCATCAGCATTGCATTGTTTTGTTCTGGCGGTTTATTCGAATCAATCCAAATGTTGAATTTAAAGCCTTGATTATTTGAATCTAAATCGTATACACTGAATAAAATAATTGGTTCATCATACTGTTTATTCTCTTCTAAACTAATCACATAAGTATCATGTTTAAAACTTGGTGCATTGTCATTTGTATCGTCTAAATCTACAATGACTTTTGCACATGCTGAATACAATCTATCATTAACACATACATAAAATTCCAAGGATGATTTCTTTTCACGATCTAATTCACCTTGAGTAAATATTTGACCATTGATAGGATCAATAGAAAATAATTGATAATCTAATAAAGGATTTCTGAAATTAACATTATTATTATTATTATTATTGTCTGATTGATTGTTCAATGGTTGGAGTTCACTCGGCTCTAATCGATAAGTGAGAGTACTGTTCAAGTCAGGATCTGTAGCTGAAATAAATGTTGGATATGCATTACTAACCGGTTGAATCGGTGTTCCTGGATTACTGTTTTCCAATACATGAAAATGATATACATTCAATGGAAAACTAGGCGGTGAGTCATTTGTATCGATTAAATGAATAATTAACGATTTTGTATTGTATAACATTGGTTCACCCATATCATGACATTGTATCATGACAGTATATTGATCTATGCTTTCACGATCCAGCAAACTTTGTGTTTCAATTCGATACAAATCAGACAATTTATGTATGCTGAATATTTCTGTTGAATTTAATAATTGACATGATATACGACCATTTTGGCCAGTATCATGATCAATCACATTGAAATATACAATTGGTGTACCAATGGGTATGTTTTCTTTAATCCATATTTCATGTGATTTACTGGTTATATTCAATGTTTTACTTGAAGTTGCTATTTTATTCTGTTTATTCGCTGTGATATAATCATTGTCAAATAATATAACTGGTGGATTGTCATTTACATCAAGAACTATAATGTCAACTAATGCTGTAGCGGAGTGAATAATCTGTGATGATTTCTTGATAGTTGATTTTGTTGAAATGAATGATTTCAAGGTCTCTTTCTCATTTTTTATACCATCTGTGGCTATGATAGTTAATCGATAGTTTTTAACGCTTTCATAGTCTAATGAATGTTTTAAAGTTAAAATGCCAGATTGAGAATCTAAGTGAAAAACATTTGTCGCATCCCAATTCATTTGATTTGAACTGAAATGATAAGTAATTTGATTGGTTGATTCATTGGATAACATTGATAAGTCACGATCAATGGCTTTCAATTGTCCAATACGACTACCTATATCTAAAGATTCTTTTAATCTATATTGCTTTTTAAAAACTTCTTGAGTAGTATGCGATAAAAGCAGATGAGAATTTTCCATTTTACTGTCATGGTCGGCATCAATAAACATGGGTGGGAATTCATTGACATCATCTACTTCAATAATTAATTGAATTGAACCGCGTAAATCACCACCATCTTGAGCTATTAAACGTAGTTTATAAATTGACTGTTCTTCACGATCTAATTCATGATCAAGTTGAATAATTAAATTTCCAACAGATTTTTCATAGATCAATCGAAATGGGCCAAGTTTAGACCAAATTTGACCATTTGTATATGTCATTGTAGATTTAGATGAAAACGTTGAAAATTTACTAACTGACGATTGATGTAAATTGTCAGTTGCTCTATAATTCGAATTGTCCCATTCAATCCAATAGTTTTTAACACGATTTGTCGGTGAAAAATCTGCATCAAATGCTCTTGGTAATTCATGTTTCATGTTCACACCTAAGGAACCTTCGAAATAGGATAGATATATGGATTCCGATCGATAATTAGTTTGATAATCCAAAAACTTATTAAACTGTGGATAGTTATCATTCAAATCGATAATGTTTACATGTAGTTTCGCGATTGGGGATATTTGCATGACATTATCTATTGAAGCTAATATGAAAGCGGTTAATTTACACTGATATGTATGTTGTGAAACTTCATTTTCCCTCATATAATCAAGGTTATTAGACAAATCTTCTGGATAATAATAGTTCAGCTCATTTTCAGTATATTGATTATTATGTAACAACTCATTGGGCGCCTGTTCATGCTGATAATCAGGGCAGCAGGAATTTTCTGCACTGCATAAATTACTTGTTTCTAAATCAACTGAAGATATACTATGTACATTGCCAGTTATATTATCTAAACGAAAGTATTGTGTCAATGAACCAGGACCTAATTTTATATAACTTGATTTTGGTACACCAAGTAAATTGCGTAAGTCGGATATAATCACTGTACCAATTGTTAGATTTTCATAAACTTGTATTTCTGGCAAATTTGTGAAATATGCAAAGCATGTACAAAATGTAAGAATATGAATAATCCAATATGATAAGTATAATGTGTAGAAAATAATTTGTTTATACCTAAAATAAATCAGATTCATTATGATTTTGAATGAATCATATCTAATAATATGAGTAATTCCTTTTTTTTTTTAGCTCAGAAGCGATGATAAATGCACTGAAAATAATATGTATATATTTAAATATCAACAAATTGTTCATTTTGTAGAAATCTCAATTATATTTGTTAATCATTGTAGATCTATGCTTTATTGGTCACATTTATACAAACCCAAATGTGAATAATCAAGTTATGCATAATTACAGTCTCATGAATGTAAACACTGATCAAATTTTACGTCTACAAGCATTAACCAATCAATGAATGTTTGATGGGACTGACCAATCATAATTTTCTGATCATTGCCTTTTAGGTTAGCCAATCATAAACTTGTAGAATCGAATCAAATAATGGCCAATGTGTTTGGGTAGTGCATTGTAGATAAATGACTGATAATATAAGATTACTTTGTAAAAAATTATGATAATAATATCTTGAACTTTTTTTTAGCAGTTTCAAATAGCATCAGTGATATATCATTTTGGTTAGCTTTTTTAATTTGAATGATGTCTAGAAGCCTAATCAGTTGAATTATACGCTTGATAAGTTGCTTCTCATTTACATACCCATGAATTGATATAACCCATCTTAGTTGTATTAAAGAAATAAACAATCCCATTCCCATTCAAAAGTAAGTTGAAAAACATTCAAATCAAATGGTAAAGAAAACGCAAAAATATTAAAGTTGAAAAACTGATGAGTTGTATTGAGATGAAGATCTTTACAGCTAATGAAAATATTAAGTCAATATCATCAGTTGAAGTTGATAAGATGTACAGTGTGGAATCATACGTGATATTAATGTTTATGACTCAAAAATGCACTAAACATGTGAACACAGCACTAGAAAAAGTAGAATGATGTAATAGAAAGAGAAATGAAAAAAAGCAAAAAACAATATTTAAAAACAACACTTTATGAAAAATCTAAAATGAATACATCACCACCACTTAAACCAACTTCAGATACGTCACCAAATATCTAGAACATTTGGCCTAGGTCATCCATTGTGAGGACTCCAATTAGGTGCCTTCCGCCGATTAGCATTATACAGATCAATAATCATTCACTTCATGGATTGATTACTTACCTACTTACTTTCGCCTGTTACCCCCAATGGAGCATAGGCAGCCCACCAGTTTTCTCCAACCAACTCTGTCCTGGGCTTCCCTTTCTAGTTCTTTCCAGTTTTTGTTCACTCTTCTCATGTCTTTCTCTATTTCTTGGCGTAATGTGTTCCTTGGCCTTCCTCTTTTTCTTTTACTTTGAGGGTTCCATGTGAGGGCTTGTCCTGAGACGCAGTTAGGTGCTTTTCGTAATGTGTGACCTATCCACTTCCACCGCTTTTTCCTGATTTCCTCCTCAACTGGAATCTGGTTTGTTCTCTGCTACAGTAGGTTGTTGCTGATCGTGTCTGGCCAACGAATCCGAAGTATTTTGCGAAGACAACTGTTCATAAATACTTGTATCTTCTGGACGATGGCTTTCGTAGTTCTTTCATGGATTGATCCCATGCATTTATTTGGTTGGCACTGGCTATGCCATTAGTAGGTATGCATAAAATCTGGCCCCGATACTTTAATTGGTGATGATTCGTAGCCTTATCAACTAGTCTGTCATCGTTCACTTGTGTATCCTACTGCTTATCGCTTGTCACAGCATTTTGAGTGTTCCTCTTATCAAATACTTGGTACTTAAACATGCTTCCTATTGCCACCTATCATTTTCGGCCACAAATTATCATACAGAAAAGATTTTGACCAGTAAATTTGACCATTTTTGGTAGATGGACATCTTGTTACAGAATGAGCATTTAATGAAACACCCAATGCCATAGCTGATGAGAATTTCAAATTAGTTAGTGGTACTGTATCTGATTCGATCAAGTTCACGTAAAAAAACATTTGTATTATTTTTCAAGACGAACTATATCAATGTCCTCAAGATTGATTTCTGAAAAGTGTTATTTTTAGCGAAAATTGATAAACGATTGCATCTAATGGCAACTTTTCACAAACTCCCTCCTCAGATAAAAGAATATGATGATGTTCAAACACATTAATGGATGTGACCAGTTCTGAAAACTTGGCACAGTGTGACTATTTGATTTACGAATGTATGAGTAAATTTCTTCAACGTTTAGTGTGAAACAGCTTCTATACAATTTACAAGAATATGAATTTCAACAATTGATTTTCAGTGTATAGATGGGAATGAACTGATTTATTCATGAGTTAATTGGTCTGGTATTGTCTGACAACGAGTGCCATACTACCTTTAAAATATATAACTTTACACATAGATAAATATTTTGTCGATGGTATTCATGAAATCTGCGCTTAACCAAAAATGATTGTTTGAATAAGTTTGAATTTTCTTAAGATACGAAAAATACTACAGAACTTTCTTGTTACTAATTTAAGGTCCGTCGAGATTATTGTATTCTGTAGTTTAAAAAAGGTTACCACCTTAGTTAAACAACCGTTAGAAAACTAGGATTATTGGATAAATGGTTCCTCCTAGGAATGGACTATTCATGACCCTATCAAACAATGGGCCTTCAGACCTAACAACATCAGCTTAACATTTAGACCACCGGGTTTGCATTTTTAGTTTCCATCAGTCTATGGTATCTCATAACGATTTTCTTGTATCACCGGTGGATGACTGATACACATTGGATAACATTAAAGCTTTGTTGGTTACAGCTGCCCAGGTAAACTTCATACGGTTATTATTTCTATAGGTAAATTTCTTAAGATTACTGTTTCTCAGTGTTTATCAAGAAACGATTGTCCACTGCTTGTCAGATTTTAATGGTTGTGAAGTTATACCTAATATCATTTTCTTTAATTAAAATCTTTTCAATGTTTCTTTTCTTATTTTAGCATGATTAATTATTAAATTGTCACACATTTCAATCAGTTTAATCATAAATGAAATGAAACTATTTATCTTCATTATTTATTATTATGATTGTTTATTTGACTTATCACTGTAAAAAAAACAATTTCATGTGCTAACAATTTTAGGAAAATTATTCATTTCACAAACCGGTTGGAAGAAAGTTAGGGGCGGCCAGACCAAAACATGGCACAAATCCATGAAATCACTGACAAGTGGACTGAGTCATATTGGTAGATGTAGACTATCTGGTTGGGGTCGGCGAGACGAGAGACACCAATGGAGAGAGACGTTGAACGACATGGCTCAAAATCGTTTGCAATGGCGCAGGTGCATCAACTCTTTGAGTGATTTTTAATTCTAACCTTCTGAAGTCCTCATCATCTCTATCTTTCTCCTTCTGAATTTATTTCACTGAATTTCATATCTTCGCGCCTTAATCTTCTCCATTGCTGCTAATAATTCAACTGTCGCTATCAATCTTGGAGCTGAACTGACAGTTACGTCTCTGTGCTGAGGTGGTATGGAACTGATGTACTTATGTACGAAGTTCCGCATTGTACCTGTCTGTCTGTCTGTCTGTATAAAGAAACAAACTAGAGAAAGCAAATAAGTCAGCAAGTGAAAATGTAGTGTATATACATGTATATATATAATGGCAGAGACATTATTGAAAAGTTCTTAAACTTAGTGTCAAATGATGTTTGATGATTTTCAAGATGAACTAATCTATTCAATATAATCACTGCATAGATATTTATGACTTCGAGGCAAAGACAAAAGTTTAAATCGATATTCTATTTAAATAATATATACAAGTGGATATAAAATAATTTAATAAAACGAAATTGAACAGAATTAGACACTACTAGTTCAACGAATTCAGTTTTCTAGGTGAATGAACTGGTGTACTGACAAATGACTTTATACATTACATCAGGAAAACATTTCACGTCCGTATCATTACTAAGAACAATTTAACCGATTGTTGATATTATACAGTGGATTTCGATGAACCTTCATGATATGTTCGTCACTAGGTATGCTTGAAGCTATTACGAGTTCACCTTAGTCGATAAACGCGAACGAGACAATGAACCAGCGTCCAGGTAGGCTACCTTGAATCCCAAGCTGTAAACAGAAGTCTTTGTAAGCGTAGAAGGTATATTCTACAAACACCCAGCAATCATAATACAATCAAGCATACAACTCTCGTTTATTTATACATCATAGAAACGTCCTTTGGTCAGTTACGAAAATAGCACACCAAAATACACAGCAGGCAATCACAGCCATGGATTTTCCTGATGGGAAATGAAATCTCAAGGTCATCTGATCAGCCCATGCTTGCAAACTTGAAATCTAAAATAAGGCATTTTATCAAGCGAGTTCTAGGGATCTAACATCCCCAACACTTCATCTCTACATGTACATCCCTTAGCTGATCGACTTTACATAGTCACCATGACATGATTTAGATTAAGGTAGACTGTGAATACAAACGATACTCAGAACTTGTATTTCGTCTGATCATAAATTTATCAGTTGGATATAATAACTTTAACTGTATGTTGATATTCACATCAGCAGCATGAAGTCAATTCCCTAAAACTTGAAACATTAAAACACATTATGTTTTGCATTGCTGAGTTTAACTAGTCAAAAGGATAGAATATTTATTACATTATTAATAATGGTTTAAATTATCCAGTTTTTCAGACTGTTGGCTGAATACCTGATTAATCTTTACTAACAAAAATTAGTCTTATGCGGATTACTTTTTACATAGTCATACACATATACATATATAATCTAGGTCAATTGATATTCGAAATAACGAACAAAAATACAAAGAAGATTCAATAACTTTGAGGAAATATTTTCAGGTCAACCAATCCGACTTTTTATCACCGAACAAAAATATGCCATTATGTTGGTGTAGTGAATAAATAACAAACACGTTGTATAACAACACTGACAAGTTACTTATTCAATGCGAAAAATCAATCTCGCATTAAAGTAGTTTATGATGGGTGATTTATGATAATTTCATAAGGAAAAAAAATCTTTAACTTAACCTGTTTCTAATTGAAATTTTTTTTTGTCTTATTTCTGCCAGTTATCTAAAATACCATGAACTGATAACATTTTGTCGATAACACTCAATAATAATCTGTGACCTCATTTTACATGTGTATACAAAGTAGGAAATCAAAGCGACTATTATGTGAGTTTACACCATTTCATTTTACCTTTAAATAAAATAAGTAAAATATAATAAATTTTTTTCTTGTTGTTGAACCAACAAAGTACAATCTATTACAGTTTAATTAAGTAAGTATGAACATTGTAATCATCATGATCAAATGTCAATTTATATAGTTTACACAGTTAAATAGTCAATGAAAATGAAAAGTTACAAATTTCAGGAAGCTCATGTGAACCACTATAACAATTCATGTTTAATATATCCCATTGAATACAATTGAATTTGAATAGATCAGATTTTCACAATTCCCTTCTTTCAGTATCATTAGGAGTGTGATATTTTTGAACAAATTATACTTGACAAATAATAACTCTAGGATTTAGGGTGATTCTAGATGACCAATCTCAAGTAGCACGAAACCACAGGGTTAGCAATTCCGCAAAGATTGTGACAAAATGCGTACCTTGGGCTGATAAGCACAAGATATCAATTAAAATGCATCAAAATTTTCTCTAGAACATTAACAACAATGTGAGAATTCAAAAAACAATACAATAGCTTTATTATGAGGTTATGGTGATTGTTGAATGTTATTATTTTAATAATCTATCTATCTGTGATGAAAATTATATGGATCTTTGGGCGAATCCAATGCATAACAATATGAGCTTTCTGGTTGATTGATTTTACACAGGATTTTTTGAGTGTTGATATATATATAGTCTTAATAAACCAAATGAGTAGTTTCATCATACTGCGATTTCAAATTTTAAAAGTTACTTCTGGTAAATATGCTTAAACACATTTTAATTGATTGCATTTAAACAAAATGTTGAATAAAACTGAAATCGATATTATAAAATAGTTTGAAATGCCATTTTTGACAAAATTCAACATAAAATATGGACGTTTGTGAAACACCAGTGAAAAGTGAAATATTAAAATTTACTACTCTTATGAGATAAAAGTATGGAGTATGTGGGACAAGCCAGTTAGAATCAAGAACACCACTGTCAGGTATTCACACGAAGTTCACACATCATCTTTAACGAACAGATGGAACACCTTTTTGTACTGTTTCAAACATTTAAAATGAAAGCAAAAGACAGGTTTTTACTACTATAGAGTAAAAATAGTAAAGCTCTCTCTCCCTCTCTGTAGATTGTATAAACATATCGAAACTAACCCCAAATCCTTACAGTAAACCCTTAATCCCCTGGCCTAAGCTATAACTTGGTGGTAACATATTTTGTAGTCAAACCAATCACATATAAAACTTCGTCGATGTTTGTGCAAAATTTATCCATCGATTTGGCCACAGAATATTTTAGCATGATAGCTAATGTCAGTTTTTTGATGACCGCTCACACACTTAAACTCCTCAGCTTTGATACTGTTTATTTCTGTTTAGCGGCTAAACAAGTTTGACATTTTATGAAAAAAAAGGATGACTTTAATTGGTTGTTTTCACTCTGTCTTCAATCAGGACAACATGGAGATGTTAGTAAATTTTTTATGTGACGTTGATTTATTCTTTGTGTTATTGACTATCAACAGATTGGAATTTCCTTGTGGTTGTTTTAAGCTCATTCCCATTCTAAATTAGAGATAGGATATGTGTTTGTGAACTTGCAGTGTATCGTCTTTTAAATGATCAGTTTACATACAGAATCAAGCATTTTCGGATACTTTTCCGTTTATTTAGTAGGTGGACACTACATATGAAAACACAATTCTCATTGAAAATCTCATTTCAAGTTCTCATTTTTATTTTACTTACTTTCGCATCCCGAAAGTTTGAATGCGCTACAGTGTCGTATTCATAAAACAAGTTAACAGATGACTTTAGATGACTGAAAAAATCCCTTGTTCAAGGATGCAACTTTCAGCTGTAAGATGAATAGAAAGTTGATCAATACTGTTGGATAATTCACTTTTGTGGAAGATGGAAAGGAGGGTAGTTCATTTCATACCTATATTCTTTCTGTTTTATCATTCATCACACTAAATACTGACTCTCACTGTTTCTGTTAAGTTGCTGAGAAAAATTTAAACGACTAGGAAAAATTAGTTTTGTCACCATAGGGTGACGATAACAATATGAAGCGTATCAATTACTCATATTTTTATGTATAGCTTTTACACTGCATATATCTCAGTCAACTTTTATTTCAGTGTGCTTTATTTTTACTATAAATTCCCTTATAAATCATTTTGTTGTTTAGCCATTGAATAATAGGTGAACTAGTGTAGTAGATATGCTAAAATTGTCAACAACTTTTATTCATGATTTTGTTGCCCTATATACTATTTGTAGCTTACTCATAGAAGAAATTCTTCATAAAGATTTGTAAAGGCGAGAATACATTCCTTGAAAAACCCTTTACAGCTATGGGAAAGATTTAGAACAATATCTTTGACATGTACAAGCATTTAGTTAGATAAATCAGCCTGTGTAGAGATGTTTCTTTCTATAGTAGTAATATTAGAAAACTGATAACAAACCATGAAAAAAACCTATTCGTTTCCTACTAACTCTATATTCATTGGTCGAGAAGTAGTTTCAAATTTGTGCTAGTAAATTACCTAAGCTCGCTAAAACACGATACTCTTATCTCACAACTGCCATTATTGATTTCATTTGACTGAATTTTCGTTAAAACAACTGTTAACATTACACTTATAAACTTAAACTTAAATCTTAAACCAGATTTAAATGTTAGAATTTTTTTAAATTAAAACACCTATTACACAAGAGGAATAATATTACGCCTGCACGTAAACACGTCAACTTGATATGTTTGGACTATTACGAGTTTACCTAGTCGGAAACGCGAAAGCGAGGATCGAGGATCAGGTGACACGACATACTACTCAAATCTGATTATCCCAACCCCCATATTGAGTAAAAATAAGAAGACTTGAATGTGAAGTAGAACCTGTATTTTACAAGCATCCGGAAAGTACGAGGTCCGAATCCAGAAGAGAATCACGATCCCGGACTAGGGATCCGTGACCGGGTCCTGGTCGTGGTCATAAAACGTTACAGATAATGCGTATTTATACATTTTGGTCGAATAGGAAACAGCATCGAAGTCTGTGACATTGACAGTTAAGACGACCAATAGGAAGCAACATTTGAAGTGACATTGATAGCAACCAATAAGAAACAACATTGGACAGTGATATCTAGAACGACCATAAAATTGACCATTAGGAATTCATTTTGGGTTTTTTGGCAGAATTGGAGCGGGATGAACTGGGTGTAGCATGGGCAGACTTATTATGATTAGGTGGCTGCTGTACCAAATGAATTTCAGATCGGCATGAACTACCACTCTGCACTATGGTTGAGTCTCGTTGTAGGTTAGTGAGACGTTGGTACTCATGAGCCATTTCATTAAGCGTAAGCTTCGGATCTTGCTCCAAACGACTTAGTAGCCTTGTTCTAATATCACTGAACTTACTCGACTGGAGGCTGCAGATGAGTATAAGGGCTTTGAACTGATCTTCCGACAAAGACTTCAACCGAAAGCGTTCGCATTCACGGTTGACGATGCCCACATGCGTAAGAAAGTCATCATCTTTGTTCATAATTAGCTTCAAACATCGATATCGAGTATTAAACAGTGACGAGTTATCGACAAAGTGTTGGCTTAAAGTCTGAACAGTCTCAGAAAATTAACAATCTCGTGGGTTCAAAGGCAGAATCAAATTGCAGTACTTATCCAGCTCACTTGCGCCCAACTTTCGAAGTAGCAGCCGAACCTTCCAAGCATCATCTTGGTTGGCGAAATCAAATTTAAATAAATCTTCATAACGCCGGAACCACATGTCAAAAGTGACATTTGCATCAGGATCATAATGAAATTCAGATATGCTATTTGCGATGCCGTCGACCGATGGAGCTGTGGTTGCATTAGATGAGCTGGGCTGCGTGGAAGGGGAAATCTTCATGTCTGTCAACATCTGCATCAGTTTCAGCTGCTGCTCAAGTAATAATTCAAGTTTGGCAGGATCCATATTTCCAAAAGCACCGTCGCCACTGATAAGTTCGTCACTTAGTATGCTTGAGGCTATTACGAGTTTACCTTAGTCGATAAACGCGAACGAGACTTTTACCAGCGTCCAGGTAGGCTACCTTGAATACCCAAAGTCGAAATAAAAGACTTTGTAAGCTTAGAAAGTATATTCTACAAACACCCAACAATCACAGTACAATCAAGCATACAACTCTCGGTTATTTATACAACATAGAAACGTCCTTGAGACAGTTAAGAAAATAGCACACTAAAATACACAGCAGCCAATCACAGCCATGGATTTTGCTGGTGGGAATTGAAATCTCAAGGTCATCTGATCAGCCCATGCTGGCAAAACGTGGAAACCAAAATACGGCATTATCAAGCGAATTTTGGGGATCTAACATCCCCAACACATGTCAATAAATCTTTTGCTCCTTTCAACCATCTTCAGTCAACTGATCATACTAATCATAATCATTATTTACAAAAAAAAATTAATTTCCTGTTATTGATAAAATTTAATTACTTTTATATCGTCGATCAATTAATGAGTCTTCACGTAATCTATTCATTTTTTGTGCACTCCATACATATCCAGTCACATTTCTCACATTCAGTTTATTAAAACAATTATTCATGCGTGAAGAGATATTACTGAAATATTAATAATAGTAATAATAATAGTATTAATAATAACATTGAGGAAAAACAAAGCAAAAAATGAATCAGTGTGTATGTGTGTGTGTTACATATTTTCTAATTTAGATGCTCACATAAAAGCATTTTTGATCATCCATGCGTATATATTCAGATCATAATATCAAGTGAATAGATATTATTTACTTGAATTCATTTCACACGAGAGAGAATTCTGATACACACAGAGAGACAAAGAGTTCTTTTGGGTTGCTGATTTATTTTTGTTTTTATGTAACAGACAAAGAAAATAGTAATCAAAAAGCAAAAATGATTTTTAAAATTTTAAAATATTTTCATCTGTAACATTGTGTATAAGTCACAGAGAAGATTTACAGTATTGAAAGCTTAAAAAAACAACAACATTGTTTTCAATACATTACATTGAACTTTATGGATTGTATCAAATATGTAAGCTTACTTACTTATTCCTGTGAAGCGAACGTGTAGACCGCTTCACTTATCTTGGGAGTCTCATCAGTGCCGATGGCCTGGTGACTGACGAAATCTGAGCTCGGATACAGAAGGCTCGATTGGCTTTTGCCAACCTGCGTCAATTATGGCGAAGACGAGATATCCGTTTGCTGACTAAAGGACGAGTGTACTGCGCAGTGGTTCGCTCCGTCTTACTTTTTGGCTGTGAAACATGGCCAATGAGAGTAGAAGATACTCGTCGGTTATTGGTTTTCGATCATAGGTGTCTTCGAAGCATTGCTCGTATATCGTGGGACACCCGAGTGAGCAACGCTGTTATTAGGACACGGGTGCTAGGTAAGAATGGCAGATCAATAGATGAAGTAATGAAACCTCATCAGTTGAGGTGGTTGGGTCATGTCTTGCGTATGCCCAACCACCGACTGCCTCGTCGAGCTTTGTTTTGTAGTGTAGGAATAGGTTGGAAGAAAGTTAGAGGCGGCCAAACCAAAACATGGCAGAAATCCATGAAGTCATTGACTAGTGGACTGAGCCATGTCGGTAATTGTCGACTATCTGGTTGGGGTCCGCCAGATGATAATAATCGACGGTTAGAGACCTTGAATGACATGGCTCAAAATCGTTCGCAATGGCCCCAGTGCATTTATTCTTTTTGTTCTCTCAAATCCTAATCTTCTGGGTTCTCCAACACCTCTAGCTTTTACTTTCTAAACTTACCTCATTGAATCATACTTCGTGAATAATATCTTCTAATTCTAACCTCTCCGATTACTTCTAATACCTTCACTACCTCTTCTACTATTGGATTTGAATTGACAATTATATCTCTGTGCTGATGTGGTATGGCGACATGAACTGATGTACTTACGTACGAAGTTCTACGTTGCATCTGACTGACTAACTGACTTATTCCTGTTATACATAGAGCATAAGCCCTCGATCTCAAACCATTTCTGTCCAGGGACTTATTTTCCAGTTTCAAACAATTGTTATTCATTCTTTTAATGTCTACTTCCAATTTTCGGCACAATATGTGCTTTGGTTTTCCTCTGTTCTTTTAGACTTGAGGATTCCAAGTGAGGGTTTGTCTTGTGACGCAGTTGGGGGATTCCATCATTGTATGTGCAACCGACCTTCAGAACTTTTTCCTAGAATCCGGTTTGTTCTGTCACACAGTAGGTTGTTGTTAATAGTGTCTGACCACTCGATCCCTAATATCTTGCGTAAACAACTATTAATAAACCCTCGTATCTTATGAATCATGGCTTTCGCCATTCTCCAGGTTTCAACTTCATATAACAGCACTTGACGTTTGTATTGAAAATTCTGAATTTGGTGTTGGTTGATAGTTTGTTTGAGTTCTAGATATTTTTCAGTTGTAGAAATGTTGTCTATGTTTCGCTGATCCATGTCTTCATATTTACATCAGATCCACCTTCGTTATTATTGATGGTGCTTAGGTATGCAAAGCTTCCTAAATCTCCCACAGTTTTTTCATCAAGTATGATTTGGTTGGTACATGTAGTGTTGCACCGAAGAATCTTGCTTTTCCATTTGTGTATACTGAGACCTACTGCCTTGGTGGGTGATGCATTAGTTGTTGTGTGTGGGACAGAAGAGCCAGACCACCTGCCAAGTCCAGATCATCCAGGTGTATCCGAACTGTCCGCTGTATTCTGTGCTTTCCCCCAGTTGTTGACATCTTCATAATCCAGTCGACCATCAGAATGAAGAGAAAGGATGAGAGTAAGGAATCTTGTCTGACACTGATCCTCACTCAAAATGACTCTGTAATCTTACAGATTAATCCATCATAAGAATTCCGTATGATGTTGACCATCTTCTCAGGCACGCCGTAGTGTTTTGAAGAAAACTCTGTTGCGTTATCCTGTCCACGCTGTTAAATGCTTTCTTCAATTTAAGCATATTGATGTATAGTGGTGCTTTCCATCCCGTTAGTTGTTCCACAATGCTCCATAATGTTGCAATTTAGTCCGTACCCGATCGATCCTTACGAAGTCCAGCCTCATGATTTGGAAGTTGGGCGTCTACTAAATCTTTCAGTCCGTTTAACCACACTATGCTGAAAACTTTTTATGGTACTGAGAGAAGAGTGATTCCTCAGTTGTTCTCACATTTATCAAGATCTCCTTTCTTCGGTATCTTGATGAGGTGTTCTTCTTTCCAGTCTGCGGATTATCGTTATTTCATCCCAGATCTTGCCCAATAGAGCATGCAACATCTTTGCAGTTACTGCTATATCTGATTCTACTGTTTTAACTGATAGTTGTCTTTGTCTTGCAGATCTACTGATATATAAGCAACTAGCAGTTTTTTTCTTCAAACAGTGTGGTCAGTTCAATAGTTTACGTCAGGAACTGATTTTGGTTCGACAACCAACAGGCAATTAGCAGCATTTTTATTCGTAATGAAAGACTGGTCAACAGTGAGCATCTATGACCATACTGGTTGTGAAACTCAGGATATTTTAATGTCTGACAGTAATCACCTTTAGATCACTGAGCCGGTAATCAATGTTTTACTTACTACTCAGTAATGTAAACTCTGAAACTCATCTACTTTTACAAGTCCTAATTAATGATTTGCTTTGGTAGTATTTTTTAAAAACGAGCTGTAAACCTTCGTCAAATACATTTCAATTATTTTATTTAGTCAAGTGTATTTTAAGACTAAACATTATGAAAATATGTGACAAATTTACAGTCTTCAATTCACTGATTATTTCTCGATCACAGCGTTATTACTTAGTCCCATCAAATAGGCATTGATATTACTTTCCCTCGTAAATACAATATTTAATGATGTTCTCAGTGATTGTAAGGTTCTTGCACTTCAATATGTCCTATTCTAATCTGGGAAATTATAGATTCCTCGTCCACATATATCCAAGAATTGCATTTAATTTACATCGTACTACTGAGTTTTAGTAAAAAATTAACAGCTCATTAGTAGCTTCATTCAATGGTTGTCAGGTGTACAAAACTTCCAAAGTACATAATTAGGTCGTTCTACATAAAAATTCAGCAAACTTTAATTATTGATCTTATTTCGTAAGTTTTTTCAGAAAAAAAAACTCACGATTGATGTCATTGAATCAAATGGTCCAAATATCTGTCAGACTCCAAAATCTATTCAGTTCAAACTTTTTATTTGTCTGCTAATAAATATTCAGTATTTTGATTTCGTAAGCAATGAGGAAATTCGTTGATTATTTTTTCACAGTATATGAATAATGCGGCTTTTTATTTTTGTCAAGAAATGGCGGGTTATGACGTCGAACAAAGAGGTTGGTAACTTTTTTCAATCATATATCACCTTACTGACCTTTTCGATTATCTGATTGGTTTCTTTTTCACCTTCAGTTTGAAAATTTTGTTGTACTCCAAGGTCAAAGATGTTGATATATATATATAAATACAGTTGTTCTGTCAGTTCGTTAAGAAATATTAAATTTCACCGGGTTATTAACATTGAAGTATATCCGTGTATTAGTCATCCGAGCTATCTAGATTGTGTGGATCCTGTTTCGTATTAGACGAATATCCTAGTTGTTTTTAATGCCAAGTCAATCTAAGTCTTCTTAAAAACTTTCATAACTTGAAATATGTGCGTATATGTCTATGCATAAGTATAAACTTTAATAAAATAAATGAGTTTACTCTTGACATCTCTTGTGTAAGCTTTTAAGGTAGCAGTGACGCAAATTATCAAGCTTCGTATATATAACAACGGGCAGAAAGTGGGTAAGTGGATTTCTTGAAAACTGGTAGTCTTAAAGTCTTATTATCTCCCCAACGCAAAAGTATGTCTACAATAAGAAATCGGTTATTAATTTACCTCCTAATTAGTTATCACAATGTCACTGTGTAAGTTATTGTGTCTATCTAATAAGCAAGTGATATAGAAATCCACATTAAATATTACTAAGATATTATTCACATATATCTTATATAAAGTAAATTTGTTGACAAGCTCACTCTTATTTACAACAATGGCTAAGCAACTTTCAACTGAAAATGTGTACATTTAAACTGGAAATGAACTATATCAGCATGGAAATGACCTTTTCAGTCTTGTTAGGTAATAAAAGGAGAAATTATGGGATACATAGTCACATGAAGAATACCAATTAGTTAATAAGTAGACTTTACATTAAAAGGGTGCCTTATAATGTCTTTACCAGAAAATATCATCATAAACTTGTGGTGGAACGCTTCTACGAAGAAAATACGATTTGTGAAAAATAAACATTATTGTACTCGTTTTGTTTAACTGTACCAAGAACACTTCTTGCGCGCAACGTTCTCTTTGCATTGCTGCCATTTTTCTTAACTTGCTGCTCCCTATGTAATGCCTACATTCTCCTTCAATAAAATACTAAAACATGGATTTATTTTGATTTAAATGACGGGATAGTATGGAACATTTAGTGGTGATCATAGTCAATCTGGTATCCCTCACCACTAAAAACTGCTAATTTATTTTGCTGAATAAGTAAAACTTAAAACCTAATATTAAAAGTCATTATGTACTCACTAGCTACAAATTTCGAGAGGAAATTCCTGAAGTTCTAGTGAAAGTTTAGCCATATCGGATGTGAGGCAGTTACTCAGTAATGGGCTGCTATACTGCATAAACTAAGCCTAATAACTTTATGAATTAATGACATACTTTCCCTAAAAATCCGAAATATTAAATCATATAAAGAGTTATAAATTAAAATTAATGTTCTAAAATATGTGTAATAAGACTCGGGTTGTCATTAAAAAGTGTATTATTCCGTTATATCATGAAAATGTTTATTACTCTAATGTGGATATAACCGTATGTGCTGAAACAGTAGGTAGTTTAACTGGTAAATTTGAATACATAGAGTTCAGTAAAGTTTGTTATGAATTTGAAAACAATACACTGATTCATATTAATTCCAAAACAATATTTTCTTCCCTTTGAAACTCTGATGTATTATCAATGTACAAAACATAATGTCTTATTCTTCCTCTTTCTCTCTCCACATATATATATATATATATATATATATATATATATATATATATATATATATATATATATATATATATATATATATATATATTGCACATTATATTACATTCCATTGGTTACGTTTTTCTCGTTTCATTTGGAATGTTTTGCAATTATGATGGATGATATTAGAATAAATAACTTGATAGGAAAGAAGTGTCTATAAATGTTAACATTATAATATACTGAAGAAAATATTTTTCCTTTTTATTGATAAATGAAAAACAAATCCTAAACACTATTCTCGCTACATGTTTTTCTTTAAGTGATAAAGTAATATTACGTATCAGGTTCTCAGTCTAAATGCTCTCTCCTCATTCGGTTCTTAACTGTGTCTATCTATATGTTCAACGTTCACTTATAAGTCGTACACAGGACCTTTGATTGTGTACCCGTTTATTCAGTGAGTGAGCACTGGGTATTAACGTAATTTTTTAAAATAAAGGTTTCACTTTAAGAGCTTACATTTTCCATCCTTATGTTCCCCTTCTTATACGTCGAGTTTCGCTATAATGACATTCTCAATAGAAGATAGTTTCAGCTGATCTCATCATTTTTATCTTAAATTACAGAATATAAAACAGCAAGTTCCATGATCGTCGGGATACCTTAATAAGGTCCTGAAAATTCACGGAAAAACTGAGGACATTTCATCCACTGAGCATATGCTACGATGTCACACTGACTAAATGACTTCCTGCTCTGTTACTAAGATAGCATAGTTCCAGAAGTTTCTGGAGGTTGAAAGTTACTCATAAACATAAACACAGTTATTTTCTGAACATAGATGGACCTCATGGTAAAGCCTGTTATTAATTCGCCCTACATTTAGGGCTGGCCTGAAAGAGGATTCGGAGGAAGTCAGTATCAAGAGTTCCAGCAACAGACATGTGATAATCTTCAACTTTGTTAAAGATTATCAGGTGGTTTAAACATGCTTAAACTATTCGGGTATCATCAAATGAAGACGAAATAATACTGACATCATGTACCATAATGGAAGACACTAATGCACCTACTTGTAGGGAGAGATATCTTGAACTGAATACTTTATTACTAGTTGAATATATATTCGAATAAATCTTGTTTAGCAACTGATAAACCTTGAGATACGTAAAACAATCCCATTTCGTTGGCTATCGTGTAAGTAATCTGAGTATACTTATTTCGAGAGGTAATTTTATTATTTTTCGATAGTCTATGAAAACATCGAAATGTACAAAGATGAAAATAATGAAATCGTTTAACAATAAATCAATTATACGAACTACGAATCAAAACGGGGCATAGTTTTTCAACATATATTAGCCGCACAATTATAAGGTCAAACTTAATGATCAGATAATGTGTTCTAAACCAAAACTTTTTACGGGGTTTGATTTGACTGAAAGCACCCATGAGTGTTTAAAATAGTCATTTTGGTTGCACAGTTGGATGCAGAGTTAGTATGTGAATGTGGCGACTCAGTTGACGAGATAGTGAGTAGTCGTCGACTGAGATGGTTTAGACATGTATTACACATGTTCAACTTAACCCTACTTCGACTCGCGAAGTTTACCGGTGTTGGTAGAAAGCTAGAAGTAACCAAACTAAGGCATGGAATTATTCCATGAAGTTATCGGCTGTTGGTTTGAATAGTATTGGTGGGAGTAGAAAACTCGATTGGGAAATGGTTGTTGGAAATAATATATTTGATGATTCTGAATTGGCCGTAATGGTCAAATGACTTCATTTTTTGTTGTAAAATATTTATGTCTTCAAATAAGCGCGTTTTCTCTTCTGGAATTACATGTGTCAAGTATTTCCTAGTAATTTCGCATGTCTTAGTAACTGCGTCTCGCAGTCCTGATACAATTTGGCAAGATGACCAACTGCTAGATTCCACGTTGTTTATGACTGACTGAACTCTCGAGCAGAACATTTCAAGAACTAACTACATAATTCAAAACGTCATAGTGACAATGGTTAGGTCAAATTACTGAGTTAACTAATGTAAAGATAGTATTCACATGGAATCATTAAAATTGAAGTAGGTTTACTGATTAACAGTTTTCAATACTTAACAATGAATATGATTTTATTGAAGGTGTCAATGCATAAACAAACAAACAACTATCATATTTTAGCTGATGAAATTGTTACAACATTCATAACGTGAAATACTATTCCTATGTTCGTGATATTGTTCAAAAGAATCATCTAGATACGTAAGATACTTTAAAGGTTGTCTGCAAATTAGTAAGTTTGAGAGAGATGTAAGTTATTGATTAAATCCTACAAGTATATGAAAGGATAACTTTCAAGCAATAGAAGATCGAGTTTCGCATAGTTCCGTTAGATTAGCCCAAGTTTCCGCCAGAATAATATATTTTTATGTAATATTTCTATATATTAAGATATAAAAATTTAGTTCGTAGAGAACAACCGTGGTGTCATATCATACTAATTTTGATTATTCGTGTTCTGCTTTGGAAAATGAAACACTTCAATCATTACCAACATACGACGAAACGTGGGCTGAATACTGTTCAGTAAGTAATATCACACTTTTCGTTAAAAAAAAGAATTCATTTGAAATTAGCAAACAAACTTTCAAATGTCTTGAAACATATCGTCAACCGTTAATCTTACTATTTATTATTCCAGACGGTGTAATATGAGAATGCTTGCGATACGCAGTAAACAATATGATTTGTTGATTACGTTGAATATCTCATCTATTTACGGTTACGAAAAAAGAATAATTAAAATTTCATACTCTATTTGATGATTTACATGTAATTCTGATGTTATGGTTTCTTTCAAACACCAAAAATTTTCTAATATTTATTAATGTTTCATACAGACTGAATACAGGTCAATGGTGAAGTTCGCTTTGAGCAACACTCTGAGAGTGAGATCCGTGATACTACCTGTTTTCGAAGAACAAGGTAGGTGGAATGGGTTTTGAAACTCGAACGTAGTTGATGAAGGCCGAATACCATTTAGCCAACGCTTCCCTGTTTAGCCTACTAGATCACTACTTTTGATGAAATGCAATGTTAGTACTTTACAAGCAGTTGGTTATTAGAGCTTTTATTTTTAGTTATGATAGTCAATAGAGGCGGTAATCATTCATTTAGTGTGTCGATCATTCAATATCCTAAAATTGTTTTTAATAGATAACTGGTTTTCAGTTGAATCAAATGTGGCCACAGATCAAACTCCTAGTCTTTAAAACTTCAATGAAAATAATTTGAAAGGCTGTAAATGAAAAAAAGGCAGTTCAGTCGTGGAATGGCATATTCGGTTCTTACTCATCGCTCATGAATGAAGTCTTTATTTTGTAGAACTACGTTGTGATATCAGTTGTTGATTTATTTGTCATAAATTTTAGACTTTTTATTGACATTCTTAAAGTTGGACAAATCGAAATCATCGAATTGTAAACTTTATACCTAATGATAATAAATTCGATTAAGACAAGAAAAAAGAATTTATTCCAATTTGAAACGGTTTGGATTATTCAATTGTTGATATTTTCAACGGAAATTTGATCTTGATTAGTATATGAGTATCCTGTGTTGATTGCTTCGATGTAGGCATTATGAAACAAGTTAACGTAGAATAGATGTAAAATAGTTGGCTGTGAATTACAAGAAGCCTGTTTCGTCAGATGGATGTACCTGCACGACGGACTCCATCATCTATGTTGTAACAATAAAACAAGTCTGTACAATAACCTCATTGCCATAATATAGCAAGATTGGTAATATACACGATCAAAAATCTCCTAGGATGATGATATTTATTAAAAGACTAATTATTCAGATGTTTTTCTTCACATTCTTGTGTCGGATTAGTCCAAAGCGAATGTAAATACATCCTAACAGTCAATCAACAGAGACGATTGTACAGTTTAATGATAATAATGAGTAAATCCAAAAGAAAAAATTTATTTACAACACTATCTATCCAATATTTTCCTTTTATCATCATCATCTAAAAATGACAAATAACAGTTAACATATACACATATACAAATATTCTTATAATTCGATTTGATCATTAGATCAGAAAAAATATAAAAAAAAGACAATTATTCACAGAATCACTAGATAAATAAATGCCCCCATTCAATTCTTCCAATCTCTTGATATTTTCTCTTTGAAAATATAATATGCTGAGAGATGATCCAATTGGTTATGAGTATCATATTCATTGTTTAAACCTTTTAAGATAATAATAATGAAGTTGTGTACAATTAATGTTCAAAAATTCTCATAGAATTCGATAGGAATCAGCAATGAAATTCGAAAAGTACATTTAAATTTATTCAGCACTCGTCTTCAATGGGAAGTAACTGACGGTGCATAAAGTTTTTTAATTTACTGACCTAACCGTTATACTTAATAAACTACACCTAAACTCAATGTTTATCATTAGATCGTTTCATCACTGTAAGGAAAATGTCGATTATGAAGTTATATCAAATAACTCAGTCAGATATTCCTTTGAATTTCATTTTGTAATAAATGATGAATTCTACTGCACTCTCTCTCTGCCTGCTATCTATCCTCCTCCAACGCCGAACAAAAATGTAAAAGTTGTCATTGATTTTGTGTACATCACATTCAAGAAATAATTGCGCAAGATTTATATAAAAGGCGCCGATGCGTGTCTAAACAATCGAAATTTTTAGGCCAATTTAACTTATGTTGTGAACTTGACTTCGTGGGTGATTTTGAGATGTTATCCGTAAACAATCTTGTTCTTGGCAATGCAGCTAAAGAGCACTTTTGTGCGAAGTGATTTCCTAGGGTACTTCTTTTAAAATCAGAAAGACGTAACACAGATTCTGAAACTTTACAGGTACTTAGTGATAACGAGGGAATATGACTACATGAGTTTGTGGAATTGGATGGTTTCATGAAGGTGACTCCAGTGGCGTTCGGATTCCTAGCAAAAACTTTCAGATTGATCGCTACGTTTTTAGCTACCCTTTAAGACAGTTATTTGAGTGGTGTGCTTCAGTAAAGAAAACCCTGTCACAATGTGCCTTATCTACCAACTTCCCGGAAGCGTATTATGTGTTTTACCCTGTCCATTTCAAACGCGAAATTTTCCGGTGGGTAGCTTCATTCCATCATATTAATATGATGTTTCAGTTTCAAAAGTTCAGTTTTTCCGCGTTTGATGTACACGAAAAACATAGGACGGTATATATAAACATAACTTAGTGAAATTAATTTCTGTAGATGTGTCGGCATCTGATTAATTAAGCTATCAATTTCATTGGGACGACTAGCCACATCGGTTGGTCTGAAGGATAGTGGATTTTGTCTGCTGGATATATAAATGTCGGTGATATGTCGACTACAACATTATACGCAAAACTAACTGAATTCAAAAAGTGAAAGATGGATATAAGAACTACTGAGAAGATAGGAGGGAAGCAGATCATGGTTGTTAGAGTATATAAAAAGGAAAAAAACATTTTACGAGAAATTAAGATCATTGTAAAGAATAGACTGTATCAGTTTCTTCCGTACACATAATTCTGGTTTTTGTAGATGTATAACAAGTGCTTCGGCAATGTTTAGAAGATGGTAGCTAACTTGTCTTCGACATCATTTTGTCCACCTTATAGATGATTTTGAACGCGGAATCCGTTTTGATCGGATGACCTGTGCTTACAAGGAGTTTGATTATTGAGCTTATTATTGAATCGTCAGCTCCTCTTCTCAGCTAGGCCCGATAATGTTCTCGAATCCTTTTGGATAAAATGTTTTTTTCTGCTTTCTTGTTTAACAGCCATCTGCTTCCCTTCCATTTTTGTCTCTATGGCCCTTATACCCCCAACTGATTTGTTTCTGTTTCTGTAATACACTAAATTACAGTTCATCACAAATTAAACATTTTATTTTATCACGCTGAGCATGGATTATAATTTCTTCATCAATCTACATGATGAATATTGAAGATTTTAATAACAAAATCACTATCAAGTTCCCTTAATAAAAATAAAGTTTATGTCTTTATTTAATTTGCCTCACTATTTTACCATGTTTAGCGAAATTTTTTTATCATTATTATTATTGTAATTATTATCATGTAGGAAAAAATAAGCATATATATTTACGACTATAAAGCTTGAAAATGGAATTTGCCCCAAAAGAGGATTATTCGTTGAACTAATCTTTTTTTGTTTGTTTTTTTTAATGATGAAAGACATCAACCAGATGTTGATGGATCCATCAAGAGTTTTGTCCGATTATGAACAATCTGTCACACACTTTAACCTGCTTCGACTCTGCGCCTGCTGATCAAGTTCAGTTGCAGCACTATTCATTTAATCCAATTAAGCATTTGTAAAGCAACTATTATAACGACGCTTTGTCTGATTTCGACGATCAAAGAACAATGAGATTAACCTAAATTTCGGTTTGTATTGTGTCTACTTTCAAAGGTGACATCGGAGATAGGAACTAAGAGAACGTGAAAACTTAGTCAACTTTTGAAATTCCAGAGCAAAGTGGTACTCAAAAAAAGATGAAATATTGTTATGGTTGATGTATAGGTAGGTAATTAACATAACTCAAGGGCCCATAATAGTAAATACTTATTGATTATCAAACTCGAGACGAGTAGCGTGTCATTTAAATAATTAAATAGGTCCAGTTTATCAATATGATACACTGATCAATGGACAATCAAATACATGCGACATGGTTTCTGAAATATTTGATATAGTGTGCAGAAATTTTTCCAAACACTCAGATCTAACATAAGTGGAAAATGGGTAACCTGAAAGCGGACTTCTGAAAATTATTGCTTCTATTACGTAAATAGATTATGCATAGTATTTTATCACTAAAACATTCTGGCTAGTCGTATCGTATTCGATTTCAAACAAATCGAGGAACTGTGTCAATAGTTTTATTCCGAATAAGGCCGGGAAAATTAGGGCAGGATAATATTAATCGACAGAAGTTTGTGGTTTCTGATCAAATGCTTACAACCATATATATACATATATATATATATATATATATATATATATATATATATATATGCATCTGACAGCAGCTACTACCTTGAAGTGGTGGCCGGCCTCGCCAATCATGATGATCTAACCGCAAAATATTGGATGTAACACTTGTTACTTTAGGTCCTACTATGTTAGAGAGGTTGTTTGGAAAACAGTAAGGCCAAAACCAACAACTTGAGGTCTGAGCACGAAGTCATACTGCCAACCATATAACAGTGAGAAGTTTAGATAGCCCATCTGCATCGTAGTTGTCCACTGTATTCTGTGGTTCCCCCCAGATGTTGACGTCTTCATAATCCAGTCGGCCACCAGGAGAAAGAGATAAGGTGAGAGTCAGCAACCTTGCCTTACACTGGTCTTCACCTCAAACGAGTCCATCTTCCATGAACGACTTTGCAGTTTAATCCATCATAAGAATTCCGTATGAAACTGTAGTGTTGAAGAAGCCTTCATAGTGTTGTCCTGCACACACTACAATGTTTGTTACCCTGATTCCTTCGGTTATCGATCCTAATTACATCTCATTATATTACACCTGATTGTTACACTATTACATATATAGTTGTTAGTAGCTGATGAAAAACCACGAAATGCAGTGAATTCATATCATTCTCCCTTGATTGTTGTCCTGGCCTTATTTATATTCATAAAATAAACAAACTGCATGAAATTCTTTTTTTGTTAACGAACACCACTCACTGGATACTGTCTATCGACTAGCACTTCTGTCATTTCGCTCATAAAACTATGAAAAGCCTTCTTCATAACAAAATGAATATATATTTACATAATGGATAACAATGTCGATTTCCAACAAGTTAGCTACAGTGTCGAAGTGATTAATATAGTCTCTTTTAGAACGGGAATGTGAACACAATCATTTGAATGTGCATAATTCACCTAAAAGTATGGCATATATTTAGTCAAACCTCTAATAATCAAAAGGTTAACTTGTAGTATAGATAGTAACGTTAACTCAAGAGTCCAGTAATATTAGTTAGAATTAATTTTTTTATTGAAAATAAAAGTAGTAATTTGAGATGAGCGCTAGCAACGTTTCTAAATCTCGACTTTTTAAGTTCACTATAGTGTTAAAAGACAATGACTAACCTTTTTGGTTCCATATTTCTCCTTTGATCTTGTACTGGTGGTAAACTTGGTCCTTGTTTGGGACCTAGTGAATGAGCTAATCGTTTTAGTTCGCCAACAGAAATAGAGGGCATTGACTTTGATACTTGTGGAAGAGCCTCTGGGTTTGTTGAAGATTTTTTTCTATGTTCTTTACTAGTTACAACGCGTGGTATAAAGGAATTGAATGCGTAGGGCTTCGATGTTTTGACAGAATCTGAAGAAACTTTGTTGACTAACGACGATGTATTATTTTTTGAAATATTTTCTAGGTACGGTCGACAACTTAAAGCCTGTTGAACAGGAAGGGGTATTGAATGCCTAAACAGAAAAAAAGGTTATTTTTGATAATTTAAAGGTTATGAGTGAAGCTTTCATGCTTGTTTATTATCTGAATTGAAATATATTAGGAGAGAGTTGATTGCTGCTGTTTTAATCTGGGACTTTGTCACGTAATTGGATAATACGGAAGCGACAGTGAACGCCCGTAATTTTACTCCGATACTATGGCTGCAATTCTGTCAACCCAGACCCCAACTATTGGAAAGACCAAAGTTAGCCTAAAAAGAATATACATCTCATGGAAAAACAGCATTCTCAACACAAACATTTTTTTCCAGTAATCAATAATTAAATTTAAATAATCATCAAACAAATTTCATTGCGTGAAATAATTATCAGAATACAATAGAGAATAACATACTGAATTAATTAGTTATAGAATTTGTTAAAATATAGTCAGATGTTAACTGAGTGATCATTATCTCAGATTAGTCAGTAATCTTACTCTTACTCGCCTCTTAGCATATTTTCAACAACTAGCTTAAATCAAGCTTGCAACAGGACATCAGATTCCTTGATTGATACCATATATTATATATGAAGGTATAGAAATATACAGTAATAGGATAATGTATAGATAACTTACAGTACTCTTTATAAAGCGGGCATTAGAGTCAGAAAATATGTGCATGATATATTATGATACGTCCTGAGGACTCGAAATTTTGTAAATGGTAAGTGCATGTGATTGACCAAGAAATTGTTTGGACTTATAAGAAACGAGATATAAACCACTGATAACTTGATTTTGTAAGGGATATATATGGATGAGTATAAAGACATTTCCGATTCGGTTTAGTCAGTAAACTTTTTCATACTCAGTCTTTTAACTCGAGTATCCGATCGGTCTCGTGTAAAAATAGATTGCGTATTGGTATCAAGTCACACACCGCATGTCACCACAATATCAATACCGGAGATTTAAATTATAACACTGAAAATTATTTCTAGTTACACAGATCTTTGGAGAGACCCTTTGAAACAGCAAATAAGGGCTGTTTTCATACACCGGAAGATATGAAAGCACCAAAAACGTTAGCATCGACAAGATGTTTATTTGACGGTAAAACGTCTGATAATCAATAACTCTGTAAGCGTAGTGCTCTATCTTCGGCTTGTTAAGCACGGACAAAGATATTAATTAGATACCATTGCATGACCACTGTTCTCGTTGAATGTTTCCTTGAATCCTGTGCGTCAACTCAATGGGGGTAACTCTTAGGTAGAATGTTGTACTTTCCTATACACAGAGTGGTATGTTATAAGGAAATTAAAAACAGAGTATGATATCTCACCTACAAACGACTTGGTCTGTAATTGTGATAATGGAGCATTTTTGTTAGTAATGTTGAGTTGATGCTGAAATATTAGTGACTGTTAGCTTTCAAAACTTATGAAGGAATATTCTGTCATCAAAAAGAATACGATCAAAGTTACAACAAAAATGAGTATTTCCATAAAAAGAAAACCAGTAATAATACTGTTACGACAATAAAAAAAGATGTGGGAATAAAATAATAAAACCTAAACTGTACAATAACTTACTTAGGAACGACTGATAGATCAAGAGGTTTAGAAGTAGATGGGTGATTAGTAGTAACAGCAGTAGGAAAAGAAGCATTTAAATTACAGACTGTATGATGTTCGTCGACGAATGTAATTCCTAGTTTCTTCCAATAAAGACGAGAGTCACTTAAAGCATCATATGATGGACAGGTTTGAGACTCATTAGAATTCAGTGTGTTTTCTTGTGACACCGGCAGAATAGTTATGTTCTGACTAGTTGGTATTTCTAATTTTACAGATTCCAATAAATCAGATGTTGCTGGTGTTGATGGTACAGATGATGATGAGGGAGCTGAAGAATCTGGCTCTGATGTTTGGCAATTAGCGGAGAACTTCTGAAGGTATTCATATTCTGCATAGAAATAATGTATAGAAAGGCAATAGGCAATACATATATATAGCTTATACTAAACACAACTCTAATGATTATAAATATTTGAATAGTCTACAGGAAGTGTTACTCAATCAGTATCAGTGAAATTTAAATAAATATATTTTGTTGATATTGGGTCGGTAGTATAGTATGGTATAATTAGTCTAAAGTTGATCTCAAACAGCAAGTCGTAGTGAAAGATAATTCACTGAAATAAACAAAAACTACTAAAAAGTGTACGGCTTAATCGCTAAATAATTCTACATGAGTCAGTCAGTCGGTTACAACGTAGAACTTCGTACGTCCGTACATTAGTTCAGGTTGCTATACCCCATTAGCACAGGCGCAGTTCTCAGTTCAAATCCCATAGTAGAGGTAGTAGAAGTATCAACGGTAATGGAAAAGATTAGGGTTCGAAGATGTCATTCAAGAAGCATAATTCAGTGAGATAAATTTAGAAAGAAAAAGATAGAGGTGATGAGGAATTCGGAAGATTAGAATTTGGTGGGACACAGAGAGTAGATACACCTAAGCCATTGCAAACGATTTTGAGCCATGTCGTTCAAGGTCTCTAACCATAGGTTACCATCGTCTCGCGGACCCCGACCAGGTAGTCTCCACCTATTAACATGGCTCGGTCCACTTGTCAGTGACTTCATGGATTTCTACCACCTTCCGGTTTAGCCACCCTAGGTTTCTTCCAACCTACTCCTACACCACAAAACAGCTCGTCGAGGTAGTCGGTGGTTCAGCATACGTAACGCATGTCCTAACCACCTCAGTTGATAAAGTTTCACTACTTCATCTAATGATCTGCCATCCTTACCTAGCACTCGTTTCCTAAGAACTCCACTCCTGAAAAGAAAGACGAAGATAATGTTGCTTCTAAAAGCATGTTTATGACAAAATTAAACAAGAATGGAGAAAGTGGATAGCCTGGACGGACACCACTTGAAATAAACTCGGCTTTCATTATGAGACGTCATACCTTCTATAAGTGAAGGTATTCTAACTCCCAGGACAGAGTTTAAATGGTTTGAAGCATTTTTTCGCGGGTTAGTTTTCTACGGGATGGGGCCACCAACCGCAAGTCCAGCCCTCCTTTATGCAGACATGGGACTGGCAGCAGCCCCGGAAGGGCTCCAGGCGGACGTATACAAAGGTGATAGTAATAACAGTGAAAAGATTATAGATAAACTGTTGTTCGAACGACATTGTTAGTTAAATAAGTTAATTGAGGGGCTTAATTAAACACAAACCAACTCAAGTGTAGGTGAGGTGCTATAGTTTTTTTACCCGTTTCTCCACACTAACCGTTCATTCACAACTAAATGGCCCCGGAAATTATGCTAATACAACTTATTACATCAACCAAAAACAGGTAACAATTTCTAGCAGTTTAAAACAATAATTCGAGTTCGTTTAATAATCTTACCCACTTTCCTAGAAACTCTTGCATTTAAATGCCTGCATTCGTATAGCTTTAAACGACACTCGGCCACAGTTTCATATTCAGGTGCATAACAAACGTGTAAAGAACCACCGTAGAAAGAAGAATCATCTAATAAACGCTTGGCATATCTAGATAACATTTAAGGAAAAGTCTTATGAATTTTTACTACGAAAAATAAGCTAGTTATCAAGTTTAATTCCCACAAATAAAAGGAATACGTTCACACCTTGCAGCTTTTAGATTATCATATTTTACTACAAAAACATCAGTAAATGTTTCTTTGTCTGGATAATCAGGGATTTTCATCACACTTTGGACATTTCCATACTGCCTGCACCTATCCTTTAGGGGGTGTTCCAGGTCTAGTGATGGGACTCCAAATATCAGGAGATAACAAGATTCATCAGCAACGGTAAAAACCTGGGAAATAAAGAGCTACAAGTTACCTTGACAGCTTTCTTGCGCCTACTATCTCGATAAGCAGGACGAGTGAAACATGGACCCACTTTAACGTGATGAGGGTACTGTTTGGCCTGGTTTTCAGATTTCATGAAAGTAGAATTTGCAGATGTACTACAAAATAAATTGTTAGTAATGGTAACGATCAAAGCAAATTATTTATTCGGTTTTTAGCGGTTTAAAAAAAACCAGATAGTATGGGATGAAGGATATCATAAGTAATTGAAAGTATACGACATTCATAACTGAAAAACCATAAAGTATCCGGTATTTTGTGAATTTATGCAGCTAGTTTTGTCTTGTGTTTTGCATTCTTCATTTACTCAGTATTTAGAAGTAAACTCTGATTATTAGGCCACAATTTGAATAGCTCCTCATTGCTAATGGCGATGATTGGTATGGACTAAATAGGAACTAGATAAACAATAGTGGGATCTATGTCGCATAGCAGACTCTCTGTGTTAGAAAATGACTACCATTAATTATTTTGAGCATCGTAGCAAACGTAGCTGCCTTTTGGATATGATCATCACTGATTACCATAATCATGTTTTATCAAATAGCTTGATTTTACTGTGCCCAACCGGTGAAACGAAAAGCGGTAAAACTGAGAGCAGCAGATATCATGTTTAAGGATAACCATGCAGCTGACTTACTTTGTTAAGCGGCAATTAAGTGACTCCCACATACAGCCAACATATGCAGTTAGCCTTCTTACGACTGAAGAGGCTAGAAATGTCGAAACTAAACTACGCGTCCTCCTATCTGAGTATTTAGCGTGTAACTTACAGATACACAGTATTACAGAAACAGAAAAATTTCGTGATGAGCCTTAAAGTTATCTTTTAGGCTCTCAGATCGACAAGACCACTGAATTTAATCACTTTAGCGAGAAAATCATTGTCTAGTCTATAGTTGGGTACTTAGCATAAGATCAGTCCTAATAAATAATACATATCCTTCAAACTGTTAAGTGATAAATTCCTGTACATATACATACTTCCATCCCTCGACCTAATTAATTTAGCTTGCGCAAAATTCTATGTTTAATACTACTGACACTTATTTTCAACTCCAGGCCTCATAATATTGTTTTCTGCAGTGTTTGTGTAGTGTGAGTGGTGGCGACTTTCGTATCCACAATAGGCTTTCTGATTTAGCTCACGAAACATCCCGACACATCTTCTAAGTGCATGGAGGCGAATATGGAATGGAGTCAGCTGTCCAATTGTGAGTGAATTAGTTAGCTTTAATGTGATGTAAAATCATTATGGATTACACATAATATCAAATGTCTGGTAGTCGCAATCCACACTTCATATTTAGACATTATTATCGTCTTAATACTCACTAAAATCACGCTTACTCAAGGCTCATCGTAGAAAATTTAGAACTAATGAACGAAGTATTCCACAAACAATTTATTTCCGTAAATTTGTATTAATGTCTGACACATAATTACCTGGTTAGTATACTTTATTATTATATAGACAAATACATTATTTTAGAGAAACAGTGAGAAAATAATCCGAAAAACCTTTCGGTTCAATTCGTTTCTTTACCGAGAGCCCTTGACAATAGCAGAAGAGCGCAGCAACAAGCTGACGACCTTGAGTCACTACCAATCTCCAATATCTTTTCCACGAGCTAGTATTAACCGGTTGATCTCTTGGTGATGGATTCGTTCTTTCGGTACAGTTACAGGTGTTTGGCAGTGTTGAGTGGATGGGGGTCTAGCCACTCGGCTACTTAGTTCAAGTTAGTTGGCAGTTGTTTGTGGTTTGAATGTACCGTGCTTTGAATGAAAACGTTTGGTTCAGGGCAGTTGGGTTTCTGGATACCAGCAGCTATCACTTTACCAGACCAGAGGTCAGTTAGGTGCAATCTGGAGGATAACAAGGAGAAAATTTTAATGCCACTAAGAGGATTTCATAATTAAGTAAATAAATGGACAATGTAGTTTATCAATTTATAGTGTTGATTTTGTGAGAAGACCGAAGTGCAAGCAAGCGAGAGGAAACAGAGATAATAGTCGAGATAAATAAAGTCAGTGATATGAGGATATGGCAATAATAACGACTGGAAAGTTTCGAGGCATGCATCAGATACAACTTGTCCACGAGGGAGATGATAATGTGTATGTATGTGTTTAACAAGTATCTTCTTAAAGCTGTCCACTGAGGGGTATGTAGTTCTGGGTGTACTCCTAATGGGGAAATTTGAGAATGCACCTGGGTGTTCGCTCTTTGATGTACAATTTGCGATGTTAATCCCGTCTGCATTGGTTGTAATGTTTCCGTCTGATACTCGTGATGAAATATTTTGGTGTAATTTAGATGCTGCACGTCATTATCGGATAAGTTCTCATAGAGAATAATTTCGATATTCCGGTCGGGTAGTGGAAAGTGGATTTTATCTGGTATGGTGATATATCCACGAGATCACCTCAAATTCCCAATTTATCTAATATCTTTTCCAAAAGCTGGTATAAACAAATTGATCATCACAGTCTTTTTGTATTTTGAAGTACGGCATTTTTTAGTTAATGTTTTCTGTCCCATAGTAGTGTAGTGGTTTACTTTTAAAAAGAAAACACAATTGCTGAAATATAAATATTTATTATTGTACTTGATTCTGACAATAATTGTTACAGTGTACACCTCTTGTTTATCTGTACTAAAAACTCTCTCGTGCGCCAAGCGTGTGATTCCCATTCTCCTCTTTGTACGTCTCCAGAGTGGAAGTTAGCTGTTTGTAAGCTCTCTTGCCTGGATATCATTTCGATATCGCGAGGCCAGTATCAAATATGGTTGTTCTTCTAGAATCTACTTCTTATTTGATTCTCAGAGTTCGCGGATTAACATTTGTTCTCTCTCGAAGAAGTGTATCCTAAGAATTGCTATAATAGCACAGAATTCTGTAAGGTCAACTGATAGCTTCTTTATGTAGACAATTGCCTTTGGCAGTCTATAAGACTGAAAATTATTTCAAACTAAAGGCTTTGAACAACAACCTTAATTTGGTTGAACCCTTTTATTCAGATTTGTAGAGATAGCAGACCAGTGAGATAGGAGTTTCTAGCGGCCTAAATTTTGTATATTTCACCCGGCTAGACTTAGTTTTCATGTGACAGTTGAGTCCACAGAACGATATCATTTTTCCGGCTTGCGTTTGAATACTTTTGTATAATAAATTAAGCGCAGTATAGCCCTTATCATTTGGGTGCAACCGTATTAAACAGAAAGATATTCCCCTCCTACAATCATCTAACGAAAATGGGCGAAAAGTAAACCAAGACTGATGCATGACCGGAATCAATATTATGGATAAAATCATTCACAACAAAATGATTATTTTGTTACGAACTAGTAGCAATAGGGCACAACCGTCCATTCTAAAATGGACCACGTTCCTTCCTGGTCCTCGCAGTTTTTTAACCTCATTTTCAATGACCTCACCTAACGCTGCATAAATCGTTATCTTCGGACCATTTAGTGGCTACCACGAAATCCTCCTGTATGACAAAGACATGGATAATGATAAACTTCATGGACGTACACTAATAAATTTTGAAAGATATTTGCATGTTTGCCGAGAACGAGTATCGACATGAAACACGGGTTATCTTCAAGTGACTTATCTGAGAAACTGATCTGTGGTAACACTTCAGCGTATATTTTTAGGACCTGTGTTGTTCCCTCCGGGTATATGCACGTTCACAAGGGTTTTCAAGTGCATTTGAAGCATAATCATCGCCAAGATACTGATACATACACAGTGAAAAATTGAGTTGCCAACAATTCAGACACACAATGACCTAGGAATCATCACTATGCAATTCTTGTAAACTGATGCACTTCGCTTATCAGTAATCGCTTAAGGTTTTAGAACCCTATGGTCCAAACGTCGAGGCCTTGGCGGCGACAGTGCCAGAGCATTGGTCGTTCAAAGATAACTAGTCGCAAAGTTGCGGCAAATAACAATTTGTTGAGAGAGTATGGAATTGAGATGGGGAAAATTTGTAGCGCAGGGAGGTGATCGTGATGGAGTTTCGTTCTCTAAGGTGAATGTTTCGGTTGATATAACTACATTTAGTTTTCCACTGTTTGACTGCGTCTGTGAAAACCTGCAAGCTAGCCATTCCATAAGAGCTTCCGGCTGACAAACGTTCTTGAGGTTCCATCTTTTCTTCATGCCATTCCGACATTGAGAAAAGGAATATTTTTTTCAACCTATTGTCTGAAATTTGTCACTTCGTAACATTTATTACCGTCCTTGAAAAAGATTCAAATCTTACTGTCACACAAATTTCCTGCGTACTTCTTAGAGCTATGGAAGCAGCTGATAGTAGTCTTAATTATATTATTTTCCAGACTAGCTATGGAATAGTTTGCTGGCAGTGTACCGTGTCATCTTTTTTCCCATAATATATGTCGGCGAATGAATGATAGAAAAGCGTCGCGATGATAATCACTTTAAGTGAGGTTCTGATAGCCCATTTATGCATTTGTAGATAAAATTGATAATCTATGTGAGTGCGACGTCAGTGGATAACTGCTCGACATGAAGTGGCAAGATAAATTTATCACTGGTATTCAGTCCTTTCATATGAAAAACTCAAAAGTTCCATTTAGAGAATTAGAACCAATCCGCTTTCCTAATAATCCCAGATCTGCCATTAGCTTTGCTATGAAGTCCTCAAATGGTTCGGATATATCAATGATTGAACTGAGAGGTTTGTGTGTTCTTGGCAGACAATCTATCAGCAGTAATATTGATACTCTTTACTTCAATCAATCCCAAGTACATCAAAGGACAAAATGAAAAAGGAAGAAAAACCAAATATCATCTACAAAATAAATTGCTCAGACTTTGAAAAAATCTCTTCAGCTTCGTCTACGTGAACACCAATGAGCAATTAACAAACACATCGAAATTAACACAATTTATCAACCAATCAGACAGATCACAGGCGACAAAAAATCAAGAAACAGATCAAAAGGGGGATGCAATCAAAAAAAGGTGCAAGGTCGGCAGCATCCAATCAAGATCGAGGTTGGCAAAACAAGCTACAGAAATTGAAATACTTTACTTCCATCTGAAGTTTGTGCTGATAATGTTGTTCGGAAGAACAATGAAAGCTTCATAACCGAAATATTCAGCTCAGACAACAAAACACCACCACAATCATCCCCATGAGCTACAAATTTTCTCCACCATCTCAATATCTTCGTTAATTACACGCTCATCTTTCATTATTCCAAGAGTTTTATTCAGTGGCTTCTTGATTATTTTGGTCTAGTCTTTCTCACTGATCTGTTTGGAGAATTCAGAATCACCTGATAATAATTTTATTACGTTCGACATGTTTGTTATCACGTTGCCTTCTATGGATCGATAGGAAAACTCGGTGAATGACGAGAAGTAGGAAACACTTCTGAGGTTTCTGATTGATGGATCACGAAGCTTTTAAGTGTGCTGGCTGAAAAATGCAGAATACATATAAAGGAACCATTCAAAGAAGCTGAATCACTATCGTAAGACAATCGGATAACTCTGGCCATACATTCTCAAAACGGTCGTTTTCGAAAATTGAGCTTAGAAATAAATGGAATGACGGGATCCCACAATTATTCTTACGCGAAAATTCAGATCTTCTAGATTACTGAGACAGTATAGGCAGGGGTTTTATTTAACTATTTCGGCGATGTATTATATGTGAGTGTTGGCAACAACACTTTTCGCAACTACACCATCACACTACCGGTTATTCACGCAGTACATGTGGCTACAGATGTTCTTAAATTTCTCACTAACCTGTAACCCAACATACTGATCTTTCCTGTAAATTGTAATATGTTGTTATCTGAGAATAAATTATTATTGGTCCCGATGAGTTACACCTACGGTTGCTATCATCCTTCGCGAGCAGTGTGTCATAACCACTTATTACGTCGTTCCAAATTCATTTTTCGAAAGTTAATATTTAAATCTGGAGAACGACAATTGGTATGACTGATCTTTCCTATCTTCATACTGATCTAAATGAATTAGTCAGGTGGTCTTGATGTTGAGAGCTAGAAATTAACTCAAGAAATTGGGCTAGTTGACACCAGAGAGCTAACTAGTTACTGACAAAATAATACTGGCAAACATTCATACGTGAGGGAGTAAAAGGAAATATTAGTAACAGTGGGTCATGACGTAAAAATACAGCACACTGCAATTCAGAAGGTGTGGAAGGTTTGTGAGTGCTATGATCACTTCGCCTAGCATTCAAATGCTCTACTGGCGATATATTTCGAGTTTTATATTACATCTATATGAGACATGTAAATAAAGTGCAGAAAATTAGATTGCGATGGTCTTCCCAAAACCTCTTTACAATGCCAAGATGTTTTCCATTTATTGAATGGCATGCATTGACCATTTGGAGGCATTCCGTATTTTGAATAACGATTGAAGCGTTAATGTCCTATTGCTTCTTCCATCGTCTCCGAGATCATGGAAAAAGGTTTCTGGAATCGTGGTTGAGTAAATTCAGAGTGAAATTCTGTTTTTCTCATTGACTGGTCAATGACCAAAGTGCACTATCCGAAAAAGCGGTATCAGCCCAATCAGTAAATTCTTTCAAGGAGAAGCTGGATATTCTCTGGGGAAAAATCTGCAGGATTTAACACGAGTTCATGGACTTAATATCCTCAGGGCTGAGCACTTTAGACTAACTTCTCTTCCCACAACTTGCAGGAAATAATAATAACAATTCAGACAAATGTACTCATTCCAAGTCAGAACTACTGTGCAGTAGGTCTAGATGTCTCGATCAACTGCTCTCTCCCTAGTTGCTTTGGCAGCATACACACATCCATTCACTTGCAAACACACGACTAGTGGATAAGTAATTAGATACACAGGAAGTTGCTTGCTAGGATGGACAAAGGTAATGTTCACTATTGAGTGACTTTCAGGTTCTGTTATTGCGCAGTATATATTTGCTCAGTTTTAATATCATTGTTTTCTTCTGTTCAAAACTCCTATCTCTTGTTTATTCCTATTCAACTGATCTCATTTTCCGTCCTTGGATCTCTTAAAAAACATGTTCAATAATAGCGTTGCCACCACCTCCTACATTATAATAACTAGGAACACTAGTAGAGGAATGAATCCGGGAGTTAGTAATGAGTCAAAAATCCCGGTTCCGAGCAAAAATGGTGCGAAAAAACTCAAAACTGTACTTAAAAATATACTTTAAAGTAGTGTGCATAACTGAGATCATTGGATCTAACGCACCTCCACTATGTCTTCAACAGTGAAACCATGATGACACTTCCTCTCAGATTTCTACGCCTAGTAAGACCAGCTGATATAGTACTTACTAGCTATTTAATTACGCCTGTTACCCCCAATGGAGCATTGACCACCCACCAGTTTTCTCCAACCAACTTCCCTATCCAGTTCTGTTCAATTTTTATTCATTCTTCTCATATCTGTCTCTATTTCCCGGCGTGATGAGTTACTTGGCCTTCCTCTTTACCTTTTGCCCTGAGGTTTCCAAATGAGGGCTTGTCATGTGACGCAGTCCGGTGCTTTTCGCAGTGCGTGTCTTTTCTACTGCCACCGCTCGTCCCTGAGTTCCTCTTACACTGGAATCTGGTTTGTTCTCTCTCACAGTAAGTTGTTGCTGATGGTGTCTGGCCAACGAATCCGAAGTATTCTGTGTAGACAACTGTTCATAAATACTTGTATGTTCTGGATGATGGCTTTCGTAGTTCTCCAAGTTTCCGCTCCATAAAGTAGAACTGTATTGACATTTGTATTGAAAATCCTTATTTTGGTTTTGGTTGAAAGTTGTTTGGAGTTCCAGATATCTTTCAACTGTAGAAATACAGCCCTTGCTTTGCCAATCCGTGCCCTCACATCTGCATCGGATCCACCTTGATTGTCAATGATACTGCCCAGATATCTAAAGGTGTTAACGTCCTCTAAAGCATCTCCATCAAGAGTGATTTGGTTGGTGCATGTTGTGTTGCATAGGAGAATTTTGCTTTTTCCTTTATGTATGTTGAGACCTACTGCTACAGAGGCTGCTGCTGCTACACTGGTCATCTTCTCTTGCATTTGTTGTTGCGTGTGCGATAGAAGAGCCAGGTCATCTGCGAAGTCAAGATCGTGCAGCTGCGTGCTAACTGTTCAGTTGATGCTGTGCCTTCCTCCAGATGCTGACGTCTTCATAATCCAGTCGATGACCAGGAGAGAGAGAAAGGATGACGGTCAGCAACATTGACTTATATCGGTCTTCACCTCGAAAGAGTCTGTTAGCTGTCCTTCGTGAACGATTTTGCAGTTGAATCCATCATAAGAATTCCGTAGGATTTTAACTATTTTCGCAAGCACACCACAGTGTCGAAGAAGCCTCCACAGTGTTTTCCTATCCACGCTATTGAATGCTTTCTCGTAGTCAATGAAGTTGATGTAGAGTGGTGAGTTCCATTCTATTGATTGTTCCACAATGATATGTAGTGTTGCAGTTTGGTCAGTACACGATCGATCCTTACGAAATCCGGCCTGTTGATCTCGAAGTTGGGCGTCTACGAAGTCCTTCATTCTGTTCAACAATACCCTTTCGAAGACTGCCTGGTATTGAAAGAAGTGTGATGAATGTGTAGTTATCTCACTTGTTGAGATCGCCTTTCTTTGGTATTTTGATGAGGTATCCTTCTTTCCAATCTGATGGTACTTGTTCCTCATCCCGAATCTTGTTGAAGAGAATGTGAGGTATTTTTGCAGTTGCTGCCATGTCTGCTTTCATTGTCTCTTCTGGAGTGTTGTCTGGTCCTTCTGATTTGCCGCTCTTGATTTGTCTGATGGCCATACTGATCCCCTCAGTCGTAGCTGCGCGAATGTTAATCGGGAGGTCCGTAAATGCTGGTTCGATGTTGGATGGGATCAGTGGAGCTGATCGATTCAAGAGTTCCTGAAAGTGCTCTACCCACCTATTTCGCTGTTCTTCAGTGTTGCTGATTGCTTTGCCTTCCTTGCTTTTCACTGGTCGTTCTGATTTACGATAGTTTCCGGCGAGTTTCTTTGCTGTTTCGTACAACTGTCTTATGTTTCCTTCTCTTGCAGACTTTTCCGCCATCATTGACTGCAGCCTTTCGCAGAATCGATCTTTAAAATCGTCATTGTAGTCATTGGTAGGTGCATAGCATTGGATGGCGTTCATTGTAATGTCCTGTTTCTTTGTTTTGAAGGATGCTTTAATGATCCTGGCCACACGGGATTCCCATCCTATCAGTGCCTTTTGTGCTTGTTTGGACAGCATCAGTGGAACTCCTTGTGTATGTGAAGCATTTTCCTCTTCATGACCAGAATATAACGGCAGTTCCCCTGAAGCTAGTCTCAGTTGTCCTACCTGTGTCCAATGCGTTTCACTGATGCCGAGCACCTCGAGGTTGTATCTTTTCATTTCTGCCGCAACTTGAAATAGTCTTCCAGTCTCCCACAATGTACGAACGTTCCATGTACCTAAAAGAATGGTTGCTCTGGTTGTCAGAATACGTATCGGCTCGGTGACTTCCAAGGGAACTCGGCTTTCATCACGCGACGTAGTAATTCTTCTTCCAACTCCCGGGGCGGAGTTAAAATTGTTTGAATTATTTTTTCTGGTTAGCGTTTTTTTGGTAAGTTAGTTTTTAGTTGGGATGGGGGCGCCATCTCTATGCTTAACCCCCCTCCCTTATCCGGGCTTGGGACCGGTAGTAGCCCCGAAGGGTATATAGGCGGAGTTGCAGACATAGTAAGAAAAGAAGAAAAGGAGTCCCGAGACCTAACCGGTACAGCCTACTGTTCAGAAAACAAATAAGAATAAGTGTATTGCCTGCTCATTGATAGTTAAAACAAGTGACTGTGAATTCGAGCGCAAATTCGGCATTGGTTCATTGTGGCTGTGAAAATGCAGTACCTAGGGTGAACTGCGTGTTCACGCTGAGTTACCCTTGTCGATGGTCCTGGTATATCTGTCCTCGGTGCGGAATCACCGAGACAAAAATCTGGCACCAGTGAAGCCACAAACCCAGAGTAAAATGAACTTGCGAATCCTCCCACGTGAGTCAAATTCACCCAGCACAAAACCGACCGAACCGGCGATAAATGTAGCTGTAACCGCGACTCAATATACTGATGAAGCTGCCGCTTGCTGTGAACCCATCAGTATCTGTTGATAGTACAGGGCAGTAGATTAGTATACGAAAGGGAGACGGCAACATCACGGGACGAAAAACGCTACGAATCAAGGACAGAGGGGTTAGAAAAATTTCACTAATTTTATCCAATGTACCATGAATCTTCACACAATTATGGCAGTCAGCATTCCCTGGCTGCCTCGTCTGCTACACGTTATGACGTTTGAGATCCTAGGTCTGACGTTTGTGGACTTCAGAAATCAGGAAGACCTAACTAAGGCGCTTTAGGCTTGTTACAGCATGAAAAATAACCTCTGCAGTCACATTAGATGCTGCGATAGTCGACCTCGATCCGCGCGAAAATAAAAGGGAGGCTATTTGATTTCGATCACCTAAGGTATAAAATACGAAGATCATGGTCTCGCTGATTGGATGCACTACACAAGTAAAACCCTGCAGAGGCTATTCCCCGCAAAACTGGTCATCTTGGTTTGAACGACATTACTGAAATTAGGACAACAGTGTTGCTGCAGAGGTTCACCGGGTGATGAGGCAGACCACCAAGTGTCTCTACAGCAGCGCAAGAGGAAAAATATATAGGCTATTAGAAATCAGGAATATGTGCTTTCAGATGGATTTGAAGATCATAATCCTAACTAAAATATGACTATCCAATGATATTGCACAGTACTTTTCCAAAGCGATTCAGCACACCAGAGAGGAAACGAAGTGACTACATATTAACAACCATTTCAAATCCGAAAAACTATACGACTTCCAACTAGCCGATGTGAGAGAATCATGCTAGTGTTGCTTCAACAAAATGTTACGAATTACTTGATTGGAGGGATTAACCGGCCTAGAAAGGTGAATTAACTGAGGCAAAACTGCAACTGCTTCTCCATGGATTTGATCCAATACTCTGGGCTCAAGATTTCAACAATTCATCTCTAAATCCCGATCATTAAAAGTTACTGAGCATGCATACAGCTGCAGTGAATGGAAAAAGGGCAGAAAATTCTCAAGCTTGGATTATTTGTTAACAGATGATCAGTTCCTGGTCGATGGTGTACATATCCATACACCACTGGCACAATGTTGTTTGAAATAGTCATAAACCAAACACTCATGCATGAAGAAAACGCTTCACTAGGGCGAATTACACAAGCATGGGAAAGCATCTTCAACATGCCCCGTCTGTAATTGGATTTTCTACCGTAGCAGTTCAATTCGATTCCAATAGACGTATGTTGGACGCACTCTCCGATTTAGAATATAAAAACACAATAATTCTAGGAGAAAATGGTCTATTAATAGAGAATAAATGTAAATACAAACTGTACCTAACAAATTTTACGCCTTCCAATTCAAAATTACTCTGAATGAGTATCGAGGTTCCGAAGATTAGGTGAACTCCTATACCGCACGGTGTCAAATCCAAAAATGTGGCGGTAGCCATATTTTATCAAATTTAAACAACATATGTACAGTTCAGAAGCAAACATAAAAACTTCAATCAAAGTACAAAATATAGAAATAATAACAATATACAATGATAAAATCTCAAATTGGAATCAAATAAAATACCAAAATGTCAACAGAAAGAGTCCGTCATGTCATAACAAAAATATATAAACATGGAGGGATTTTCCAAAAAACAAAACATTCAAAAAAGATTCTACACCGTCGCTACGTGAATTGTGGAGGCTAACAGTAGGTGGTCACTGGCAAACAGTGAGAAACATTCTCTTAAATGCTGTCGTTCACAATGTACCTCAGATGCACAAAAGACGGGGAAGGAGAAGAAGCTGGGTGAAGAGAGGCACTAAAGCTTGCTACAAGCAGAAAGAAGAGCTTGGCGAAATTATAAAGTTTCTCTGAAGGATTCCGACCGTATTTCTTACTTGGCACTGGGAAACAGATTAGATACCAAATTTCACAGTGATAGGAGGCGTTTCCAGATATAGCTAGCTTCCAGAATACAGGCAAATTCGAAATCACGTTTAAAAGAAAACATACGGATCAGGGTGTTTGTGCCCTCAAAGGTCCACGTGGCGACTGACCATAAACCTCTGCAGTGGTTGAGAACAGCAAGAGACCCACGAGAGAAGTTGGCGCGGTGGATGACACGTCTGCAAGAATACGACTTCAGTATCAGCCATGTTCCAGGAAAGGAAAACGTAATGGCGGATTACTTGTCAAGATCAGGCATGGAAGCTGACCTTCCAGTGACAGCATACGCGGTGAGTAGTTTACAGGGAGACCAATTAAAACTCATCCGGCAATAGAAAGCTGATCCGAACCTTCGAGAGGTATTCAGAGTGATAAGAGAAGGAGCAGACGTAGACAAACGAACGACGGACAAGGAGGTAATAATGTAACTTCGGCAAAAGGAACGATTGAGAGTGAACGCATATGGAGTCCTGACATGGCAGGATGATGACAAGTATTGGGTGGCTGTAATCTCGAAAGACTGTCGGCGTAATGTGATTCACGAGTGTCACCACGTAGCACATGCAGGCATCGCAAGAACGACGGATTTATTACAACAAAGTGCATACTGGCCAGGAATGAAAGACGATGTGGCTCAATACGTGATAACTTGCCAGCAGTGTCAACTAATGAAAAGCGATAGATACACACAACCGCCATTACAGTCGATCCCAGTAACCGCAGTCGGTGATCTATGGTGGGTGGATATAATGGGACCGTTTCCACAGACGGTGACCGGCAACCGGTACCTGCTAGTGATGACGAAGCATGCTACACGTTGGATAGATGCCGTACCCATTGCAGAACAGCGGGAAAGAACGGTGACCGAAATGGTGATCCGGCATATTTTAGCGTGCCACGGAATACCGAAAATGATATTAACTGACCAGGATCACTGTTTTGAAAGTGATGAGTTTAAAGACCGTCTAAAACAGTTTGGCATCAAGAGGAGACGAACTACACTGTATCATCCTCAGATAAACGGGCTTACAGAGAGAAACAACCGGACGCCAAAGGAATGGTTAGCATCTAAAGGAGGAGATTAAGAGAAAGTGTTACCATTGATTTTGCTGGCGCATCGTTCCTCCATACAAGGTACAGCCATGAAATCACCCTTCTCGCTCATGTATGGCAGACAACCGCGACTTCCATTGCACAACAAGATCTAGCCACAACAACAGAAATGGACACCAGCAAGGTTAAGAAAACGGAGGAGGGAGGCAATCAGGAATGTGGGAAAGAAGCAAATATCAGACATAAAGAAGGCGGAGCAACAGTGGAGAACGTGGAAACCTTTTGCAGTGGGGGACCTAGTAAAGTGTAGAAAACAAAAAAGTAGCATAGCAGGGGGATCATGGTGGGGAAAGCAGATCCCAAAGGGGGACGGACCGTACGTTATCACGGAGAGACGCGGCGCGGCGTACACGATCCAGAGAGAAGACAAGCAGAAGCATGTACATGCCAGTCAACTGCAGAGGTGGTTTCAAGATTACCAAGCGTGTGGGTCACGGAAAGCACCAAAGAAGACAGCGGTACGGCGATCATAAAGACTACGACGACAGTTTATTAAAAGGGGGGACGAGTGTGGTGCGCGCTACTTATAAGTAGTATATGACGCGAGTGAAAACGTAATGTCTGGCAGCAGAAGATGGGGGAAGATCAAGAAAGGAAGAGTGGGAACACAATGGAATTTGTATGAAACGCATGAACAGTGAAATGTCAGACAGTGGATTGATGTTTTGCAAATTAACGGCTTACGATATGGTTTTCCTATTTTACCAATTAACTCTGTAATTTGCGATAAATACAATTCGGTTGCCCTCACCTGTGTTCTCCTTCATTACACAACTACTATTTTGGCTCAGCAACTACCAAATAACTGAAAGCAAAATAATTGAGCGTATAGAAATCAGTGGTTTATTCTAGCTCGTCAATAGGATATTCGAAATTCGTAAAGAAAGTTTCGCACCAAGATAAACAGAGTGAATGCGAGCAGGCAGATATCAACAACGTGAGTTTTATAGGGAATCAGCTTTTACCTGATATTCATCAATGACTTGTGTTAGTGCGACATAGATGGAATTAAAGCATGACTACGTTGCTGCGCGCTGACTGGCTAATTTCTTATCCAATCAGCGCCTGACCGAATCTTGGAGAACAGGGTGGAAAATTCTCGTAGTGTTAGCTGCATGCTGATTGGTTAAATCTTATCCAGTCGATGACGTGAATTTTATTCCAGAAGCTTTCTCATGTGAATGCTATAAATAGACTAGTGTTGTATCTATTCTTGCCTTCTTTGCCTTCGCCTTCGCCATCACCTCTGGCTTCTTATTCCTTGCTATTTTGGAATATAATCTTTCCTGTTCAACCGTGTTTTGATTTTTGGGAACTTGTCCAGTGTTTTGTGTCAGAGAATACTAAGCAATAGGATTTAGCCGGGAATTATCTAAGCAAGCGTTACAATAACTTGTAACATAAAATGATCCAAGAGTCACACATGTATGCAGACTTTACAGAGATTTCGAGGCCGATGAGAAGCGAAGAGGTTTCAACTAAACTTCCCAACTACCTTACATCAATTGAGAAATGGGCATTAGAAAACGAGCAAAGCTAAACCAGTGTAAATTTCACGTTATGAACATTCTGCCCAATGTGACATAAATGACTTACACCCCGAATGGAAGTCCGCTCCCCGATGTCTCCTCAGAGCGCGATCTCGGTCGAATAACGGCTGAAAGCCTAGATACCAGTTTGAACCATATTAAGGACGCTGTCAGGGCTAACACAACTTTTCACTTCATGCGAAGAGTACTTGGTGCTGTCACTCGAGAATTACTCCGTTCAAATTATACTCACGTCTGCACCTTGAGGTTCACAACATTGTCGCACCCCCCTGCTTAAAGGAGACAAATCTTATGGATTGAGTGCAGAGGCGAGCAACTAAATAGGTGATAGGGTTGAAGAACAGACCTTACCTAGATAGGATCTAGCACCTGGGATTATTCTCTCCTAGTTACGGGGGAATCAGGGGTGATCTGATTATGGTGTACAACATATTAGGTACGCCAAACCATCCCAACGCGACCATATTACCAATGCATCACCACCACTGCCCTCGAAAAAGTACGCATCAGAGAGCGAACACTCAGGCTCAAGCACACGTTATCTCATTAAGAGTCGTTGCATCTTGGAATGCTCTCCCAGCCTCAGTGACTACATACCCCTCAGTGGACAGCTTTAAGAAGATACTTGTTAAACACATACATACACATTATCATCTCCCTCGTGGACAAGTTGTATCTGATGCATGCCTCGAAACTTTCCAGTCGTTATTATTGCCATATCCTCATATCACTGACTTTATTTATCTCGACTATTATCTCTGTTTCCTCTCGCTTGCTTGCACTTCGGTCTTCTCACAAAATCAACACTATAAATTGATAAACTACATTGTCCATTTATTTACTTAATTATGAAATCCTCTTAGTGGCATTAAAATTTTCTCCTTGTTATCATCCAGATTGCACCTAACTGACCTCTGGTCTGGTAAAGTGATAGCTGCTGGTATCCAGAAACCCAACTGCCCTGAACCAAACGTTTTCATTCAAAGCACGGTACATTCAAACCACAAACAACTGCCAACTAACTTGAACTAAGTAGCCGAGTGGCTAGACCCCCATCCACTCAACACTGCCAAACACCTGTAACTGTACCGAAAGAACGAATCCCTCACCAAGAGATCAACCGGTTAATACTAGCTCGTGGAAAAGATATTGGAGATTGGATACATTGGAAGCTGCACATTATTGAGTGTGTTCGCTACTAATGTGCGTGTGTCATAAGTTATTGGTTATATTGCCATTTTCATAATGAGTATTTAATATATATGCTGAATTACTTCACCGAAATTTGTGTTTAGTGTAATAGGTATAAGTTTGGTAGCCGAACCGAAAGAACAATAATCGAGCGCTGAGAAATCAATTGGTTTATACCAGTTTTTGAAAAAGACATTGGATATATTGGTAATTTGAGGTGACCTGGTCGATATCTCACCATAACAGATAAAATTCACTTTCCATCAGCTGACTGGAATATTTAAGCATTCCCTATTAGAAAAACTTCGTCTTCCGTCACTGATAGACAACCAAAAATAATCAATCTAACAATCATAATCGTATCGAGGTAAAACCGTTATGCTGTAGGTATAAATTCCTCAACTAAATGTTTCTTCTAAGTTTATTCAACTGCAACATAACACATTCATTGATTTTTGAGCACAGGTTTTCGCAAAAGTCACTGCACTCACCCTGTGTTGTTTTTTGGGAAATCAAATTTATTGTTGCGATTTTAAATATTTCACGTTCTTTTCTCGTGTAGTATATATTCACTGAATTTGTCATTGTTACTCTCCTCTCTCGAAACTTCTGTCTTGCGTGTTTTCCTCTTCAAATTTTCTCAGCCTACTTTTCGGTCTATCGAGTAACATACCCAGTGATAACATTGACTCCATCCGTAGTTGCTACTTCGGCGTAGTGGTTGGAATTGCCAATAAAGATGAGTCAACCAAGCTGTTTTGGCTCCAATATATACGTTCATTTGGGTCCGAATATCCTAAAAGTGTCGAATTGAAAACAGTAAAACCGAAAGCAGCAACTGAGGACGAGTTTATACTGCAAACCGTATGATAGTGTGACAGCAGTAAGGTGTTTCCCTTGGACGACCAGCATTCATGACGCTGCTGCCTGCTCAAATTAGGAGGAATGGCTTGAAAGATGTCGACCCTAAGAATGTCATGCTCCGATTTACACCATATATTCCCGTCTCCTGCGGTAAGGCCATTCAAAGCATGGAGATAACATTTTAAAAACTTCTCATAAACGGTCGTGCATACCCAGCCTAAGACAGTTGCTTCTTAGACTCTGCGGCTGCGTTCCCGGGTCTTAGACCAACGCCAACCTGATTTCCTTTTCTGGTTCCCCAAGAAATACCTTTACACTGTTTGGGTATCCGTGAATTTACACCTGACCTCATTCGTAGTAGTACACGAGACCAAATTGGTCAAAAGAGAATCCTCCCTACACCTTGTAATAACTCTCTCACCCCCATGACTGACTGTTTTCACATTCCTTTGTCACCTCCCGCTGCTGATGTTAACAGTTTGAGTACACTAATCGTAGTTCCTGAACTCCTGAAACCCCGCTCTAAACTTCCCTGAGAAATGGACTGAGCCATGTAGGTAGGTGTAGATTACGTTAGTTAGGATCTACAAGATCATTGTAATTGATGAGATCGTGAACGGCTTGGCTCAAAATCGTTTGCAGTGATGCAGATGCATCCATTCATTGTCTTTTCTTTAATTCTAGTCTTCTAAATTACTCATCACCTTTATCTTTCCCTCTTTTTCAAAAATCTATTTCACTGGGATATACTTCTCGAATGATATTTCCGATCACTAGTCCCTTTGATTACCTCTAATACTTCTGTTACCTCTACCACTATGGGATTCGAATTGGCATTTCCTTCTCTGTGTGCTAGTGTGGTATAGCAACTCGACCTGATGCATGTACGACGTTCTACGTTGTACCTGACTAACTTACTGCTTTTAACGTTTGGATCTTGTGCCGAATAGGACAACAGGATTCCTTAGTTAGGACTTTAGAATCTCGCGTCATCGATGTATGCTGCGTCTGTGAAACGCACATATAGAATCCTAGTGAAATCATCAATTTGGCCTCACTTTGTCAAAATAAAGAACCGTCTCGATTTACGCTTCGTGTATCTGGAAGCCGCATTTCTGCTTCGCCTGGCGTCTCTGGCGTAGGTATGGCAATGGGTTCTAGAGAAGAATAAGCTCCCTTAGAATTTATCCGAGTGGACAGTCGCGTATGCTCCTTCTGACTAGACGGAACAGTAGGGGCTCGGAAAGACAGGGATGCTCGCCGTTGCCTATTCGTTGTTTAAGACATTGATTGTCTTCTCTTATGACCTCGTTAGCTCAGAACTCTCGTTTCTCTCTTTTCAAATTTATTTCAATGGATTATACTTCTTGAATGATTTGTTCCAATCCTAATCTTTTCGATTACCGCTAGTACTTTTAACACCTGTAATACTATGGATTAGAAACGACAATCCAATCTCTGTGCTAACTTTGTATGTTAGCTTGCATTGATGTACATGCGTACGCAGTTCTACGTTGTAGCTGACTGACTGAATGTAATTTGTACGTCGTAACAAACGAAATTCCCTAATTTTATTTCATGTTCCATTTTCGAAGGATAGCTTATTAGACACTAGGCCAGTCTTCGATAAAGAACACTGGGACAGGTACTGCATTAAGCTTGAAATGGGTAGTACTCTAGCCAATCTGTATGAGGAGCAATGCATAGTAAATATACCCCCCCCCCACTCAAGGCAAAACTAGATTCGGCAAGCGTTGCAGAAGTCTTAGATTTCAGGGACCATCGACTAAACAGTCCTAAATCAAACTCAGACACGTTAAACCGTGGTCTTTGAAAGATGACACCAGATGATCAGTAAGCACCCAAGAATCAATCAGTTTAGTGGTTCATGGAGTACCTAGGGTGGTATGTGGTAGAGGGGAAGAGGCTCACGTATATGATATGCAAATGGCGCTGGCTGTCATCTAGCGTGAGCCTTCACATCACTATGGCAATCAGCGTATCCGAGTTACCTCATCTGTTACTTCTCGCAAGTATTGTCTCCACGTTCGATGAATTTCAGAAATGAAGGCGCTTCAGGCCTGATAAAACTCAAAGAATGATCTCTCTAATCACATCAGATGTCAGGGCTTACCTAGATCAGTAAACGAACATCAGGAAAGCCAAATACAATACCATCAAGTGCCGCTGTACTAACGGAAGAGAACTAAGGGTTTACTTGGCAAAGATCAGGCACATGTTCTCCGTTGAATCTAAAGATCATTATCTTAACTTACGAAGACAGATTCCAACACTTTGGACTGCTGTCGCTAAATTATAGGGGAATAAAACGGGATTTGACAATGGCATACAGCATATTCAGTACTTCGTCACTCAAACGCAAACAACCTACCAGTACATCACCACCACGTCTCTCGAGGTAGTCCTTAGAAAATCACACATGAGACAGCAGAAACCCAGGTTCAGTCCCGATTCTACGTATTAAGGGATGCCTCCACTTGGAATGCTTTCACAGCCAAAACGACCACAGCTCACTCTGTGTAAGCTTCAAGAGGAGACTTTACAAACACTTACTCACATATGGATTACCATATCTCGCTTGAAGTATCTGTGACTTATGCCTGTTGGCATCGTTATCACATAATAATAACTCATTCTTATCTCGCCTGTTATCATCTACGTCTACTCTTGTCTTCCTACACTTCAGTCCTTTGACATTATCTACATTACCAATTAATTCGCTTATTTATTTATTTACTTCTTGGAACATTTGTCTTCTACTTAGCATTGGAATTTTATACTATTTACCACGTCGCAACTAACTAATTTCTGGTCCGGTAATGTGATAGCTGCTGTTATCCAGAAACTCTACTGTTCTGAAACAAACGCACTCAGTCAAATCGCTTCACATAAAAGGCCATAAGTAACTGGTAAACTGCTTGGAATCGGTGCAACTAAGCGGCTAGATTACCACATTTATAACATTTTTAGCTTATAAACCAGTTCGTAGTTAATTGTGACTTCTCGTGTATGCTCATAATAAGGAATTTTTTTTAGATGGACTTAAACAAGAAGATAGATTATTGTTAACAGTCATAGTAACTTGAGATATTTAAAACGTTATAAGATGGGTCAGAGAGAAAATGGTTGCTATGCTGCAGTAGTTTTGTATCGTATGAACGGTTGTGTTATTTTGAAAGAAACGAAATTCGTCTGTGTTGTTTTTTTAGTTTGAAATATATCTTCCTTTAGTTTTTATGCCTTTTTTTAACACTTCTCCTACCGTTTTTTCATAAAATTATCTTGTAATGTTTGATGCGTGTCTTGATAGTCTATTTTTGAAAAACATTTATTGCAAATTATGATTAGTCGTCGATCATATGTATATCTCAGTAGCTTGTTTTGCAAAGTTTAATCTTTAGAAATGTATGACAAAAATCACAGGTTCTTATTATATGTGGGTAGTTCTGTTTATTGAAACAATCTACTGATTGTTATGTGTTAAGAGTACTACAAAAATACTTCATTTGCCAGTTATTTTTTTGTTGTTGTTAAAACCTCATTATCTTTCTATTCTATAGTTTTAGTTGAACTAACTGATTTGATGTGCATAATTTTTCACTGATGAATAATTAATCTTATTTATAATCTTTTTTTTTTAAAAGGCTTTAATATCTCTACAGTTGTGATTATCTCTAGTCGAATATGACCGAAGCAATTGATACTCTAATTAATGGTTAGTATTCAGCTTTTTAACTTTGAATGTCAACTAGCCACTTTTTTACGTCGTTTTTCTATACCTTATGAACAAGTGAAAGATCAACGCTGTCAACAAGCGACCATTGCAGTAGTAAGTAAATAATTACATGAAAGATAGTATATTTTTCAGCATCCTCATTTAGGATGGTATAAATCAAGTGCTGACCGTAAAACATTCCCTTTTGTAAATATAAAGAATGTTAGTAAGCTTATTAACTTGTATTACAGTTGCTGAATAATTTTAGCTTATTGAACCGGATATCAAAACAGAAGATGCTATTTTGTACAAGATGATGACAAATTACGAGGTGATTATCTCTTCTTCTACAAAAAGTTCATTCCATTCATAAATCTAGGATATATTTTATTGCCGTCGTACACCTGAAAATGAGTCAATTCGTCTGTTGTACTGTTCGCATGCATTAAATCATTCGCTTAGGTAAGTCATTGAACTGTGTAGAGAACGTCAAAAATCGATAACATAGGTGTCGAATGCTTGTATCAAAGAATAATGAAAAAGAAAAACAATTTGGTGCATCTGAGTGAGTTATGTATTGACTTATAATTCATAAATTATGTCTATCATTGTGTATAAATTTAAACTGGTCTTTCGTTCTAGGTCTGAAATTGTTTTCACCTCCAAGATTCTACCGATCTAACAATGATGATATACAGTGAATAAATACTGAGAGATGATGCTTGGAAATAACGTTAAGTTTAGGCTAACAATTATTTCGTCCAATTTTTCCCGAACACCACATCTTCATGAAGTATTTGTCATTTAATAATGGGATTACAAAGGTGACCTGTTTTGATGCCAAATCCATATAATTAACAGCTAAGTAGTGGTAGTCGATAAAAAAATCGATTTATAAGAAGATAATCCAAAATACTAAAATCTCTAAGTCTGTAAAGAATCTTCCCACACAACTTAACAAACTTTTTCAGAAACTCGGGAATAACTTCTACTTCAGATGAGCACTATAGGTGAAAATTTACTGAACCTGTTACATTTCCATCCGCTTACCTAATTCGATTACAAATATCATGATAACATATGTGACTACTGTAAGCAGTTAAAATGAGTGTGAATAGTCAGTCAGTCAGTCAGCAACAACGTAGAACGTCGTACATGCGTGTATCAGTTCAAGTTGCTATACCACATTATAGTACAGAAATGCAATTGTTGATTCAAATTCCATAGCAGTGGATACATTAGAAGTAGTAGCGGTAATGGAAGTGATTATGGTTCGAAGAACTTATTCTAGAAGCATAATCCAGTGAAATAAATTTGCGATGAGATAGATGAAGATCATAAAGAGTTTAGATCAGAATTTGGGCGAACACAAATAATGGATGCACCTGCGCCATTGCAAACGATTTTGAGCCATGTCATTCAAGGTCTCTAACCATCGGTTACTATTGTCTCGCGGACCCCAAACAAGGCAGTCTACACCTAATTACATGGCTCAGTCCACTTGTCAGTGACTACATGGATTTCTGCCATGTTTTGGTTTGGCCGCCCCTAACTTTCTTCCAACCTGCTACTGCACCACAAAACATTGCTCAACGAGACAGTTGGTGGTTGGGCATACGTAATATATGTCCCAACCAGCTCAGTTGATAAAGTTTCACCACTTAATCTATTGATCTGCCATCCTTACCCAGTACTCGTTTCCTTACTCGATAGTCCCACGATATACGAGTAATCCTTCGAAGAAACCTATGATCGAATACCAATAATTTACGAATATCCTCTGTTCTTACTAGCCATGTTTCACACCTATAGAGTACAACGAAGTGAACTGCCGCACAGTAAACCCGTCCTTTGGTTGGTAGACGGACATCTCTCCTACGTCGTAAATGACTCAAGTTGGCAAAAGCTAGTCGAGCCTTCTGTATCCGTGCCAAGATTTCACCAAATAGAACTATTTCGTCGGCATGTTCTAAGTTGAGAAGTGAATCTCTGGGTAGAAGTTCAACTCCTTAAAAGTCAGATGCCGAAAGTATCGCATCTGAGTGATAATGTTGAATGAGAATGGAGAAAGTGAATAGCCCTGATGATCATCTTATGAAGTAAATGATTCTGCTAACGATTGTGACTAATTTGGTCTCGTTTGCTGATTCAAGTATGAGGGCGGATGTCACTTCCCGGCTGCCCAAACCTCTGAGGGTTACTTCTTGAGGAACTAAGAAAGGAAATTGGGTTAGCGTTAGTCTGAGCAACCTGGAAGCGAGCCCAAGGGACAACCGTTTGAGGTCGGCCACACACGGCCCTTCTATGGAGAGTTTGTAAAGTGTTGGCTTTGCTCTTCAAGTGCCCTTACTGCCGGAGGCGAACCTCCACAAGATAAAGCGCGGTATGACATCCTTAGTGTCAACATTTTCCTACTTCTCCCTCTCGTTGTGAGAATGCAGCATCGCGGCAGGTGCTGGTTGTTCAAGAGAAAGACCTTACTCCTGTCACACCCTTCTACAGTCAGCAGTAAGACTTCGCCATGAGACCTTGAGTTGCTGCTTTTAGTTTTACGGTTCTCCAATAGACCTGCCTGGCATGCTAGAACCTACAAAAACATATATTCCGGCCAACATAACGCGCTTGAGTTATCACAATGTTGAGGTAGCAGCTACTTTCGGGAAGTGTAAAGAACCCCGATCGTAATGCGTCGTTCTTATCAAGACGCAGGATAATAATCCAGAAAGTTTGGTTTCTATCAATACAAATTTAAAGCCATTTTATTTTTAATTCTTCGTTGCCTAGTAAGTATCCCTTATTTTTCTAAATTCCACTCCAAATAAATTTATTTTTAGCTCCCTTCGAGACCAAGGATTTCACCGGGCACGTACTCTTATTTTAGCACCAACTAAAGAAGCTGCCAGGCGAATAGTTCATACATTTCTTCATCTCATGCCTAAAGGCTCTACAGTTAGTCATCGGCGTCGTTTTGAACGAGATTTCGGTCCACAACCTGGAGACACAGACAAAGAGAAGAAAAAGGGGAGAAAGCCTAAAGATTATGAAGAATGGTTCAGTGGCAAGTTTTCGTTTATCAATTGTCATTTTTTTTTGTAAGTGCGAAGCTATCAGCATTTGAATCGAGTTGGAAAATAATAACCATCTTCAACCTAATCATGTAAAGATAATCTATTTTTCATGTTATATCGGCATATTTCGAATGTGGTGATCGTTTGCAGAATTTGAAAAAAGGCCTGCTTCCAAGTGCTTCTCAGATTTTATTTTGTCCTGTGGTTTTATCGCGCTTTGAAAACTACATTCGACTAAAGAAGAGGCTCGTTTAATTGCAGATACCTAGTAGTACCGTCTAAAATTCTTAAAATGAGTAGGTTTAACTGTTAGCTCCAAGCAAATAAATAACATATTCTGAAAATAATTACCGAACACAAACCGATTTACATATATATTATCACGTTAATACGGATGGCATTTTTACATGTAAAGAATAGATATTTGTCTTTTGATTGTGTTATCGTTCAAAAATTGTGTATGTATTACCTTTTTTACATGAACTACAACAATGTAAGAATCGTTAATTCTTTGTAAAGGGACTAGCAAATTTTGCTGATGAAGTAACAATGTGTCTAAGGTCGCTTCCAGTGCCATCTATGAAGGGAGTAAGTAAAACGAAAACACAATTACTCTAAAAGGTCTACTGTTTTAAACATATACTAGGTTATGTTGTTTGATTGACTATTCAGGAGTTTCAGAGGTGTAGTTGGAGCGATTTAATGTCGTGGAGAGATTGTGGCAACTTATTGCAGGATTTCGAAAACTTACAAATAAATTAGTTCTTATAGAAAGAAAAATTTTTATGAAGATTATTTCATTATAGGTAAAGAGATATGGATGCTATAACTTGGCGTTTTTGCATATTAGCGCGCATATCAGTTTCTGTTAGGCAAATAATGGAAGTAACAGTGACGGCTTTACAAGATGTTAACTTTCTCCCAAGTCAATTGACTACATGTCGATAATTATGTCAGCATACCAAATATCTAAATTTTAAATATTTGCTATTTCAAGTAGGTTCACTACAGGTAATTCATTTGACTAGTTTACACTTCCCGAATCATTATCTTCGATCTCTAATCTTTTCCATTACTACTAATACTGCTACAACCTCTACTGCTATGGGATTTGAATTAACCATTTCTTCTCTGTTTGCTAATGTGGTATGCCAACTTGAACTGATGGACGTACACGTACCAAGTTCTATGTTGTAACTGACTGACAGACAATACCTCTATGTTAGATGTCGCACAAGTTTGTCATTTATAAAGCTTTCGGTAAATGTACGCTTTAGGATCTGTCGTCCATGTGATCTCTCTTTCCACCATATTCAGTACAATTTTCAACTATATTTTTCTGTTTGCACTACTACTTATAGGACAAGTAGTGGCCATTATACCTATGACTAAAGTCTTTAAAGAAAAACTTCAGCGGTTAAATGCTTTGTTTAATCTATTAAACTGTTTAAACTTTTATTATGATACATAAGCAGAAAGTTATAGAAAGCTAAAACTAAATCAATCGGATATGGTGTTATATATATCTATGAAATTTTCATTATAGTGTTATGGAGATTGTTGTTTTTCGTTCAAATCATGAATCAGTCATTGTTATACCACTTTTAGATACCTGGAAGCACTGAAGGGCCGTTTTGTCCCTGTATGGGACTCTTCAACAATGTGCATCCACAACCTCCGCTTACGGGAGTCGAAACGCTGACTTTCGGTCTTGCGCGCGAACGTTTACCCTTAATAGTGATTGACTAATTTATAATTTCAGTGGAAAACAACAATCTCCATAACACAATAATGAATATCATACAATGTGCTCACTAGTGACCAGCTTCGTGAGGAAGTTCTCGGAGTTCTATTGCGATGTCATGACCAGTGGACTTCAACCCTGTTGAGTGTAGGCAGTAACTACCAAAGACAAATGAGTGAGGTTGCTCAAAATCCTTAGATCGATCGAGGTTAGACACTAACACCGTTGGATACTGACTCAGTGGTCTCGAGGTTAAGCGTTCGCGCTCGAGACCGAAGGTTTGATCTCCGTAAGTGGGGATGGTAAATGTGCATTGTTGATGATTCTCATACTAGGACGAAACAGCTATCCAGTTGCTTCAGGTTCCTTATGATGGTCTAGCAATGAGTAGTTTGTGATTTCAATTTTAACATTTTTCATGGAATCACATAAAACATTTTGTAAAATTAGCATGTACACTACGTTTCACTGTGTGTGTGTATGTGGATATTCTCTAATAACGTTATATAGTATTTTACATGTAATTAAAAAACCTACTACCAAAGAACAAGTGTATTAACAATGTAAACAGAAGTTTTCATGAATTGAACATTTTTCATTGTAGTTTTGGTAACTTTTGATTAGTTCATTTTGTTTATGCTAATCAAATTGTTTACTATTATTAACTTGAAACATCGACTACTTTTTTAAATAATTTACTTAGGTAATAGCAGTGACAATTTTCGTATTGGTATGGCGTTTTCTAAAAAATCTGTCAAGTTATATTCTGCATTTCGTGATTCCGATTTAATCATAGCTTCTCCTTTGGGAATTAAAGCTGTTATCGATGATGATGGGTAAGGATAATTATTTATTTCCTTCCTGTATTGACTTATATTATCTTGCAATAGTGTATAATCTACACTAATCTAATTCATTATGGTGCTTATTTTATTCCAAACACTTGCATAGCTCATTATTTCGTTTAATCAGATTATTCAATATACTTCTGCTACCTTTTTTTTAAAGTTTCTTTTGATAAATATTCAAATTTTTACTATATTAGTTAGATAACTCAACATCTTTAAAATCATTTTCAAAATTTATTAATCTTCCCTGTTTCAAACTTTTCTGAAATCGTTCTTTGCATTAAACTACATTGTCTTTTAAGTTCCTAAGGAAATGTGAGAATACTTTAATCCCTATTGCTATTTAATTCTTGAATCCCTACTTACACTAGTCTATTCATTTTTAGAGTAGTTAATTCATTTAAATTGAGGATCAAATATGGAGGGGAAGATTAACTCAAATTAACGTCCGCTTGTATGCTTCCTTTTTTTAAAAAATCGAATTTGGCAGCTCTTTCGGTTCCATTATCAACTACGTTTTCGTAGCATCGGGTGGGACATTTTGTCGTTAACCTTTTGAAATTAATTTTAGAGATCAAGTGTTAAGACAAATTTAAGTGATCTAATTATTCAACTATGGCATCTCGTCCTCTGTAGCTTTTTTATGGCGTAATAGCATAACGTGTTTGTTGCATCGATGTAATCAGTTTTCTGGATCGATAGATAGTATGGTCAGACGATGGATACTACTCATGTAGTCCAAATTACTGACACAACACCTTCAATTAAATGGATAACAAGCAACAGTACAACTGACTAGCAATGTTTATTCTTTCTAAAATACTGACCTGATTGAATGTTATTTAAAATGAAAGTGATTGAAAATAGTACGTACTTAATTCCTGTTCATAGTGTCCAGTTAAAGAGTAAACGATAACATATTGTTAATATGCAATATAGTCTTTACCAAAACAATGTAGGTTACTGTAGGTTCGTTATCTCCGATGCTTGGAATTAATGATGTTATAATGTAATCAACTGCCGAAAGTATAATTGCATAAATAGCTGCCGCTCTCCTCAAATTACATGTACAATCGTTGTTTTAGGTCCCTAACACTGGTTGTGGTTTGTTTCTATGCAAATCTGGTTTCAAGTGGTACAAAGGGAACCACTTGATTTTTTATTGAGACTACTTACATTACAGTGGAAATGCGGAATTTAAGCAAATGCTAACATGATTCCCAGTCGGGTGTTTTAGAGTGTTCTGAATGATGTTGATTTCAGTTTTATCTGATCATGTGAATACCGCTTTTGTAATGTGTTTCGCTAAATCTGACACAAATTTGTGAGGATTCCCAAACATTGAGATACAAGTCAAAATCTACCATGCTCCTATTTCTGTCTGAGCACTTAAATAATATTATCCTTTCTCTGCACCACAGCAAATTAACTTTACATTTTAAACATTTAACAATATGCTTAACTATCGAGATGGATTGATTTTATCACATACTATTCATATTTACAACTATATCCTGAGTAACTTGATGATTATGTCAAAGTTTCTCATAATATTTTATGATTCTATTGTGCTACCTCTATCCCGCTTCTTTAATAGCACAATAGTGTTGTTACTCAGTTATATATGTAGTTGAAAATGTTTCTTGTCACCGTTTTCTTGCATAAGCTGACTTATTCTAGACGTATTCTTATATTCTTAGAGAGAAAGAAGCCGATGTTCAACATATTATAGCATCCATAGAATTGTTGATTATTGATCAAGCTGAAATGTTATTAATGCAAAATTGGGCAACTGTACAACAAGTTGTCTCTTTACTCAATCAACGTCCAACTGTTCCTGTGTTTGCATCAGCTGCACGTATTCGACTGTGTTATTTAGCTGGATATGGTAGACGTTATCGTCAAACTCTGTTATTCTCAGCTGTATCGAATTTTTTGATTACATTATTATCAAGTGAATGTGAAAGTGAGTTTATTCAATAGAAAAAAAAGAATTGAGAAATATGATTACCAATTTTTAGTTATGTGATTGACAAGTTGTTTTTCACTGCATATGTTTATTTATGAGTGCGTGTCATGGCTTAGTAGTTAAGATGTCCAAGTAAGTTTGTGGGTCCTGTTCTCATACATATTTAACTACCACTATTCTTTTCTCAGTCAACTTTTAGAACTAGACATTCGAATTAGGAATTAGTTGCATTTTCATTTATTTTGAATAAAAGTTAAATTGAACGTTTACATTTTGCATACACTTGGATGCTGAAAAAAATTAGAATAGGAATATGTACTATACGGTATGTATTGGATGTAATCATTTGAAGTAGATTGTAGATCGTTTTTCTCAGCTGTGGACATGTTCATTTCTTAAGTTTTGTTGAGTTTGAAAAGGATTTTTTAAAAAAAACTTGAACTATGATACTACTATAATTGAATTTGAATAAATAGGAACTTCAAGATTCTCCATCGACTTTGTCACAACAGTGATTTCAACCGTGAAAGTATGGATCTTTATGGATGATAGCATATTCAATCTTTTGAACCATATATGTATAATTCGGAGTTTATAATTTTTGAGTGAATTTTCGATTGTTTGATTCTACTAGTGAAGCATTTCAATATGTCTGTTTCAATGTGTCTGTTAAATGAATCCATAAAGATTTTTCCTTATCCCCTTATAAACTGATCGTTCTCATTCTCATCATCGATGTTACATAATTTAAGATTTAACGATTTCAATAAAGAATACTTATTGATCGATGAATTGGGATGATGTAATATAACTGAGAATCTAGATAGGCATCGTTTTATTCATTCTGAATGAACAACAACAACACATCACTAGCCAGATGATGATGAAAAGACAAATATTCATGCCATTCAATGTGTCATGAAGCTGGAGTGGGGTGGGGGCGGTGCGGGATTCATTTGTAGAGATGACATTTACTCTTCAATGATGAAATAAGACTTTGATTTCTTTTTTTAGCTCAACAGTATTAATTGTAAAATGTTTACAATTCATCTTTATTGAATTGTAGATTTTCAAGGCATGAATTATATACCACCATTATCACAATATCCTGATTTATATCCAACCTATCTACCCGATTGGATACGTATTCCTGCATTGAAAGCACCTATTCCAACTGGAAAAAAACGTAAACATTCAGATATGAATGGTATAAAAGCACAAGAAGAAGCAGAAAAAGAAAAAGAAGAAGACAAGTCATCAACAAATTATAATTTCAAATTACATTTAATTTCATTTGTAGTTCCTGGACAAATCTCTATTAAATCATCCTGTACAAAATTAGTCAATAAAAATCATCAATCCGATTCAGATGATGAGGTAGACATATCATCGCCTGCAAAGACAACTGATAATTCTCATCGCTATTATTCGAATTCCTTAAAAGTAGATTCTTCAACAAATTCCTTATTATTGTCTGATAAAACACTTGGATTCACTGATTATACATATTTATGTAAGTTGCTATTCAATTGTGTTAAATTAATGCTCATTCTGATTGTAATAACTTCATTTGAAAAATTCATAATCCAGTAGTCATAGTTTAGTTGACTGCATTTCATTGTGTTGTAATGCTGCTACATAGCTATTCAGTCCTACCGACATCCAAATTCAAATATTCCAATACGACCCCAAATACTATTTCCAAATCTCCTATATATCAGAACACAACACCGTTTGATGAAGTTGTTTTTAATGGGTCGAGTACAGTAGAGAGGAAGGCAGGAAGGAGCGGTATATAAAGCTTTACAGATACTGAGTGTTTATACATTTAGGTGTGTGACATTGACAGTTAAGACGACCAATAGGAACCAACATTTGAAATGACATTGACAGTCAGGACGACCAATAAGAAATAACATTGGAGTACGTGACATTGATGTCTAGGACGACCATAAAATTAACCAATAGGAATTGACCAATAATTCTCTTAGGGTATTGGATGAATATCCTAACACATTGTTAAAAAGTTGAACTAGATAATGGACAGACATGCAGTTGTTAGACCATTCAAATTCTCATATACCCCCATATCTTCAATCAAGACATCAGAAAGCTAAATGGCTACCTTCAAGTATCTAAAATATCAAGTTGAGTAATTGGTTAATTGTAAATTAGTCTAAATGGCGATCATATGACAACGAGTGATTCATTAAATAATAGATAACAATTAGCATTATATAAAAAAAATACCATGAGACGACTAGTAAACATACAAGTTAACTTTCTTCCCAAAAAATGCACACCCAAATTTCAGATTTTTCTCTCTTTGCCTCCTTATTACAGTTTTCTATTTTTGCGAGGCATGATAGATGCAATCATTTTTAGAGGTTTCGTAGGAGGTCTAGTTAGCTTTCAGTACGAATTTCATAAAAGGGTAACTCCAGTGTTCGGTTTGGCTTCATTAGTTTTCTTAAAACTTTTATGTCTGGATTGGGTAACATATTAAACGTCGTAGCAAAGATTTTATTGACCATTTTGTGGAAGGTTTCCTTATGGTGTATCGTAAATGATTAGTACGTCGCACGCACTCGTAGTTAGAATATTTATCTCTGGTACCTATGTGGTTTTCGAACTGTGAGGTCATAAATTTCTGAGATAGCGCCGCTTCTACTGATTTTCAGTGTTTTCTTATTCTTCAAAAATGCTTAGAGAATTCGGTTTAATATGCTCTGAAGACACTTTACATCTTTTTCTCAGACATCTTATCGAAATGACTGTTATCCTAAAATTATTCAGAAATTTCCAGTTTATCTACCGCGATTCCAACTATTGTATAAGACGTTTGTGTAGATATTTAAAAAGTTTAACCTCTAATTATCATTATGTGATCTCTAACGTGGCGGTTGGACTTGAATATCAATCAGTCATGACCCAAAAAAGCTATACTGACTGGGACAGTTGCTATTTTGGGTGCTGCTATGCCTGACACATGTCAATTTCAATCAGTCTTCGTTAATTTCATCACTAGTTACTTTCATTAGCTTGTCGATTACAGATAACAAAAGCATACAAACAGCTCAACATAAACGATTGATAATTCGATCTATTTACTCTATCTCATACATTTCAACTTAGAAATGTGACTGGAAGTTTTACACTTTAATGATTCTTTTTGTTTGCATAACTTTCATCATATTCATTATCCTTTTTTGTGTTATATTTTGTACTCAGCTGGACGTAATATTTCTATAGCCCGATTAAATACCTTTAAACAAAGGATATTGCCTAGGCTACGTCGAGGTTCAGATCCACGTGTTCTTATATATGTGCCAGATTTTTATGATCTTGAAGAATTGCGCCAAGTTTTACTTGATGAATCATTGGATTTTTGTTGTATTAATGAGTAGGTTTTCTAATTTGTGCTGTTGAATAAGTTTGTTACTTTATTACTATGAAATGTAAACTTTCTTTTCGCCGAGTGCTCGAAAAGTATCATAGCCTTTATACACATTACGGCTTGAAGGCGAGCAAGTTTTGAATGATATATTCTACTTTCAACCACAGTAAGTTACAGGTCTGAACCCTGCTCTGTTTACGTTAGTTTGGGTAGGGTTTGATTCGAAGTGGAGTGCTGTACTTGGTAAATGAGTTAGTTATGCAATTATTATTGCATGATGATGTAGCGTAGGAAATAGTCTGAAAGCCTAATTTTACACAGTATACATGTTTTTACTATTATTTCACCACATATGGATGTGAGGCCGAATATTTTGACCGTGTTTGTACAACTTGAATTGCCGTTGAAGTAGCAGAGTGTGTTAATTAGCTCATCTTGGAAGCCTCACCAGCCCTGGTGAGTTGATGTCTGATGAAATCTCATCACAGATTCAGAAAGCTCGATTTTCGTTTGCTCATTGGCATCACTAATGGCATAGGCGAGATATCCGTCTACCAACTAAAGGATGTGTATACTGTGCAGTTCACTTTGTCCTACTATTTGGTTGTGATAAAACATGTTCTTTGAAAATAGGTAACATTCGTAGGTTACTAATATTTGATCATAGGTATCTTAAAAGTATTGCATGCATAAGGTGGTGGGACGACCAAGTGAGCACTTTGCAACTTGGATCAATGTTAGAGATATTTTTCTCTCGCATATTTCCGTAACTTCGACTTGATTTTCGTGGAATTTTTTTTCATCAGATATACAGACGACTCAGAAGCTGAACGATTTCGTACTTTGTTTGGTGATGGTCGTATTCGTATATTGTTAATAACTGAACGTTATTATTTCTTTCGAAGGTTAGCATTTACTATGCCGATTATCGTTTATCAGTATTGATTTTGTTCTTGTATTGTGTTGTATTTATTTTATACTAGTAAGGATCGTTAGATTGTCAAGTTAAAATGATAACATGAATAGTGTATCTTAATTTAGTTGAATGACTACAATAGATCAGTATCATGTCAATGGTTTATTATTAACATACAATTCCTTTGAAGCGAGCGTTTTTTTTGGTTGGAATTCATCGGGACCATTTTATACATAATGACGAAATCGTTTAAAATAATGTTTCTCCGACTGTTAATACTGACTTTTAATGATGAATGTTCCACTTGATCTCTCCTCTATGAACCTACAGTTGATTTCCATTTGTTTGAATACTTCGCGTTGAAGTGAGTGAGTAAGATGGTAGTTAGTGGGAGTAAAAAAAATGGTCAGTTGCTTGTGACTGTAGTCCATAAAGTCCTCATCGCCACATTAGGGCACAAGTTCCCGTTCTTTGTTGTTTCAAACATTATTTTCTGTAAGACGAGTATTATTTGAAAAGATCGTTTGTGGTCCCCAGCATATATGTAAACAATGAAACACCTAATCTATGAAAATGGAGCCTACTCTTATTCAGTTATATCACCATCAGCTGGGTAGAAGACTGTCATCCATTTTTATGCTTTGATCTTACTTTAGTACGAGCATGCCTTTGCTACCGTCCTACTTAACACGAAAAGAATGCTACAAGAAAACTATTTCGATTTCAACTTAAGAACGACAGACTCGAAAGTATACTTCGGGATCAACTAGAGAAACAGTTGATCATTTAGTCAAAGCGATGAATAACCCGATGTTGGATGGCATGATATCTGCGAATGACCATAACCAACAGATTTTAAAAATTCAGTAAACTTCAGCGTCTATTGAACTGATGTTTGCTCGGAAACTCTTCCCGTCATACTCCAAACATGATGAGTAGCGAAGGCAACTTGAACGTAGACTGACAAAAAAAGTTAACGTGAGCAGTCCGTGAATAACTACAAAGATTTTTTCAATTTCTTTAATATTTAATATTTTAATCTTGACCGCCTATTTTGCGCTATACATTGAAAATTAATTTCCCTTGTTTATTTTATATTTATTCTATGCATACAGGCGAAAAATTCGTGGGCCTCAAACATTTATTTTTTATGGTCCACCAACATTTCCATGGTTTGCCAAGGAATTGTACGATTTCCGATATTCAGAAAGCAAAATACAATACAACATGACCATACTCTATTGTCACCCAATAGAAACCCATACAGTAGCAATGATAACTGGTTCAGTAGAGTTTTAATAATAATAATAATACTATCATGTATAAATAATTATCTTGCCCTTACTTCAGTGTATTTAATCATAAATGAACTAGTTTTATTCATTTTGATAAATCTATATTTTGAAGTAGTGCATGACTGACTATGCAAATTATATCGTTTCAGAATAAAAGTCTCATCATAACCCGTAGATTCCAAGCTGTTTACTAGTTCATTCTTCACACTGATATATAAACCTTGAAGCTGAGGTAATGATGATATGTCCGATCAGATTCGTTATTTTCCCAGCGTAGTGGACGAAGTTAGCAGTATAGTTCTTTTATATCATTAATGTATCAAGTGATATACTGTATATACATATTTACCTTTGCCACCCATATTAAATTTCTTAGATGTTTACTACCAGTTTTTCTCTCTGGTAGAGTATACAATTAAAACTGATCAGGTTTTAATGATAATTTTTCTCAGAATAAGATATTAGGAAAAGTGTAATCATAAATCTTTTTCTTTTTCACATGCTTAATCATACGACACGTGTCATGAGTACAAACGCTAGTATTTTTGCAGTATGTAGTAGTTACATTGAGTGTATTTTAGTCTATCGAATAATCATCTCACAAACACTTGCCCATGAAATTTACTCAATTGATCATTTGCATTGGAAATAGCACATACATGTTTGTTGGGTTAAAAATAGTTGGTTTATTGCAAAAAGAAAAAAACAGAACAAAAACAGACTAACTAAAGTTGTGTACAAAAAGTTCAAGTTATTAACAATATAATCACAGACAGATAGATAGATATGTATCACAATATTATTTTGCACCATAAACACACAAACAATAATCATGAATAATAATAATAAGTAAGAGTTTAAGAAAGTATAAATTTAAAAAAAGATGTGAGATCAAATAACTTTAAAATAAATATAAGCAAGATTTCTAAATTTCGCAAAGTGATTATTGAATGTTTAAATTTAATGCATTCAGAAGTGTTTAAATTAATAAGAATTTAAAAATGATTAAAAAAAAAAATTAACTCATCAAAAATACCAAGTTCAAATGATGATCGACTCTTGTTATTCACATAGTTTACATCTGTTTTCCAATAACACAATCAGCTCTTATCTCTTGATTAAGTTTTGAAACGCTACCAATTCGATTCATTGTACATTCGAAACGTCCGATTGGTTGACAATTAGATTCTTTACACATTTTCATGAAATTATTATATTCTAGTGATTTAAAGCGCCAAGGTATTGAGAATGGTGTTAAATGATTTACATACTGTAATAAACAAAGACATTTAATCAGATTAGTTAGTTATATCAGTATGTGAGGGATTTGAAGAGAGATTGTCAAATTCTAATAGTTTAAGGCACGAATTAATCTCAACCAAACGACAAGTAGACACTGAATAGTTGTTTTATGGGTGTGGAACTTTTCAACGGTAAAAATGCAAAAGCACCTCCCAGTCCACAGTTAACTGAACCCAAAACTATCGATCTTGCGTGAGAACCCTTAACCTGTAGACCATTGAACCGGCATCCAATGGTTCACATGTTCAACTTCAATCATCTCAAAATATTACGTGGCTATTTTGGATTGCCTGCGATGGAAAACTGTCTGAAACATAAGTGAAATCCACTGTTCACAGACCCTCACTAGAACACCAGTAATAACACCTTGAAGCTAGTCACGAGTAAACATATGATAAGTATTAGTTCAAGGTTTTGAAACTCTGCTGGCACCAAGCCCACATAAAAGAAGGGTTAGCGAATCTACCCCTTTGAAAAAAATTGATAACAAGATGCTAACCATAAAAAAACACACGAAATCTTTTAGTTCAATTTGAAATAGTTTGGATTATTCCATTGTTGATATTTTCATCAGTCTTTGTTGTCATAGCCTCGGCATATGACGAATTTATATGGAATGGATAGAATGCGACTAGTAGTGGAATCCAGGACCAGCGTTTCGTCCTATTATGGATTTGAACTCAGTCTATTGACTTTTACAATAAAATCCTCACAAAATGCGATTGTGTAATAGGATTCACTAGGCTGAGAAATGGAGACAGACATGTGAACAATGAACCAAGATTGGACAGAACTGGAAAGGAAGGCACAGGACCGAGCACGTCGGGGAATGCCAGTCAGCGGCCTTGGCACCATTGGAGGTAACAGGCGTATGTAACTAAGTACTTACATAAGTTTAGGCATTCCTTCACCGAACAATGAGCAGCCCTGGGACATAATGAATTCCTATCATACTGCAAATCTTATTATTCTTACACTCTCTAAACTAATGACAATGGAGTAGTAAGGATAAACTTACAGCTTTAGTGATTCTATTGTCCAGAAGGTAACCAGCTAAGGATTCAATAGTTTCATTGACAGTACTGCATAATTTGTCCGTGGTACCTGTTTCTAGGATATTATTTTTAGTAAAATCCTCAGAAATCTGATGATAATCTTCTACTGTGGGAGAACTACGTGATTTCAATTGACGACGATTATAAAGTTGATTCTGACCATTTGTAAACGAATTACGTAGCGCTGGACGTCTGGATACATGGGGTTTTAAAGCACAAACATAAAATCGCATATTAGATAATTCATATGTTATCGGCTCATTGCAATGTATATTTTGATTGCAGTATATTTCCGGTGTTATATTTGAATCTGGGTCAGCATCCACACAAGTAATGTTTAGACTGACAATAGTGCTAAAGATAATAAATAATAAGAATGAAAAAAGATACAAAACGTTTTAACTTTAGTTAAGAAGTATTGTGGTGTGAGCTACTTATAAGTAGTATATGACGTGAGTGTCAGCGTAAATGTCTGGTAGCATAATATGGGGGGAAGATCAAGGAAAGGAAGAGTTAGAACACAATGGAATTCGTATGAAACGCATGAATAGTGACAATAGATTGATGTTTTGCAGCAGAAACACTCCAGTTCGATATGATGGACTGATATTTTGCAAATGAACGATTTACGATATGGTTTTCCAATTTTACTGAGTAACGCTGTAATTTTCGTTTAATACAATCCGGTTGCCCCCCTGTGTTCTCATTCACTACAGTATATTTCATAAAGTTGCATTTTTCTAAAAACATTACACACAAATAAATGAGCGATCATGCTGACTACTTTATCTCACAGAGGAATAATGACCTGAAACATATGACAGAAAAAAAATTGACCAACGGTTAACCAACCTATACATATATTAGCGTTTTCGAGCACAATATCACGCTTTTATGATTCAAGTTTTCTGTCAGCCAATCTCTTGTGGTTCGGTATGGCAAACATTATAACTAGTTTTTACGCCGCTTGTCATAAATAACGATGACTGTATCTTGCCAACTTATTGCAGATAGACGATTCGTATTCTTGTCAATTTTGTTTGACATGTTTGCGACCTTGAAGTAGTGGCCGGACTTGTCTATTGTGATGACCCAAACGAGCTATGGTGGTAGGTTCTACCAACATACATGTTCAAGCTTTTAATGTCAACAAGCTTTCTTAGCTAGGACTTTGGAATCTCACGCCATCGATGTATGCTGTATCTTCGAAATGCTCACAAAAAACCTGAGAATAGTGAATAATTAGACTTCACTTTGCCCAGAGACAGAGCCAACTCGGTTTACGATTCGTGTATTTGGAAGCCCTGCTTCCCGTGGCCTACTAGGTGAAGGTAAAGCAATGAGTCCTAAGGCTAGCTCCTTTACACTGGATCCCAGAATATAGTCGTTTGTACGCTGTCCGATTAGACGGGCCATTGATGTAGAGGTTCGATAACAGACTGTCGCTTGCCCTAGAGCACATGTTTACATTCAGATCATGCTCTAATGCAAACAAGGGAAGAAGCAGACCCTGACACGCTTACCTTGAGATATTTGACGAGGATGGTCCACTTTTAGCACTTAGAATGATTGAGATCTTGGACAGAATCTAGGAACTGATCGTAATTCGATCCAACTAGCCTAAATCGCTGATTGTACCAGTTTATTGAAAAGGACTCAGACTCTTTATGAATTTGAAAAAGCTATAGGAAATTTGAAGCGAAGGATGGCTTATCCCAAAGGTTTTTATGCTTAGTGGTCCAGCTTTCGCAGTTAGATTCACTGAGATCTTAGGTAGAATTCGGGAACTGAGCTTAATGCCATCTGACTGATCTCAATCACTGATTGTCCCAGTCTATAAGACAAAAGTCCTCTTGAGACAATCACAGAGAAATCAGTCTAACTAATATAGTGTTGAAAATGTTAGCCTCGATAATACTTCGACGCCTAACTAGAGCTTGTGAAGGGCAGACTCGAGAAAAGCAGGCTGGTTTTCGACCTGGACGAGGATTTATAGACCAAATATTCACTCTTCGTCAGGTCCTAGAACATAGACACACGTTCATACGTACCACAATTGTTGTATTTCCCCACCTTAAGGCGGCATTTGACTATGTAGATCGTGAGATTCTATAGCGGAGTTTGTCATTGAATGGAGTACCGAATAAGTATATCACCCTTGTACAGGGTATCCATTTTGGTATTACTGGTCGAGTCAGAGCTTATGACGAAATGTCATCGGAATTGATTACCTCGAGTGGTGTTCGTCAGGGTTGTCCACTTTCTCCATTCTTACTTAACTTTTTCATAGACATGCCGTTAGAAAACACACAATCTTCGTCTCGATTTTCTGGAGTTTAGCTTTTACAGAGAGATTCACTTGTTGACTTTGAATATGCCGATGACATAGATCTATTTGGTGAAGACGCTGACAAAATTCAGCCTTCTGACCACCTGAAGCAACAATGAAAGCATGTTTGGAATGCGGTTTTCCCAGTCGAAATGCGAAATGTTGCTTCAGGATTGGCACCTGAACTAGTGATAGGGAGTGAAGTAGTTGAGCGTGCTGACCACTTCACTTATCTTGGGAGTCTCACCAGAGTTTTTGGCCTGGAGTGTGAGGCGATCCCGGAACAGATGCAGAAGGCTCGACTAGCTTTCGCCAACTTTTGTCATTTATAGCGTAGGATAGATATCCTTCTACCAACCGAAGGACTCTTCTACTGTGCAGCAGTTCGCTCTGTCGTACTTTATGGCTGTGAAACATGGCCAGTAAGAGTTGAGGATATTTTCAGGTTACTAGTACTCGATCATAATTGTCTTCGAACCATTGCTCGTATATCCTTGGTCTATCGAGTAAGCAGTTCTGTTGTTACAAAACGGAAACTAAGTAAGGATGGCAGATGAATAGATGAAGTAATGAAACTTCATCAGTTGAGGTGGTTGAGACGCATAACCTGGTTTGTGTGCAAATCAGTTCGTGGAAGAGGTTTGAATGTAGCATAATCGATCACTTGCTTGGATCCATTAATACCAAATGTTGCCTTAATACGGAACATCCAAAAACATTATTTCACTTTGGCCATAATTCAGAATTGTGCACGGTTTATTATGAAGCATAGACTACATACGAGAACCAACCAGTTGATACACATATTCAAGGTCAGATAAACAATATGAAGTATATATTCATCTAAGTTGTATTGTATTTTACAATTCTCACAAATTGAACTCAACAATGTTTCACAGTTACTACTAATTACCGTTTTTACTAAATAGAAGTTAACGGTGAAAAATTCTTTCAACAAGTAAAACGTAAAAAAATTTTGACTAAATTTGTCAACTGTTATTTTTCGTTCACATTCGACAGCGGTTTATCGAAAATGAGAATATTAGTGTGCAACACAGAATGCATTATAAAGCCTCTATGATATGAGAATGAACTAGTTATAACATAGTAAATTCATTCACCTGAACCTTAACTACTTTGTCACAGGTTTAAATACGGTTGTTTCTGATAAGTCATCATGATGACATGTATTGCATGTTTGTTATTTCTTAAGCTTGTGCGAAGTTTGTGAACTACCGGATTTTATATTCATAACCTGCCACGTAAGTTACCTGTAATACAGGAATTTGATATTCTTACTAGTGAACACTGATTGATGAAGTATGAGTTTTTCATTGATAGACATTCTAAACTGTGAGTTTTCATAAATAAGCATGTGGCAAAAGTTGGTATATAAAAGTCATGTGAGCTTTTTCTGATCAACTGCTAAACGATACAAATAAACGAATAGTATTGTTCCAAATTAAATCGACATCAGACTTTGATCTAATATACATGAATAATTATATGCTGATGTTAAACTAATCAAGTCTATTTACTAAAACAGCCAGGGTTGATGTCATCTAGAATTTAGAACTTCGAACGTATGCATATCAGATCAAGTTGCCATACTACATTCGCACAGAGATGCAAAAATCAATTCGAATCTCAGTAGTAGAAGTATTAGCGGTAATGGAGAAGACTAGGGTTCGAAAATGCTATACAAGAAGCACCATTGCAAACGATTTTGAGTCATGACGTTCAAAGTCTTCCACGATCTGTTACTACTGCATCGCGGACCCCAACCAGGTAGTCTAAACTTACCAATATGACTCAGCCCATTTGCCAGTGACTTCGTGGATTTGTGCCACGTTTTGGTTTGGCCGCCCCTAGATTTCTTCCAGCCTACCACAAAACAGTGCTGGTCGAGACGGTTGGTGGTTGGGCATACATAACACATGTCCCTACCACCTCAACTGATGAAGTTTCATTACTTCATCTATTCATCTACCATCCTTACTTAGTTTCCGTTTTGTAACAATAGCATTGCTCAGTCGATAGACCAAGGATATACGAGCAATGCTTCGAAGACAATTATGATCAAGTACTAGTAACCTAAGAATATCCTCAACTCTAACTGGCCATGTTTCACACCCATAGAGTAGGGCGGAACATTTTGTCAGCGTCTTCATCAAACAGAACTATATCATTTGCGTATTCTAAGTTAACAAGTGAGTCTCCCGGAAAAAAAATTCAGTTTGTGAAAAATCAGACGAGGAAATGGTTATCGTTAAAAGCAAGTCCATGACAAACTTCAATAAGAATGGAGACAGAGTTGATGAAACCATCAAGGATAAATGACGTGGTCGACGTGCTCAATTCCTCTACTCGCCAAAGTCAGACCAGAAGTTGACGAAGCTGAGCTCTGAAGCAACATTCTGGACTTCAAACAGGATTATTGAATCTCAATAATTTATGAATCGTTACTTAAGGTGTTGAAATGACAGCATCCTCTCCAGCATTTCAAGAAATGGTATGCATTAACATCAGTTAATAAGATGCTTTAATATATAAATATATATATATATATAATTAATATAACTTGATCATTGTCTACTTACTATGTTTTATTAGGTAAAGGATATATATTCAAATTGAATTCAAGCGGTTTGATAACTTCCACTGGTAAAATACAATAATGTCCACTAGGCATTGAAAGAGCAAACTGAAATATATAGAAAAAAAATACTTTTTTAAATGCAATGAATATTTATTTTTAAATTAAAATTCCTTAGTCAGATATCGAGTAAAAATCAAGAAAAAACAATATAAAATAAATTATAATTGGATAATTGTGTATGGGTGATTTGAATAAATTATCAGTTTATTCGAATACGATATCGTTTCTTGTATGTAGGGTTGTTCTAAAGCTTTAACCAAACAACCATATCGAGTGGGAGAGTTTTTCCAGATCATTGAGCCAACAAAACAATTCATAAAAGAGTGGACCAACACGAACAATAGAACTTAACTCATTCATCTAACTTTATCTTTTGTTGAAACACATCCCATCTCCATTTTACAGAAATTATTAGTAGGACTTCTCTGAAAGAACTTGACAATGCACGATTGTACAAAGACATTCAAAGTGAAATCAATGGCTTCCATCTATTCTTGGTTGGATAAGTGTGTGTGTGTGTGTGCTTAATGCTGAGGACTCTTGGTACATGTGTCTAGAGTCTACACAACACTAAGTCAAAATGTGATTTTACTAATTTTCTTGATTGTAAAACGATGTGAAGCGCATGGAATTTATGAAACATAAATTTCGATTATGAATATTTGCATATATCATATAGAAAGTCGATATATACAGATACATCTATCTTACTTGATCATTAGAAGATGTAGCAGATAAATATAATGGTCTACTTAATTGCAGACAACATCCAGGTGGAAATGTTGGCATAGAATGATTAACTTTACAACTTGAATCACGGATTGTTGTAGGTGGAGTAAATTCTCGTATAAAATCAACTGGTCCATCTTCTAAAATAAATTGACTAAACAAATTGTGATGTTTTATCAGTGAATTTTCATCTTGATAATTTTCCAATGAATTAGAAATTAATGAATAATCATTTGCTCTAAATTGACTACTCATTCCATAACTACCAGCGACAGTGGGATAGCCATTATTGTTTGATAAATTTTCGCTTTCATTATTGTTATTGTGAGGCTTGATGAGAGTTGTTTGTGTTGCGTTCAATTGAGTATTTTCTGCTTTATTCTTGACTACTAGCTTTTTATCATTTGAGCGAATACGATATAGACTTGTGCTTAATTTACAGTCTTCTGGTAAGCCAAGTTTACCCAATTTCAATCGAACTGGAATTGGTTGACATGTACCAAACACAACTGTGGATTATAATTGGAAAAAAAACAGGAACATACTTCAGATTAATAAATTAAGTTTGAGTTTGAAAAGTATTCACATAGAAGCTAATTAATATTTGAGGCATCAGTATAGTGAATAGCTAAGTAATAGTTCAGACAATTCAACTGGTAAATTGATCTCTAGGCATACTACCGAAACGTTTCATAGCAAGAAAGATAAACATTGTTAGCAGATGTCTAAATAATTTTGCTACAGTCAGTGATGTATTGATCGAAGGAAGATGTGCCTGGTTAGTGAGCAAGGATACATATATTCTGGGTCACTAAACAAACAAGACTATTTTAGACATAACACCGATCCATACCTTGTTGTAACTGTTGACTGCTTTGTCTGTTGATAAGCTCATATTCTGGAGTAATCTGGTTCTAGATCGTACATTTTAATGAGTCGTGGAGTCAAGTTGTTGAGTATTTTGTTTGGCCTCTTGATATGATTATCGAGTATCTATTATTCAGGATGAGACCTTCAAAGCTTGTTCCTACGATTATAACAGTCGGGCAAACAGATGTACAGCTCGACATTATAAACAATGTCTAGTCGTTACCAACATTTTTACGTGGTTCACTTTGTTGATTTCTTCAATTTGTAAGCGTTACGCTTGCACGTAAACACGTCAACTTGATACACCTGAACTATTACGAGTTTACCTAGTTGGAAAACAAGAGGGAGGATCGAGGATCAGGTGATACGACATACTACTCAAATCCGATTATCCCAACCCCCATATTTATTAAAAAACATAAGAAGACATGATATGAAGTAGAACCTGTATAACACAACCATCCAGAAAGTACGAGGTCCGAATCCAGAAGAGAAACAGGATCCCTGACTAGGGATCCGAGACCGGGTCCTGGTCCTGGTCATAAAATGTTACAGATAATGCGTACTTATACATTTTGGTCGAATAGGAAACAGCATCGAATTCTGTAGCATTGACAGTTAAGACGATCAATAGGAAGTAACATTTGAAATGACATTGACAGTCCGGATGACCAATAAGAGACAACATTGAAGTATTTGACTTTGACAGTCATAACGACCATATTTTTGACCAATAATTCTCTTAGGATATTGGATGAATATCCTAACAGTGTGCCTGATGTTTATGTAGGAAATACACTGAACATTACAACTTCACCTTTGAACTTTAAGTTGTTTCTGTTAGTCTAGTTAACTATCCAACGGACCTGCTTGAAATGGTACGAATTACTAAAGAAACGAATGTTCCACCCAATTTAGATCAGTCATGTCGCCATTACATACAAACCTGATCACCTTGTCAAATTGAAAGCATAAAAATATATGTAATATTTCCTACCTTTAGGAAATTATGTAGACAATATGCTTACCTGGATGATGTTTATTACTTGAATTGTTGGATACAGCAATTTCCGGTTTAGGTAACAATGTCTTCATTAGTTCAGTATCACGCCAACTAGATCCATACACATCATCATCTATAAATGATACAAAATTTATTTCTGAATAATTATTCATTGTCGACTGCATGGATTGTTGTTCTCGCAATGCTTCTTTTAATTCTGTGTCGATTTCATCAAGACAATTAAGAAATATTTGTTCAGGAATTAAAAATCCCGGTACCTGTAAAATTGTATGATTATAGTGTGTATTAATAAAGTATATGGAAAAAAAATAGTTAAGATAAAATATTAACAAGATTTGAATAAAAAATCTTCTGTTAAGGACATTTTCTTGACCCAACACACTTAATAAACAATATTATGATGCTTTATTATGGTGTACACATGTATATTATGCTTAGGAAAAATATGAACTAATGCGTAAACTGTATTGATGGTGTAAGGTGTTTTAGAATATAAAAGACAAATGGAAAAACAAGTGCAGAATATTTTGTGTTGAAATTTCAAAAAAAAAAATAATGTATATTATGCATCTTAATGTTATTGTCAGAAATAGAATGAAGCATTAGACGTTGATTATGTAAAAAAAGTATTTAAATGTGATCAACTTGTCACTCAATAAAAAAAAAGCTTTAATTCCGCATACTGAACACAATAGTAACAATGATAAATGCTTCAATCGATTAAAAGACATTAGTGACTCTTCATTCAATGGGAAACTACATTTGAATAATACACTCTGGACGAAATTAAGATGAACTTAAGAAAGATTGCCTGCTCTGAACGATTAAAAACGACCTAAACACTGTTTTTACAAATGTCGTTGATCATCAAGAAAATTCTAGAACACTGTACAAACTAGAAAATACACTGCATGAATGCATACAAAAAAAGCCCAGGGGATTTGAAACATAAAGAGAATGTATAGAACATGTAAGCAAAGTGAATGTCTAATCCTCATTTAGGTAATATGATAGAAGAAACGTTGCTTTGAAATCACATTGTTTGATAGATATTTTTCAGCCTTGTATAATTATTTTTAACAGTGAAGAAAATTAGCGATATTTTTATTATAGCGCCATACATATATAGGCTAGCTGTATTCAAAACATCAAACACAATTCAGGTGTATTTTGCTTCGTAAGCTTAAATAACTTCGATTAATCACTTGGTGACAACAGATAGTTGAAAGGGAAACTTTGTTACCACAAGAAACACCAGTTGCCTCAATTATTCAGGTACCCCATTGTTAATGATTTTTTAATTAGCGATAAATCCGGGTCCACAGGGTTTTCAGTGGAGTAAATCCAATCATGTTGCAGTAAAATATAGGGCAGATAAAATCACCAGTTCATTAAACTAATGGTTATACAGTAGTTTGGTTGATCAACTTTATGGACTAGACGAGAAATATAACATCCTGGTTAGTTAATCATTAATTGTTTCATAACTGTCTCATGGGCGTAATAGTAAATTCACAGGAAACAAACTGTAGTATGCTATACTACAGTTTATCTCAACCTAAACATTTTACTTATTCACGCTGAGAAACGCCAGCTGTAGAGCCGTCAGGGCTACTGCCGGTCACCAAGCCCGGATAAAGGAGGAAGGTTGGGAGGATGGGTTGGCGACCCCATCCCGCCAAAAAACTAACTGCTTCCCGATGCCTCACTGGCGTAAGTATAGCATTAAGTCATCGGATGCCGATAGACATTCACTTATGCGCTATCTCACTAAACGGGACAGTACGGACTCCGAAGGATAGGGACACTCAACGTTGCCTCTTCGTCGTATCTGCCAACGCTACCACTGACTGCAGTTCAGACGAGGTGAAAGATGAGTTTAACAGAAAGCTTTCACACCTCCTCCTAAAAGTTTGGCGCTCTGATATAGTAATAATGGCTGGTCACTTCAATGCACAAGTAGGTAGGCTAAGTGAAAATAAAAGACACCTGAGTGGATCTTATGGTGTCGCCGCTAATAGAACAGATAGTGAAGACCGTCTGCTGCAACTACGCTCAGATAACCGCTTATTTCTAGCAAACACTAACTTTAAGCATAAGGAAAATCATCTTTTGACCTGGAGACCCCCAAAGTAGTCACAACGTTGGACTCAACTAGATCACATTGCCATCAGCCACCGAAGGGAGTGGTTCGATAGAGGATTGTCGATCGTTCTGGGGAACATGTTTAGATTCAGATCATGTCCTAGTACAAGCGCGAACCTTTGAGCCTTACTGGACATAGGAAAGACACCGCAAGGAAACCTCTTGAAGTTCTACTTATTGATGATAAGGCTAGGAATATATCTCAGGAGCAACTAGAAAGACAGTCAGGTGACCACATAAATGATTCCCAAACCGGAGGCAGCTTGGAATGATGTCAAAAAGGCTCTGGAAATAGCAGTTATATATGCTATTAAGGTAAACCATAAGGCTAGGAAGAAGTCGTGTAGAAAGGATTTGATTTTGACCAATTTGGTCTCGCGTGCTGTTACGGCTATGAGGGCGGTTGTCACATCCCGGCTGCCCACACCATGGAAGGTTGTTTCTTGAGGAACCTGAAAAGGAAGGTAGATTAGTGTTGGTCTTGGAGACCTGGTAGCGTGACCGCAGAGTCCAAGGGACAACTGCTTGAGGCCGGTCACGCACGGCCTTTTTATGAAAGGATTTTTGGGTATTAGCTCTGCTCTTGAAAGCCCTTAGTGGGCACCCTTACCCAAAGAGACGGAAATCCGTGAGGTAAGCCGAGGTGTGACATTTTTAGGGTCGACCTTTTCTAACCCTTCCTTTCTAGTAAGAAGGCTGGTTGTTCGAGGGAAACACCTTACTGCTTTCACACCCCTCTGCAGTCAGCAGTACGACTTCGCCCTTAGATCTTGATTAGCTGCTTTTAGTCTCACCGTTCTCCAATCGACCTGCTTGGCATGGTAGAACCTTCAGGACAGCCAATAGAGCTCGGTTGGATCATCACGATAAGCAAGCTTGACCACCTCTTCAAGGAAGCCGCTACGATCGGGAGTGGACCTTCTACCAGGAGATCCACTGGTTGACTTAGAATATGCCGATGACATAGTTCTATTCGGTGAAGACGCTGACCAAACGCAGAGACTTCTGACTACCCAGAGCAACAATGCAAGCATGTTCGGGATGCGGTTTACCCCTCAAAATGCAAAATCGTGCTTCAAGACTGGGTTGAATCAGCACCTCAAATAGTGATAAGGAGTGAAGTTGTTGAGCGTGTTGACCGCTTCACTTATCTGGGGAGTCTCATCAGTGCCGATGGCCTGGTGCCTGATGAAATCTCTGCACAGATACAGAAGGCTCGACTGGCTCTTGCCAAATTGCGTCACGTAGGTCTTAGGCGAGACATCTATTTGCTGACTAAAGGATGAGTGTACTGCGCGGTAGTTCATTCCGTCCTACTATATGGTGTGAAACATAGGTTGCTTGTCTTCGATCATAGGTGTCTTGGAAGCACTGCTCGTATATCCTGTGGCACAAGTCCATAAAGTCATTGACAGCTGGACTGAACCATGTTGGTAGTTGTATTTTACCATAGATGGAATTAAAGCATGACTACGTTGCTACGCGTTGATTGGCTAATTTCCCATACAATCAGAGCCTGATCGATTCTCGGAGAACAGGGTAGAAAATTCTCGTATTGTTAGCTGCATGCTGACTGGCCAAATCTAATCCAATCGGTCACGTGAATTACGATCCAGAAGCTTCTCATGAAAATAATATAAAGAAACTAACGTTGTATCTATTTTCGCCTTCGCCATCACCTTCGACTTCGTATTTCCGTTTAACCTTGCTATTTGGAATATAATCTTTTCCTGTTTGACCGTGTTTTTGATTCTTTGGAACTTGTCCAGTGTATTGTGGTCAGAGAATACTAAGCAATAGGATTAAGCTGGGAATTATCTAAGCAAGCGTTACAATACATAGTAAAATTGATTTATAACACAATCAATTGGAAATGTATTCCACAAAGATAATAATCATGTAATTAAGTTAGAAAAAATTACAATGTTAACAGACTTACATTAGCGATAAAAGAGAATTTATTTAATCCAGGTTTTATCATAACAAACGATTCTTCATGATTTAACACAAAAAGTGGACATTTCGTTGTCAAAGAAGAAGTTGATGATTCTATAGTTTCATTTCCAAATATATTATGCCTTCCATTTATACTGAATGATAAACGTGATCGTTTTTTCGTGGGACAAAATGAATAACGCCTTGAAAATTGTGCTGAACTATGAATAGTTGGATCTGGAAAAGAGCAAAAAAAAAATAAACTGTAGATATGAGAACTTGAATGGTTCCATTGTAGGCCTTAATAATTGTACTTGATGAATAAGCTCTAATGTGATTTATGCATGCATCCATTCCTGATAGAATGACTTTGATCATTTTTGCGCTAATAGCATATCATCAGGTAACTTATTCAATGCACCAGTATTATTAGTTCGAGGAGCATAGAGAAAGAACTAAAAGTTATATCAATGTTACATACCACCACTATGTTTTGAACCAAATAGATATATATGTTATCATATCAACAAATAAAAAATGACGAATATTTCAAGCATAGTTAGGTTACACCGAGTGACTAATTCAAAAAGTAGAAGTAAAAAACTAGAACTGAAAACATTAATGGAATCCAATAAAGAACTGACATATAACTAAATTAAAAATTTAATACTAATTATGATTAAATCGGTTAAAAAGAAACAACTATTTAGTGTTAGAATCTGATATACCATATTATATACTATGCTATACTATACTATACTATACTATACTATACTATACAGCTAAGGTGTAAAATACGACATCGATGAAAACAAAGTTTGAAATTAACATAAAACAACAACATCAATAACAATAACAACAATAGATGGAATAGTTCACAATTGAATGATGAAGATAGGCGGACGGAGGATTGTGAAAAAAATAACTCTGACTATAGTATGAGAATGACACAAAACAATGTAATCGGATGCATTAGGACAATAGTTATTTATTCCTGTATGAATAAAATGTTTAAAAGAAAAGAGAAAAAACAAAACAAAAAACAGAATAATGATTTATGAACAACACACACATTTAGCAGCACATGAAAATGTACACACAAAAAATGTTAGAATATTCATCCAATATCCTAAGAGAATTATTGGTCAAATCGTATTGGTCGATTTCTATTAGTCAAAAATATGGTCGTTATGACTGTCAAAGTCAAATACTTCAATGTTGTCTCTTATTGGTCATCCGGACTGTCAATGTCACATCAAATTTTACTTCCTATTGGTCGTCTTAACTGTCAATACCACAGAATTCGATGCTGTTTCCTATTCGACCAAAATGTATAAATACGCATTATCTGTAACAGTTGATGACCACGACCAGAACCAGGACCCGGTCTCGGACTTCACATCAAGTCTTGTCTTCTATTACTCAATATGGGGGTTGGGATAATCGGATTTGAGTAGTATGTCGTGTCGCCGGATCCTCGCTCTCGTTTTCCGACTAGGTAAACTCGTAATAGTTCAAGTATATCAAGTTGACGTGTTTATGTGCAGGCGTACCAAAAGAGAAAAAAACAAACAAGCAAGCAAACTACTTATAATTCATGTTGATTAACTACTACTCTTTCTTCTACTCCTACTACTCCTACTACTACCACTAATAACCATTAGTTCAAAAGGGTGAATTCATTTGGGACAAATAAAATAAAAAAACTATCAAGTTATTAAGAAAAAGTTATAAATATGAGATAATTGTTTGATACAAGGAAGAAGCTCGCTGGAAATAATTACAAACTAGAAAGGCCATTGAAAAGAAAGAAAGGCAAAGTAATCACAAGCACTGAAGAACAGCGAGACAGGATGGGTGGAGCACTTAAAGGAGTTTTTGAAATGATCAGCCCAACTGACTCCAGCCAACATCGAAGCAGCACCCATGGACATCCCAGTCAATGTTGGCCCACGAACAACTGAAGAGATCAGCATGGCAATCCAAAAAATCAAGTGGTAAAGCAATAGCACCACAGTTGTCAATACAAATGTCAAGATACTTCTACAATGTGGGGCAGAAACTTGGAGAACCACGAAAGCTATCATCCACAAGATACATGTATTTATCAACAGATGTATACACTAAATACTTCGGATCCGTTGACCAACCATCATCAGAAACAACCTACTGTTGGAGACAACAAACCAAATTGCAGCAGTGGAAAAAATCAGAAAGAGGCACTGGAAGTGGATATGACACACATTGAAGAAAGCATCCAACTGCGTCACAATACATAAATGCCCTGACTTGGATTCCTCAAGGTCAGAAGGGAAAGAGGAAGACCGAAAAACACATCACCCCGGGAAATCGAGACAGATACGAGAAGAATGAACAGCAACTGAGTGGAACTGGAAAGGTAGGCCCAGATGCTGGTCGGCAACCTATGCTCCATCAGGAGTAACAGACCTAGGTAAGTAAACAAGCGACAACATAGTTTTTCATGGAAACTGTCTTTTAATGAGATGTTGTTCAGTCGATCAACCTAAAACCATCACTGATGTTTAAAGATATAACAGTATTTTAGCTATTCATTGTTTGTGTTGTCAATGTTACCAGAAATGTTAGATTCGAAGCTGCGTGGATCGGTAAATTTCAGACTAAAATAGATGTTTTTCTGCGGCAAACAAGAAAATAGTTTAAGGTTGTATTTTACCTTATAACAAACAAATTTATAGTGTCAATGAAGAAAGTGAGAAAATAAATTGTTGAAATAAGCAACATATGTAGAAACGATTTCTGTACAAAAAAAAACAGGAAACAAATATTGATCTAAATCTCTGAGCTAACCAAACGGCAGAGATCTAACAGATAGTACAACTGTCAGAGAAACGAATACATATAAATATATATAATGATAGAGCGCATATCTCCCCATATCAATTCTTTGCCTATTCTCTAATTGGTTGTTAACATTGGCAGCCAATAACTTTAGCGACATATTGATTAACACTTATAAAATACACAGACATGCTGTTCAATTATTATCTATCCATTGGTGTATTTTGTGGATTCCATTAACCGTTAGCAATACACACTAGTGTTCTGGTTTTCTAATCATTCTCAAATAAATTTATAGTAATACTAGGAGAATAAACCTGCGAAAGTACACCATTGATGAGTTGAAGTCAAAAATATTTAGTTAAAAAAAAACCCACTACATATGATTTTTATAAGAAATAAGAAAATATTCGGTCTACTCATGTGTTTCAATTGCACTAGATCTACACATTCAGCATAGTTCTCAAGTCATTTTATGGAAATTGTGTTTTACACATAATCAATCAAATAATATAAACATGTGCTTAATAACACTTCAATCATTCTCATGCTTACCGATTAAACCATCAGAAGGAATCCGTGTAATTTTGCCCTTGCGCAGCCTAGGTTGTATATGTGTCATTGAATGATTACTATCATTATCACTATCATCATTCATAACGCCTAGAGTATCTTGAGATTTCCATGCTGGTCTACTGGCCAATGATGCAGCGACATTTAACAATGAACCTAAACGTGATTGACTACTCAATTTACTAGAGATTGATTGATTTGCTTCAAATGTTAAACTTTTACTCAAAAATCCATTAGAATTATCTGGTATACTGGAATAACTTCGACAAGTTGACACAGTCACTCCGGTTGTTGGTAAATAATACTTACTGAATCGTTCTTTATCATTTTCCGAGCGAGTAGATAAATTATTACCACGTAAAATAAATTTATGGCTACCACTGTTATTATTATTATTATGATTCACATTATAATGACTAATGGCTGAACGATTATTAACATTACTATCTGGTGTGCTTTTCATAACAGAAATAGTAGGACCAGTAGATGATAAATTGATCAAATGTAATTGGCTATCTAATTGTGATATCAATAATTGATTGGTTTTATCGATTAAATGATAAGGTAGAAATTCATTTGGATTCAATAATGTTTGCCAGTCATTGTAAGAAGGTTCTGATCCACTAATGTATACTCTGTAGACAGAAAAAAAAAGTTGCCTAGTTATTATAAGCGGTTTATAATAAAATGTACAGTTTTACAATGCATACAAAATTTTTAGTAAAGCGATTAACCAAGATGCTGATTGAAAGCTTATGAGACATGACTAATCGAACGAAGTTTACACAAAAACACAAACTAATAACCACTATCAATATGGTTTACAGCCAAGGTAGAAGTTCTTAGTAGTGTTGTGCTATCTGACATGGATGTTTAATTTTGGCGCATTGATTATCGATCTGGACAAAATTATCAGCGTCTTTATACGTCGAACAGTACCATGAATCTTCTGGTTTATGTTCAAATCCCTCCTTAATCTCTTAATAACTCTCTTATCCCCGCCAAAAACCATTCTTACAAACCTTTACCACCTCGTACAACTAATACTAATGATTCGAGTTCAAGAAATGTTATTCCTGATCTCCTGTAAACACTACCTAAACTTCACGTTGGAGCTTTTAATGTTTGAACCGAATAGGAAAACAGGCATCTGATGTGTACTTGGCCATCAAGCGTAGACAAAGAGGCACAGCCTGTTGACTACTAAATATGTGATTTCATTCCTTTTATTGATTTCCACTCTAGACTCACTGAGTGTGACTCCTTGTTACTGTGTCGAAAAAATATTGTTTATTGCTTACTCTGGTCCTTGTTTTTGGTCTTGAATCGTGAATCTGGTTTAATGTGATGTAGTTTCTGTGTGGTTTACTGTTTGAGTATCCGACTTGGTGGTAGTATAAACTTTATTACCCATTTAGTCTGTGTATAAAACAAGGATACGTAATATATTGAACACTTCCGTAATATCAACTTCTTTAGCTAGGACTTTAAAACCTTGAGTCATCGATGCATACCGCCCCTATGAGAAGCACATTCAAGATCCATATATAGTCATTCACTTAACCCTATGCTGTCACAATAAAGAACCAGCACAATTTACCCATTGTGTATCTGGAGACACCACTACTATTTTTGTGGCCTCGTTGGTGTGTTAACAGCATTGAGTTCGAAAGTGGAACCGGCTATCCAAAATTATCGTAACTTAAACGTACTCTAAGTTTTCTATCCTAAACTTAGTTTGGACATAATCGTATTTTTCTAATTGTTTGCGCATAGTGGTCTTGCTGAGTACATATTTATTAATGTGCCCTTTACCGTTACTCGGATCGGAGAAAAATCGAGTATTGTTCCAGTCGATTAGTCTTTTCGCTAGCTAGTCTATTCGGAGATAGAATTGCTTTCTTCAATTTACCCAAAGCTGTCACAACTAGACTTACGCACTGCTAGCCTCAAGGGTAGCTAAACAGCCGATCACGTCAAAGCGTTAAAATAAATATAGACGAAACTATCCTACGTATTCCAGGTAGATGGTTCAAGCGCGTAACAATCTCCAAGAGATATAAACGACTAATTAATTTAAGTCCTTTGACTCAGAGAGGTTGAAAAGATTACAGACAATGTAAAGAGAGGGAGAGCAGCAGATCGTGATGGGTAAAGCTCTGGAAATTTTTAGGATGGAAGGCGAGTTTTAGAAGTTAGATTAACTGAGATCTCAGCTAGAATCTGTGGACTGTTCTCAGTTAATAACCGTCCCAATCTATAACAAAGGACAAGGGTCCTCTTGTTACAACCAAAGAAGAATCAGTTTAACTAATATGGTGTCTAAAACATTAGCCTCGATAATACATAAACGCCTAACTAGAGCTCGTGAGGAGTACTCGAAAAAACCTGACTGGTTTCAGACCTCGATATTAATGTATAGACCGAATATTCACAATTTATTAGGTCCTAGAACACAGTTACATTTAAACGTTCCACAATAGTTGCATTCCTAGACCTTAACGCAGAATTTGACTATGCAGATCGTGAGGTTCAATGGCAGAGTTTGTCATTGAAAGGAGTACTGAAGAAGTATATAACCCTTGTACAGGGTATCCATTTGGGTATTACTGGCCGAGTTAGAGCTTATGACGAAATGTCATCGGCATTGATTACCTCGAGTGGTGTTCGTCATAGTTGTTAACTTTCTCCATTCTAGTTTAACTTTATCATAGACATGCTTTCAGAAATGGCACTTTCATAGTCTGTTTTTTAGGAGTTAAACTTCTAGCGGGAGATTGACTAGCTGACCTAAAATATGCAGATGACACAACTCTGATGAAGACCTTGGCAAAGTGTAGAGTCCTCTGATTACCTTAAGCAGCAATACAAACATGTCCGATATGTGATTTTCCTCCTCAAAATGCAAAATGTTGATCTAGGATTAGCTTGCATCGGCCCCTGAACAGGTAATAAGGAGTGAAGAAGTTGAACGTTTCGACCACCTCACTTTTCATGGAATTCGCATCGGCCTTGATGCTTTGGTGGCTGACGAAATCTCAACGTGGACAAAGAAGATTCGACGGGCTTACGTCACTTATGGTGTAGGTGAGATGTCTGTCTGCTAATCAAATGATGAGACTCCTGCGTACACATTCGCTCCGTCCTATTATACGGGTGTGAAAGATGGCCAGTAAGAGTTGAGGATATCTGTAGGCTATTAGTATTCCACCATCAGTGTCTTAGAAGCATTGCTCATATATCCCGGGACAATCGAGTAAGCCATGCTGGTTTTAGGAAGATGGTACTAGATAAGGGTGGCAGATCAGTTGGTGAAGTAGTGAATCTTTACTAAATTACGTGTTGGGATATTTGTCATGTATGTCCAATCATCGCCTACCTCGAAGAGGCCAAATAAGCTTCCTAAATCTTTACCGAGATTTCGTCCGACACAAACACTTGGCAACGGTGTTTTTGTGTTTTAAAAGTGATTTTAAAGAAAGTGAAAAGGTTAATTTATAGAACAAATAAACAAATAACTTACGATGCTTTAAATGTTCTATCTGAATTAGACTCCAATTTAATAAAAATCAATTGATAACCACAACTACATACACCTTCTAATTCAACAGATTTTAAATTAAACAATGGTGACATTTGATAAGGAGGACTCAAAACAATTTGTTGATGATATGCTAACAAAGAATTATGAAATTCAACAGCTTCTGTCCACCAGTAATTTGGATTAATAGCATCACCAAATGTTGGTATCGATAATATTTGTGTAAAATTCATTGTTTGATACCAAAATTGAATTTTATTGTATACATGAGTAGCAGCTATACGTAATACAGAGTGTTTTGTTCCAGCTAAGATGAAACAGCATTGAATATATCTAGGGTAAAGTAAGAAAATCATTAAAATTGATATGATTATATGGAAAATTTTCCTATTTTATTCATTTGAAAGAAACATTAAGAAGGTAACACTTTTAATTTAATCTATTTGGTACTTTTTTTTCTACAAAACACTATACAATGTGTTTAAGAAAGGCGACAATTACTTACACTAACTAACTATGTAATAAATATGATTAAATTTTGTTTGGCCATTTACATTTGTTTAATAACATGCTTTTTAACGATTATCATTATTATTATTATTAATCTCAACATTGTGTTTTGTATTCTGAAAACATTTTTAGACATTTCACTGTTAAATCATACAATGATTGATTCCTGGTTTTCAATTGATACATTACAGCTAAGAACACGGATATATTTGATGTTTATGAATTTATTAACTTATTAATAATCAGGATATTTGAGCATGAACCACGTCTCTACGAGTGACACAGCTAGCTAATCATACTGATGGAGTGAGTCCAAGTGTAGGATTTAGTGGTTGAAAGTCGGACCACTTTGACCACGAAGCCACTGATCAAATAAAATATAAATAATAGCTGAGTTAATAATAGCAAGAGTTAAGAAATATCACATGTCTGTGCAAAAAACCAGGCAGCTCACATACTTGTCTCAGATTTAAATGGTAGGTGAAAATGTATAAATAAGGCTCTGGCTATTGGAAAAAATTCAATCATTCACAAATTCAGAGTTAGCAGACAACCTTATCAACATTATCTAGTTCAAAGCAGAAACAACGTATAAATAAATATTCATGGTGTATACATTATTATTCACCATTGTCAAATAAAGCTTTGTAGTAAATTCTTAGTCTTTCCATCCTCATTGATGATTGAGTAAACACATCAGAAGCAATGCCTCCTGTTAGTAAATAAGATATAGCAGGTTGTACAATAACATACAGTATGAGATCTAACAATACTATCCAAAATAATAGAAATGGAGTACATGGCGGATAACGTTGTTACATTGTATATAAATAGTATTTGTTTTGTTTGACATGTAATTTGCAATGTTCCCAATGTAAAACAAAAATAAGATATATAAAACAAACGGAACATGATTTTTACCAAATGATAACTATGAACGTAACTTATATCATTATTAGTATGAGTTTGAATTATTGCGTTATTTATATTCAGGACCAATACTTGAGAGATGATTGATATGATATAATCAATTTGGCATAAGTTCTTGTTCACAATGGACGGACTGTAGCTAACGTTACGGACATGGGGATTCGAAAAATATATCTAACTAGAGAGTTTCAAAAAAGGCAAAATGCAAGTCTTGAATTCCCGACCATAGCTTCTACCTTGATGTGGTGGTCAAACACGACTATCATGATGACCCAACCATCATATATTAGCTAGAACATGCCAGACAGGTTGGTTGGAGAACGGCAAGACTAAAAGCAACAACTTGAGGTCTGAGGACCAAATCATATTGCTAACCGTAGAGCAGTTTGACAACAGTAAGGTGTTTCTCTCGGATAACCAGCGATGCTGCCTTCTCACAACGGAAGGGACGTGTTAGTAAACATCAACACTAAAAATATCACGACTGGCTTTCACTTATAGATTTCCATCAACGGGGCTAAGGTCCTTTGAAGTGTACAGTTGATACATTAGAAACTTGCCACGGAAAGGCCGTGCGCAACCGACCTCTAGCAGATGTCTCTTGGACACTGTGGTCATTCTCCTAAATCACTAAGACCAACATTTACCCAACTTATTTCTCACGTTCATGGAGAAATACCCTTCCATGGTATGGGTAGTCGGGAAGTAACATCCACCCTCATACTCGGAACAGCGCACGAGATCAATCTGGTCATAATAAAATCCTTCCTATACCTCTTAATAACTCTCTCATCTTCACGACTAATACTTCTTACATTTCTTAATCACCTCATGCCGCTAATGCAAACGATTTGAGTATATGAAATGTTATAACTCGTCTTCTGAAACCACGCTCCAAACTACATATTGCAGCTTTTAATAACCGAACCTTGTGCCGAAAGGAAAACAGGCTTCTTTAGCTAGGATTGTAGAATCTCGCGCGATTGATGTTTCCCGCAGCTCCAAACCGCGCATACAGGATTTGAGGAAATTCATTCATTTGAACTCACCTTGTCAATTTAAAGAACCGTCGCGATTTGTGCTTCGCATATCTGGAAGTCCTGCTGCTGCTTTTCGTGAACTAATAGGTGTAGGTATAGCTATGGGTTCTAAAGCAGAACTAGCTCCCTTACACTAGATACAAATGCACAGTCGTTTGTGTGCTATCTGATTACACGGGACAGTACGAACTCGGAAAGATGGGGATACTCGACTTTACCTCTTCGACTGCTGCATCGAAGCTCAAATAACTTATTTCTTGCTAATACCGACTTGAAGCATAAGGAACAACATTGTCCGATATGGCGACCCCCAATGTCAACTAAAAACAAGACCAATCCATCATTTCCTGTCATACTGAATGGCGAGTTAATATAAGTCCTCTAATATTTAATGAGGTTGAAAAGGCCATAGGAAATCTAAAGAGAGGGAGAGAAGAATGCCAGGCAGATTAACCGTTAGCAAACTTTGTCACTGACATGCTCATCGTCGAACCGTCCAGGGGTTAGCCTGCAAACAGGAGCTTCACTTGGTGACATGAAATGTGCATATGATAACTTTAATGATGACGCTGAAAAAGTGCAAACTGTTTTGACTACCTTAACTTAAGCAACAATGCAGGTATGTTCGGGATGCGATCCTTCCCCCCCCCAATTGCAAAATGTTGCTTCAGGATTGACTTGCGTCAGCAACTAAACTAGTGGAAAGTGAAGTAGTTGGGCGTGCTGACCACTTCACTTATCTTGCGAGTCTCATCAATGTTGATGGCCTGGTGCCTGATGAGATCTCAACACGGATACAAAAGGTTCAACTGGCTTTTGCCAGCTTGCGTCACTTATGATGTAGGCGAGATATCCCTGTACCTCACATCGGTTCGCTCCGTCCTACTCTGCAGCTGTGAAACATGGCCAGTACGAATCGAGGATATTTGTAGGTTACTGGTTTTCTATCACAGGTGTCTCTGAAGCACTGCTCGCATTTCCTGGGACTATCGAGTAAGCGATTCTGGTGTTACGGAACGGGAACTAAGTAAGGATGCGAGACGAGCGATGTTTTGTGGTGTAGGAGTAGGCTGAAGGAAAAGCGGCGGATGACGAAACCAAAACGTGACACAAAACCATGAATCATTGACCAATGGATTGAGTGATGTAACTAGGTGTGGAGTACCTGTTGGGGTCCGCGATACAATAGTAACCGATGGTTGGAGACTGAATGACATGGCTCAAAATCGTTTGCAATAGCGCACGTGCATTTATTCTTAGTCTTCTCAAAAATTCTAGTCTTTTAAATTCCTCATAACCTCTATCTTTCTCTCTTTTCCAAAAATTTATTTCATTGGAATATATTGCCTGAACAATATCTTCGAACCATAATCTCTCCGATTACCGCTAATACTTCCACTACGTCTACCACTGGGATTTCAATAGACAATTGCAAATGTGTTACGGAGTTTTACATTGTTACTGATTGACTGATTGATAAGTCTTGAATTTCATCGCCAGCAACAATTTAAGAGTACATAAACACAATTATCAAGAAATATATTATGTTAATGAATTATGCGCAAACGAAGAAGAACACACTTAACATGTTCACTTACTTTCGGGCAATTTCACAATCACTTTTTGTTTCAAAATGCTTCCTCGTACATAAGGAATGTAAGCACCATGCCAAGCTTATACGTGTACTTGTTATTGGACCAATCCACGAAGATTCATTATAATAATTTATTATTGACTCATATAACCATGAGGCTGATTCGTGAGCTCCTTGTGAACTAAATAATCAATAGAAATTTGAAAAATAAGGGATAATAAGGTTAAATACTGACTCAGTGGTATAAACGTTAAAGGGACACTGTTAGACGTAAGTTCTTGAGCTTGATGACCACTGGAATCATGAATGACTACTGTTGAAGAGCCCAGAAATATGATCAAACGGCACATCTGTCGAATATTTACCAGTTTTCAATGATTGTTTAAGATTAGTCTATGGTTAAAACTATGGTAGTATGATTTTTATATGCAGCCAAAGAACACCACAAAATAGAAATCATCGAGAAAAAAAAGCTAAACGTAAAGATACTGTTTTATGGACAAATAGTAATGCCTAAAAAGGATTGACATAACCCTCAAAAGTCGATGAACTAATTCCTTCCAATCAATAATAGAGTCTATGTAACCGATCAAAAGAAAGAATTAAAATCAGTAGTTGGTGTTTACAGTGTTCCGAAAAGTGCAGATTGCTGTGCGAAGTTGAAAGCTTAAGTAGAAACAACATGGTATCTAGGAGAGTGAGGCTATTGACAGTTGTACATTTCACAGTTCAAATTACCACTATTCACAACAACAAAAGCGTAGAAATAAACAACATAACCAAAGAGGTGACAGTAAAGCAAAGGTGAAGAACTGCAATGTAAAGGAGGTGAAATGCTAAGGAGTCGATGGTGAATAAGTGTACGTATAGTGTCTGTCTATTGCACGATCGTAGCTTCTACCTCGAAGTCATGGTAGGGATTGTCTATCGTGATGACCAAACCAGGGTATATTAGCTGGGTCCTACCACGCCAGGTAGGCCGACTGCAGAACGGTGAGATTAAATCAGCAACTTTAGGTCCACGGGCGAAGTCTTACTGTTGAGTGTAGAAGTGTGTGACAGCAGTATAATATTTCCCTCGGCAAACCAGCACCCGGCAGAGACCGTAGCCTTTTCACAAAGAAGGAGGAGTTTAGAAAAGGTCGATCCTAAAAATGTCACACCACACCTTACCTCAAGGATTTCCGTCTACGGCGGTAGGGCCACTTAAAGAGCGGAGCAAACACTTTACAAACTTCTCATAAAATGGTCATGCATGGCTAGCCTCAAGCAGATGTCCCTTGGGCTCTGCGGTCACACATTCAGGTTGCTTAGACCAACCCTAGTTCGATTTCCTTTACAGGTTCCTCAAGAAATACCCTTGTACGGTGTGGGCAATCAACTATGGCTAACACTTTTCGCATCTCTCTGTCGACCCGCGCCGCAGATGCAAACGTTTCGAGTTCACGAAACGTTATTGCTGTGGTAGGTGTCGACTACCTGGTTGGGGTCCGCGGGATGACAGTAATCGATGGTTAGAGACCCTGAATGAAATCGCTCAAAATCCTTTGCAACGGCGCAAGTGCATTCATTCTTTATGTTCTCTCAAGCAAGATTCTCTGATACAACACAACACGCACCGACGGATGCAGATGTAAAAACCTCTGCATATCTAGGCAGCGACAATGACGAGCAGGATGGATCCGATGCTGATGTGAAGGAGCGCATCGGCAAAGCAAGAACAGCATTTCTACAATTAAACAACATCTGGAACTCAAAACACCTGTCAACAAACACCAAAGTCAGAATTTTCAATACAAACCTATGCTCCATCAGGAGTAACAGGCCTAAGTAAGTAAGTTTGGTTCTGTAAGCATGTAGGTAGCCGGTATATCATACATAATGCTTAGTAAAAGAATTCAAGACGAAGTCTTCATTTTAAATCTTTTATAAACCAACTTCTAACAAATTAAAGCGATCGAGAAAATGAATATAAAATAGCACTAACATACATGAACTTACAATAAGAAGTCAGCCAAATCATAAACAACTTCATAAGCTCGTTTAGGAGTATGTGTCAGTTTTAAAAAACCAATTAACGTCTGTCCAATTGCAGTAAAAACTTGTGAATAAATTATTGACGAAGTAAATATCGAGATTAGGTGATTATGAGCGAATAGAACAGAGTGATCTTGTTGTGGTATTCTCCTGTCTTCCCAACTTGTTCTTAATTCTAGCTGACTTACAACAACATTCTGTTGTTTAACAGAATTTTCAACATGCTGATTGATGAAACTATTAGATATTGTTTTATTTAATAATGAATATCGTTCACAATGAATAGGTAATCTAGATTGTATACACCATAAACCAATCAGTTGTCCAATTTGTTTTAAATAATTAAATACAATTAACCATAATTCAATTGCATAGCTTTCTGACCAAAAATTCTCATTTTCATGCATTTTAATTGATGAAAGTTTATGCGTTTTCGGTGATTTAAATGATATTTCTGTTGAACTGATAACACTGGTGGATGATACAAAAGAATGCTTTCCTAATAATTGATGCGGATAACAATGAAAATGTGTGAAAATCTTATCCACTAAATGACTCATATACCAAATTGTAACATTTAAATCTTTGTTTGCATCAATAAATACACTTTGTGTAGTTGTTGTTGTAATCGGTGTTAGAGATGATGGTGAATGTGTAGATGATGACGATGATGATGATGATATTTTTGAAATGTGAGTAAAATTTATATTCTCTAAAATATTATTACATGAAAAAGCTGTATCCAATAATTCAATAACGGATTTATTAACATCATCCATTGAACGATCTGAATCTAGTCGCATATTTGTCAGTGTATTTAAACAAATACATAGAATCCAAAGAGCGCGAAATAAATGATCCGTTTGAATCTACTTTTCAAAAGTAAACAATATTTTTAATTTGAAAAAAAAGAAATAACTGAAAAAAAGTTTTTATGAAAACAATTTTATTATCATTACTGCTGGTTTACTACTACTACATGTTTTGATCAAAATGAATTCATATCAAACAAACAAAAAAAAGTAAGAAAAAATGTGTTCGTGGTGGTGTTTCGTTCTCTGAGCCGGTTGTTTTGGTTGTGGAGCTTTCATCGTTCTTCTGAACAACATCATCAGCACAAACTACAGATAGAAGTGAAATATTCGAATTTCTTCACATATGACCTGTGGGTTGTCTGTTAACCTCGATCTTGATTGGTTGCTGTTGTCTTTTGACCTGTCGTTGTTTGCAACTTTGTTTTGATTGCACCCGCCTTTTGATCTGTTTCTTGATCCTATGATTTTTCTGATTAGTTGATAAATTGGGTCAATGTTGATGTGTTTGTTGATTGCTGATTGGTCTGACTGCTAAGCTTCTAAAAATTCTCTAGTGTTCTTTGTGTTCCCCCTATCCAGTATTTCCACATTGTTCCAATCGAATGTATGTCCACAATTCTCCATGTGTATTGATATAAGTGAAGCGTTGTCGTGGCGTTTGACTGCTAATTGATGTTCACGTAAACGGAGCTGAAGAGGTCGTCCACTTTGTCCTATGTAGTGTTTTTCACAATTTGAGCAATTTATTTTGTAGATGATATTTGGCTTTTCTTCCGTTGTCATTTTGTCCTTTGGTCTACATAGGATTGATTGAAGTAATTCTGTTGGTTTGTGTGCCACACCTATTCCAAATGGTTTCAGTAGTCGTGCTGCATGCTCTGATATGTCGTTGATGTATGGTAGGATGATGCGTTTATTTGTTTCTGTGCTTGATTTCGCTTCTGATGATGGTTTCGGTTGATGTTTTTTGATGAAGTTGCGTGGATAGCCGTTCTTTTGGAAGATAGTCATCAGGTGTTTTTCCTCGTTTTTTAATGTTTCGTATGTGCTGCAGTGTGTCTTTGCTCTCTTGAACAAAGTTTGTATGCAGTTGACCTTGACCAATCAAGATCGAGGTTAGCAGAACAAGATACAGGGTCAAACGTGGAGAAATTCGAATGCTTCACTTCGATCTGAAGTTTGTGCTGATGATGTTGTTCAGAAGAACAATGAAAGCTCCACAACCAAAACAACCAGCTCAGAGAACGAAACACCACCACAATTATCCACCTGAGCTACAAGTTTTCTCCACCATCTCAAAAATGAGTTCGTTGAAGATACCAGGTGTAATGAAGATGATTTTCCTGTTTCACTACCAATACCGGTGAGAAACTTTATGACAACAATCAAACGTGACACCAAATTATTATCCGACTATTATTAGGAAATTAATATGGTAATTGTCAGAGGTAGTAAAGGAGGAAACTTTGAACCTATGTTTCGCTATTGATGATATTCTTTAGTAAGGTGTGCGTACAATGTTGAAGGGTTGGAATCTGCCTTACCCAGTCTCATAGTCCGAGATATTAACACTAAGTTACACGGGGAACAACTTGGCAACCCGATCAGCCCTCCAGTAATAAACAAATATGACATTTGTTACTAATTAGTTATCAACTTATCGTTGAAATGAAGATGTGAGTATTATTTCAATAACTTAATTAAGCTTTTACTGAGAGTTTTGCGATTGTACTAAATGTGAATAACTAGCAAGAAAAACTTAAACATTCGTGACAGAGATCGGATTTTAGGCAGAAAATATATCTTCATGTAGTTGCATTGGTTTATTACATTTGTGAAAATTAAATATTGTATGTATACAATTTGTTGCATTGCATTTTTCTTAAACGTTATTTCGTCCGTATCAAATATATGTATACAATCAGAAGCCCTATAACATTATTTCCAATTACCCATTTGTTAAGTTCTTTGCATTTTTACGGACAGGAAATTCGATGTAACGCCAGACATGCCTACCAATACAATTCCATATAGTTTAACATAGATTAACAACCGTTTTATGCTAGACTTTCCATGTGATCAATATTTAGAAACAATTATTATAACTGAGTGGGAAGCTTTCTTGCCAGAAGCTAGATATTTATGTGGGTTAATCAAGTGTATATGTACATCTATACAGGTAGTTGAACTAATTCGGACAAGGATATATAGGTGGTGACCATGTGTTAGTGGATAATGCACTTACAATAACTAATGCACCTCTGATTTTCATCAATCTATTTATATATATATCAGAAATTACTACGTTGTTGAGACCATAATTTACTTACGTCTAATATGTTTATTTCAGTTAATGTGGAACAGATGGTATGATAAGCATGTGCGGGAAATTCATTTAACCGATCACATATACACAGTATAGATGCTTGTCTGGATAATAGGTAATTTTTCAATTCAAATAATGTAGCATTACGATCTTTTAAACGATTGGACGGTCTTATTTCTGTATTAGTCACATTTAGAGAATAATCACAGATGTAATGTGATGGTTCATCTGACGATGAAAACTGTATTATTCGATCTAGCCATTGAGGACGTTTAGATCCTAAATAGAATAAAAAAAGATGCTATTGAAAGTGAAGTGTTATAAGATTATGACATTCAATGCTCAGTTAAATGGGTTAACAATAAAAAAACCATTATTAACTCAGTGGATTGAAGTTACTTGCAACTTCTTAAATGATCACTAAATATTTTGTATCCCAATCATAAAGAGTTACCTCGACGTCGTCGTCGAGGTTGTCTATCGTGATGACCAACCAAGGTAAATTTGCCAGACCATAGGCACTGGTGAGGCTCCACAGATAAGTGAAGCGGTCTACACGTTCGACTACTTCACTCCTTATCACTAGTTCAGGTGCCCACTCAACCCAATCTTGAAGCAAAATTTTGCATTTCGAGTGGGAAAACCGCATCCCAAACATGCTTGCATTGTTGCTCTGGGTAGTCAGATGACTCTGCATTTTGTCAGCGTCTTCACCAAATGAGACCACGTCATCAGCATATTGTAAGTCCGTAAGCGTGGCTCCTGGCAGAAGGTCCACTCCTGAAAACTCAGACTCTAAAAGCATTTCTACGACAAAGTTAAACAAGAATGAGGAGAGTGGACAGCCCTGATGGACATCACTTGACAGTTCGCCATAGGTTCTCACCACACCAGTGGTGTTCCATTAAAGAGCTTGTTAATGTACTTCTCTGATACACCTTTTAACGACAGACAGTGCCACAGAATCTCACGATCGATCGAGTTAAATGCCGCCTTAAGGTGGAAAAATACTACTATAGTGGGACGTCTGAAGGTGTGTCTTTGTTCTAGGTTCTGATGTAGTATGAATATTTGGTCTATAGATCCACGTCCAGGTCGAAAACCAGAATGGTTTTTCTAGTCTGCTCTTTACGAGATCTAAATAGGCGTCTAAGTATAATCGAGGCTAACAATTTAGAAACTATATTAGTTAGGCTGATTCCCCTGTGATTGTCACAAGAGGACTTTTGTCCTTTCTAGTAAATTGCGACAATCAGCGACTGAGACCAGTCAGATGGTATTACGCTCAGTTCCCAGATTCTACTCAAGATCTCGGTCAATCTAACTATTAAAACTGGGCCACCATCCTCAAAAATATCAGGAGTCAATCTATCAAAACCGGCTGCTATCCCTCACTTCAGATTTGCTATCGCTTCCTCAACTTCTTAAAGACTCGAAGGACGTATATTGATTTGCCTTTCAGGATGACCGAAGATCGCGAGTAACCGAAGTGTAGCTGAAAGCCAATTGAACTGATTCCTGAAGTGTTCTTCCCGTCGATCCAATCTACTGGATCCTTTTCTGAGATAGTCTCACTTACAATCGGATTCCTGATACCAGTTTCCTTGATAATTCGGAACAACTCTCTGCTGTTGCCTATCGCCACTGTCTTTTCTATCGCTCTTGCTTTCGCTGCCCACCACAGTTCGCGGTCGTTGCGTAGACTTTTTATCAGCCTGCGCTTAAGCTAACTTCGTTCTTCATCATGTTCAGGGGCAGTTGGGATGAGTTCACGAGCGTCTATCAGTTCGGTGGATGCTATTGAGATCCACGCCTTCTCCCGAGATTCTAGAGTCCTAGCTAAGGATGGCTGTTGCCCTACCAGACACAATGTTCGGACATTAAATGCTCCAACATGTAATTTAGAACTGGGTTTCGGGAGAGCGGGAAAAACGTTTTGTGAACTCGCATCGTTTGCATTAGCGATGCAGTGAGATAAAGGAATGTGAGAAGAGTTAGTCGTGGAGATAAAAGTGATATTAAGGGGAGTAGGAAGGATTTGTTTGTGACCAATTTGGTCTCGCGTGCTGTTACTGGTATGAGGGCAGATATTACTTCTCGAGTGCCCGCACCGTTGAAGGGTGCTTCTTGAGAAACCTGAAAAGGAAGGTCGGTTAATGTTGGTCTTAACGACCTGGAAGAGTGACTGCAGAGTCTAAGGGACAACTGCTTGGTGCCGGTCACGCACGACGTTTTTATGGGAGGTTTTTATTAGAAGTTCTTACCTCCGGAGACGGAAATCCGAGAGGTAAGGTGAGGTGTGACATTTTTACGGTCGATCATTTATTTAGCAGTGTTTAAATCTTATGTATAAATTTGATTAAATATGCTATCAGAATCAGATCATTTGACAGATATGATAACAATACATGTATCAGTAAAAATCATAACATTGCTTCATTATTCTTTTGATAAGCATCTAACTAAAAAAAATACTGAAAAATTAATGAAAATTTAAAAAAAAAAAAAAAACTACCTACCTTGTTGTATGGACGCTTGAATACAGCTAGAAAGTAATTCAGTTGCTTCATCATACTCATGTAAAGCATGTTCATGTCCACCGAGAAACAAGTACATATGCGCTAATTCTTCCTGTATAATTGACAAACAATATGAAAAATACATACATACACTGAAACATAAATTGATATCATCTGTATAATTGACGAAAATTACTAGTTATTATCATCATTAGACATGATCGCTCTCACGTAAATCTACTAATTTCAAATACAATCTTATCGGACATTAGATTTATGCACTATGACACAATCGATATCTGGAGATTAGAAAGATAATTTAAAAAGGTTTTAACAACAATACTAACCATCTATAAAAAAAAAAGCACAAAAATATTTCAATTGAACTAATCTTTTTGAGTTATCTTTCTTTATTTTCTTTATTTTATTTCACTAGATTCTACTTCTTGAATAATATCTTCCAAACCTAATCTCTCCGACTACTGCTAATACCTTCACTACCTCTACCACTATGGGATTTGAATTGACAATTACATCTCTGTGCTTATGTGATATGGCAACATGAACTGATGTACGTACGTACGTACGTACGTTGCTATTGATTGATTGATTGAGTTATCCAAGCATAGTGATGAGTACTAACAAGGATAAAGGTACAAGAAGCATTTAGTTATCGGAAACATCCATATTTATTTATTGAATAAATTAATAGAAAATAACAACTATGTAAAATGGAAATAGAAATGTAAAGATACGTAGAAACATTGGGTAAAACAATACTATGCTGACGAGTTTAAGCTAGCTACTCAAACTGAGGATAGCAGCTTTTGGAATTTCGTACGAAGTACAAAACACAGTTACCGATGACTTTGATGAAACTCTTATCCGCAAAGGTAAAAACACAGAAAGGGATTGAGTGTGTAATAGTTCCATTTGTTTAGTTGACGTTTTTCCATGATATAGGATGCAGCATTGCAGAAATGTTATTTCGTTTCCAAATAGAGTAGTTTCAATTCTCCTGTCTATTATTAGGAAGTATATCTAGCCTCAGAACAATGAATAACACGAACTATCAAAAGGCTTATATAGATTTTTTTGAGAGAGAGGGTTATATTCATGGAGTTATTGATCACAAGCGACATTTAGTTGACATGTCGGCAAGCTTGCACACCAATAACGTTGAAGCTATGTGGGCACAAATAAAATCCCACTTTCGACCGTATTAAGGCTCCACAGGAAAGTTATTATGAAGTCATAGAAACGAATTCTGTTACCATATTTTTACGAATTCAATCCTTATGAACCTGTTGTTAACCTAATCAAATTCTTTTAAGAAAATCTATAAGTATTTTAATATTTCTGATTTTTTGTGGTAAGTACTTAATTCATATCCCCTAAATTGTGATTAGCGAGTAATGAATGCCTCTCAAAGTGCTATTTATTCAATCCACTTTTACGTTTCTACTTCATACCTTTTTTATGGATAAGAGTTTCATCAAAGTCAGCACGACCACATCGTCTTCGAAATCAGTCGAAACAGAAAATATAGTCAACCCCATTACTTTGAGTAATAAGCTATCGGTAACTGTGTTTTGTACTTCGTACGAAATTCCAAAAGCCGCTATCCTCAGTTTGAGTAGCTGGCTTAAACTCGTCAGCATAGTATAGTTTTACAAAAATTTATGTTACCTTTCTGTCTAAGTACTCAAAATAATCCCATGTAAGACTTGAACATGAACTAGCCAGCATTTGCAAGTGTGCATCATAATCAACAATAATTGACATACAAGCTGATATGATAGCTTTACGAACAAGATAAGTTAACTGATTCCATGACTCATTGAATAGTTTTTCTTCAACTGAGTTAGGTGCTGGTACTTCTAGAAATTGTCTTTAAAATATAAAAGATAGAAATTGTTAGTGGAGCAAACCATATAAACGTAAGTTTATTATGATAAAGTAATTATTAAGACATTAAATTAAGTAACACTAAGTTTAGCTGAGGTAACGAATTCCAAAAATAATTATATTCTTTGGACTAAAAATAGCAATTAACTCAGTTTACAAACGAAGCAGAATAGTGACTGAGGAAAGCACTAAGCAAATAGGGTCATCAGTCGATAGAATACAGCTGAACAGAATCGTTTGAATCATTATGTGGGTTGGAATAAGACTGCTCTCAAGATATTTACCTTACGTTTCACTACGTCCATATAAACATAATTTATCGATGATTGATTTACTCGATACGAAAAACGTAAACGGTGGTGTGTGCGACGGTGTTGATAAAGAAATTGTTAGGGGAACATAGATGAATTAAAGCATAACTACGTTGCTGAGCGCTGATTGGCTAATTTCCTATCCAATCAGCGCCTGATCGAATCTTGGAGAACAGGGTAGAAGATTCTCGTACTGTTAGTTGCGTGCTGATTGGTTAAATCTAATCCAGTCGATCACGTGAATTTCTATCCAGAAGCTTCTCATGTAAATGCTATAAATAGATTAACGTTGTATCTATTTTTGGCCTTCTTCGCCTTTGCCTTTGCCTTCGCCATCACCTTTGGCTTCTTATTTCCATCTAACCTTGCTATTTGGAATATAATCTTTTCCTGTTCAACCGTGTTTTTGATTCTTGGGAACGTGTCCAGTGTATTGTGGTCAGAGAATACTAAGCAATAGGATTTAGCTGGGAATTATCTAAGCAAGCGTTACAACAGAAATCCTTATAACTCAAGTTGAAGATCCAAGGGAAATCGAGACTCGAGATAAGTAAGCGTTGACTTACACACCTACTTAGTAGATTTGAAGTGATGGCACTGATAACTTCACCGCATAGGATTCATTCGCAAGAGATAAGGTAGACCAATGATGTATGGGAAATAACGCAAATGCTTTAGTATATTCGGAACCCAATTAGCAGTGAAACCTAGGATGAGCGTTCCGTCCTACTCCAACAAAGGAAATTTCAAGGTAATCTGCTTAGAATGTGCGTATGGGGATAGCGATCGATTGACCTCAATCCTAAAATTCAACAACGTGAACTTTTGGTACGGTTGTGTCTGAGGTTATTGTATGGATTATTAAATATCTAAGTTAATTTCTTTGTATTCCTCTACTTGTGAGCTTTTTTGACACGGAAATTATTGTTGTGTTTTATTTTTTCTAAATTATAGTCAGTTTATTACAGATCTATCATTCAGTCCTCATTGACTTACAGTGTAATTATGCCCATACTGTGATTTCTTAATTCTATTTGATGTGATCGGGTTTTCGCTTTATGCTATTGTACAAGTGATCCATAGATCCCAAATGTATTAATAGATGCCGTATGCTTGATGAGTTTTTCACTATTCTGGCTATCGGGTGAACGGGTGTGAGAAACTGCACTCTGAACCAACAATCATTTAGTGTTAATCTTGGCTGTTATCCAACGCTTAGCGTGTCACTGGTTAACCGAAGGTCATTGGTACTCGATAGTCTATGAGAGTTAATCAATACTCGGATTACACTAATACAACTGCTCTCCTGTCTGACGGTTTGATCGTACGGGTCCCAAATAACTAAACGCGAAAATCTATTTGTTTTCACAGACACATCAACACAAACGATTTTGTATCTTTTTGGAGACTACAGTACCGAAAAATTACTTGTATCTATGGCTGTACTCCGAATGTGAAACAACTGTCCAGTTATCGAACTTTTGTACATTACTATAATCATATAACTAGACAGAAAATGGAATTACTACCTCTAAAACTATGAGATTCTAACTGACGATTCCATTTCTCTGTGCTAATTTGGTATGGCAACTAGAAATGATGTAAGTACGTACCAATTCTTAGTTATAGCTGACTGACTGATGGACTGAAAATAGAATACACATTTGAAAAGTATACTTCAAGATGAGATATGTACATAGTATGAACTACGGCACAACTTTACGGTTTCAGAATATCGAGTGAATTTCTATAACGAATGATATTGCAGTTGTGATTTAATAGGAATCAGGGTTCAAATAACTGTAAGTTAACCTGACATAAAGAGGAATCACAGGGTATGGTATAATTGATGAGCTTTAGTAGTGAATAAGACACGCAACATTTTGGTTTGATATATGTTTGTCTCTTTGAAATCAGCATATTGAGTAATCCGATACAACACACACCGAATAACAAAAAAAGATTATTCGGAAGATTTACCTGTCCCCTGTGCGAACATTAAAATCATTTTTAATTTTATCAAGCACATTCGATTTTTGTAGTATTTTTGGTGTATTATATTGAGGATCAGAATTAACCATAATAATTAACCAGTCAAATACATTCCTGGCACGTAAATGACCTAACCAACTACCAATAGCATTTCGTCCACCATTTGATGTATAATGAGAAACATCCTAAAACATTTAACAAAAAATTAAAAAGAAACTAAAGTTTTAGTTTACTGTTTAACATTGAATAACAAAGAGAGTGTTGTAACGCTTGCTTAGATAATTTCCGGCTAAATCCTATTGCTTAGTATTCTTTGACACAAAACACTGGACAAGTCCCCCAAGTTGAAACACGGTTTGAACAGGAAAGATTATATTCCAAAATAGCAAGGAATAAGAAGCTGGAGGTGATAGCGAAAGCCAAGGCAAAGAAAAATACAACGCTAGTCTATTTATAGCCTTCACATGAGAAAGCTTCTAGAAGAAAATTCATGTGATCGGCTGGATTAGATTTAACCAATCAGCATGCAGCTAATAATACGAGAATTTTCTATCCTGTTCTCCAAGCTTCGATCAGGCGCCGATTGGATAAGAATTTAGCCAATCAGTGCGTAGCGACGTAGTCATGCTTTAATTCTATCTATGTCCCACTAACAGAGAGTATGAGATAACAGCAGTGAAATCAATTACTGACTATCTATCTACTCTACATAATAACTTCACATATGATGTATTCAAAGTCTGAAAGATTCGTTGTCCTTTGGATAACATACAGCCACATCTATGTGTTGTTAAGTCACTTTATTAGGATTCTAATTTAGACTTTTGATCGTGAATAGTTCAGGGTACTTATATGTTTGATCTGCCTGTAGAAATAGACTATGAAATGAACTGCATAATTCGTCGATAGAGAAAAGGTGAATCACCGAAAAAGAACTAAAATGAAGGAATGTAAGTGACAAGAAAAGGTGATGGATAACAGAATGTTAAGGAATAACATAGTCTGCAGTCAGAACATGTCATAGCAAAACAATTTCATCAATTTGTAGTAGTACAACAACTAATTTACAATTGATTGATCAGTGATTGGTGACCAGTGTCATGTAAGTCAAGTCCCTCTTAATCCTGATCGAATTCTATCGAGCAGGTTGCAATGTGGTTTCCAGTCCAGGATTTCTTATCGGTTACCTTCAACCACCACTGTTAGTAGGACAGAGATTGAATTAAAGCTTGTCCAATGCAGGATTGCATTTGGAGTTCGTTGATTGACTAAGCATGCGCCAATCAGAGCTGGTGGAGAGCTGAAGAGGGTTCTAGATTATTTGTGCAGAAATTAGTATGCTAAAGTTTCAGTTACTATGATTACTTCGCATTCAACTTAGGTTGTCGGAATATAATTTACTAACTATTCATGCCGTGTGTTGATTTTAGGGACTGCTTAAGCATTGAGCAGTGTCGAATAATACATAGTAATGATATGGTTAGGTAGTATAAGCGGAATCATTAACAACCACCAACTAATTTATCGCATCATTAGTGTTTCTACTGTCTAGTGAACATGTATCAGAAAACATACACCACATTTATTGTTTAAATTACAGCCAATGGCTTCACAGAATAAAACAATAACCTGATTACACTTTCTAACGCCACTGTAAATGATACAATATCACGAAGAAACCATCAAATACACAATCCGTTATGTACAACATACTTAACTGTATAAATAACCAAGGGAATTCTTGACTGTCAATAAAAATTTCGCTAGTTATCACTAATACAGTCCGGAAATTTCATAAGATTTCATTGTCCAACAAGGTGATAAATAGGATTTTTCAAAGATCAACTTTATGTGCACTGGTTATTTGAATCTACTCAATTGATGTTTGTAACTGACCAGTCTGTTTGAGCGGTCTGTGCAAATTGCCTTATAGACGTGTATTCGAGTCAGTAAATCTACTAAAACCAGAACGGAAAGTTTGGGTAAAACTACCAGAAAAATTAGGTGGTTCAGTTAATTAAAATATCACTTTACACTTTAAAGCATATTTATATTCTCGGAAGCTAAGACGCACAAATGAGAGTAATACATGAAGTAAGAATCAGTAATTTAACTTCAAACTAACTATTCACACGCCTGTGTAACAAATAAGATATCAATTTTAAGCTACTTAGCCACTATTAATTTATTCACTTAATTAAATGGTTATATCTAACTTGATAACTAATTAGAAATAAAGCACATTTACATTTTGTCAATCCTATATATACACAAATATTCATTCCACCACTAAAAAAATGAATCTTCAGGCACACTCACAAAATAATGAGATCAGCATGGTTAGATGAAAAATACGTTTAAACACACTAAAAGCTTTGTTTCGGTTCATTTTTTAAAAAGTTCTTGCGCTTTCAACGGAGCAATTCACAGAAAATATTTAAAATAAACCACATAATAAATATTACAAAAAAAACCAGTGAATGTTACCCACATTTGAGGTCACATAGATATAAAGTAATGGTTGAAATGTACCAATAGGTCGAATTGGTCTACCACTTGATAAAACTTTGACATTAGACTGTAACTGGTCAACACGAAATCTTGTGAAACATGCTTCCAATCGCACAGAATGGACCACTGAAAGTTTCGGATGTTTCCATACCACCTGCTGACTCGCTAAAGTCGATAAACAATGACTTTCGAAATAAGGTAGAAGATTTTCATCACCAGCACCTGAATTAAAGATAAGTATCTTAAAATTAAAATGTTTGTAGGCTAGAATTGATTTAAACGAGCAATAATGATGACGGATAACAAAATAACGGTATCTTTCCGAATAAAATTTAGGCAATACTTATGAAAATCTGATCTGATTATAGCTACTGTTTTTAAAGACTGGCCTGACCAACTTATGTTCACTGCAATACTTCTTGGGACATAATGGAAATAAGACTAGAAGGAGTAAGTTTCAGATCTGAGGGTGCAGTTGTACATTCGATTGTACCATGAAATGACAGTATCATGGTCTTCGTCACAGATAATAAGTAACTCCCGTGATGCTGCATTCAGATCCATGGAGGAGTGGGTTGCGAATGTTACCAGGACACAGAATGGGTTAGAGAATGTTCCATGCAGGATTATGTTGGAGCACATCGGTTGTCCCATTCTTTAGCTAATGCAAGCGGATAAATGAGGAACCCTCTAGGATCTTCTTGTGAAAGTCATAAATATGCCAGCAAGTGAATTCTTTAGGTCACTCCCCGAGTCTCTGACCTGGGGGTTTGACCGACAAGAAAGTGAAGCAACGTTAGGAGATTCAGTTACCAATGATAGATTTGTATGGCATTTGTCCCCTCAGAATCCTAAGGTTAATGTGCACCACTGGTTTGGAACCAGGGTCTTCTAACCCCCTAGTTGGGTTCGCCATACCCATCGACCAGCTCTAAGCGCCAGGCATTGGTTCTACGTCCTCTCAATTTGTTAGACAATTCCTGTGTTCAGAAGGTAGCGAGTAGGAGTTCCCTGACTGACGGTATATTTTTGGCTATAAGAGGGCATTTAGGGGAATTTAACTCACTTTAAATTTTGTTAGACCTGGTTCACATAAAATGGAGACTAGTAGAGAACCTAAAGTAGTTTTCCATTACATTCCAGATATACAGTATTATGCGAACTCGAAGTAGTATGAAATGACTCGCTTTTTATTTTACTTAACCTGCATTTCATACTTCACTTTATACTATTTCCTCTTTTGTATTTATCCACAATATTTCCATACTTCTTTTAGAACACTAGTGTCGAACTGTGTGCTGTAAAGAAAAGAAACCTAACAACATTTTTATCATACTCAATGACAAAAGTTCCGGCTACTGTACTAGTGTTATAGCATTTGTCTAGTGGTTGAAATAAATTTAACGCAATGCCGAAAATTTAATATTGGCTACATGCTGTACCAGAGAATTCGGTATACTTCGAATAACTTACATGAAATGACAGGTTTCGATATAAAATCCATTTATAATTTACTCGATTTCTTAGAAAAGATGGTTTATGATGATTTAATGAATGAACGAGACAGAATTGTAGTTTGATTTGATTGGAATGAGGAGTGTTGACAATCTGATCATGTCATCTGAAAATCCAAATAAAGTGGCTATAATTCCGCAATTCTTGGTCTTGTTTAGTCAAACATGTATTAGAATACAGAAAAAGGGTCGCAAATTACGTAGGAAAGATGTCACAATAATAAAAGCGACTGTGCAATGAAAACAGATAAAATGAATTGCAATGATATGGTTAACAAATTGGGCATAAATAATTCGTGCGAATGGGACATCTGTTAGCGGTGCCAACAAATAGCTTCTGTAATTAGAAAGACATTGAAGACTGTTACACTGCTAAATCAGACAGTTAGTAACAACGTAGAACTATGTATGTACAGTTCAAGTTGCCATAAAACATTTGCACAGAGATGCAATCGTCTATTCAGATCCCAGTGGTAGTAGAAGTACTAGCGGTAATCGCAGAGATTATGGTTCGAAGATATTGTTCAGGCAATATATTCCAATGAAATAAATTTTTGGGAAAGAGAGAAAGATAAAGGTGATGAGGAATTTAAAGGACTAGAATTTAAGAGAAGACTAAGAATGAATGCACCTGTGCTATTGCAAACGATTTTGAGCCATGTCAATCAGTCTCCAACTATCGGTTACTATTGTATCGCGGACCCCAACAGGTACTCCACACCTACTTACATGACTCAATCTATTGGCCAATGATTCATGGATTTGTGTCATGTTTTGGTTTGGCCATCCACAGCTTTTCCTTCAGCCTACACCTACACAAAACATCGCTCTTCGAGACAGTCGGTGGTCGGGCATACGTAACACATATCTCAACCACCTCAACTGATGGAGTTGAACTACCTCATCTATTGATCTTGCATACTTACTTAGTTCCCATTTCGTAACACCAGAATCGCTTACTCGATAGTCCCAGGATATGCGAGCAGTGCTTCAGAGACACCTGTGATAGAAAACCAGTAACCTACAAATATCCTCGATTCGTACTGGCCATGTTTCACAGCTGCAGAGTAGGACGGAGCGAACCGATGTGAGGTACAGGGATATCTCGCCTACATCATAAGTGACGCAAGCTGGCAAAAGCCAGTTGAACCTTTTGCATCCGTACTGAGATCTCGTCAGGCACCAGGCCATCAGCATTGATGAGACTTCCAAGATAAGTGAAGTGGTCAGCACGCTCAACCACTTCACCTCCCATCACTAGTTCATGTACAGACGCAAGCCAATCCTGAAGCAACAGTTTGCATTTCGACTGGGGAAAAAAACCGCATTCCAAACATGCTTGCGTTGTTGCTTCAGGTGGTCAGAAGGCTGAATTTTGTCAGCGTCTTCACCAAATAGATCTATGTCATCGGCATATTCAAAGTCAACAAGTGAATCTCTCTGTAAAAGCTAAACTCCAGAAAATCGAGACGAAGATTGTGTGTTTTCTAACAGCATGTCTATGAAAAAGTTAAGTAAGAACGGAGAAAGTGGACAACCCTGACGAACACCACTCGAGGTAATCAATGCCGATGACATTTCGTCATAAGCTCTGACTCGACCAGTAATACCAAAATGGATACCCTGTACAAGGGTTATATACTTATTCGGTACTCCATTCAATGACAAACTCCGCTATAAAATCTCACGATCTACATAGTCAAATGCCGCCTTAAGGTGGGGAAATACAACAATTGTGGTACGTATGAACGTGTGTCTATGTTCTAGGACCTGACGAAGATTGAATATTTGGTCTATAAATCCTCGTCCAGGTCGAAAACCAGCCTGCTTTTCTCGAGTCTGCTCTTCACAAGCTCTAGTTAGGCGTCGAAGTATTATCGAGGCTAACATTTTCAACACTATATTAGTTAGACTGATTTCTCTGTGATTGTCTCAAGAGGACTTTTGTCTTATAGATTGAGATCAGTCAGATGGCATTAAGCTCAGTTCCCAAATTCTACCTAAGATCTCAGTGAATCTAACTGCGAAAGCTGGACCACTAAGCATAAAAACCTCTGGGGTAAGCCTGTCAAGCCCTCTAGCCCTCCTCTGCTTCAAACTTCCTATAGCTTTTTCAACTTCATAAAGAGTCGGGGGACTTACATAGATTTGCCGTTCAGGATGACTAGAGATCGTGGGTAACCGAAGTGTGGCTGAAGGCCACTTGAACTGATCCCTAAAGTGTTCTACCCATTGATCCAATCTCCTGGCTTGAGAATGAATGATACGGTCATCCTTTTCTGAGATAGTTTCGCTAACAAATAGATTGCTCGTACCAGTTTCCTTGATAAATCTGAATAGTTGTCTACTGTTACCTGTCGCCACTGCCTTTTCCATGTGTCTTGCTATAGCTACCCACCACTGTATGCGATCATTGCGTAGGCTTTTTATCAGCCTGCGCTGAAGCTGACTCCACTTTTTGTTACGTTCAGAACCAGATGGGATGAGTTTCCGAGAATCTATCACTTCGATAGATGCTACTGGGATATATTGTTTTTCCCTAACTTTATGCTTCACTTTACCAGTAGATATCAATTATGTTTCCACAGCTTTTTGAATAGTTTCCCAAGCTGCCTCGGTTCAGCCATCACTTACATGGCTGCCTAGCTGTTTTCCTAGTTGTTCCTGAAATATATTCTTAGCTTTATTATCATTAAGTAGAACCCCAAAATGTTTCCTTACGATGTCTTCCCCACGTCCGGTAAAACGCGAACGAATACATGATCGTACTAGAGCATGATTTGAATCCAAATATGTGCTCCAGAACGAGCAACTGTCTTCTATCGAGCATCTCAATCGGTGGCTGATAGCAATGTGATGTATTTACACTGGCAGGGATGGTGCATTTGTTTCTAGATAAATATTAGCCACGAGTATTCCATAAAACTTAGTCGAACTCTGAATTATTTGAAAATCCAAGATTTATTTGTTAGAGATTTACATTTTGGGATTTTTGTGTTGCTGGCAAATTTAATGTAGGGTGAAGGCCATTAAAATCTCCCTTTCTATCGGGTATTTGGATTTCACTGTGTCTTGAGACTTTCAATAACAATGTGCATTTCTAAAATCAGTACAAGCATGGACACAGGCTGACAGTATAAGTTACTCAGAATGAGGTTTGTGAACCTGAATTGCTATAAATTTGTTGAGAATCGGAGTGCAGCAAATGTAGCACGCAGTTGTAGAAGATTAGGCAATCCATAACTAGATAAGTATGTATATGAGGCCGACCGACACTAATATATGAGGATCAAGTAATTATGTTTTGTGAATATGTATGAAAAAGATGATCACTAGAAATTTTGGTGGCTGGACAAAACATTAATTTCACTGATCTAGGTAGCATTCATTCATGACCATCAGAGCAGTGAATACTTAATTAGTCTGCAAATAATTACCTCATTTTTTGATGTTAGCTTGCCAAAATGTTCATTCTGTATTATCACAAATAAAGATTGTTTTTGTCTACCGACTCCTATTATTGGATTATCCAAGTGTGAGTACAGGGACAGATAGATTGTGTCAAGTGATAGGCCATTTTTTCATCTAAGAGGCTGAATGTAACGCATAAATAAATATTGAGAACAGGGGAAAGTTGAACTCTGCTCAACTACAATATAAAGTCATAAAACTTCCTAGCATGGTGTATTGTAATTATTCAATTAGGCGTTATTTGTTTTTGTTGAAGTGCTTAGACCTAGTAAATTGAGTGAACACACGAAAAAATTATCAATTAGAAGATGGACTAATTTAGTAACTAATGTTTGGTTTGAGAGTTACCTTAGTAGTGTATATGACGAGTTGTGAAGTGTTTACTACAACTCTGTACCCAAACAAAACAAAGGATAATAGCAGCTGAAAGTACATGTCAGTTTAAAATTGGTACTTGACCAAATTAACAAGTTCTTTGTGTGGCATACGGGATTCATGAGAGACAAGCCTGACGATAAGTAAGAAGAGACAATAGGATCTGCCCAAATCCATTTTAAGGAACACTTATAATGAATTTAAATCTACCTTGACGACGAAATTTATGCAGGAATTCCACAAGCAACTCTGGACATTTTCGCAGTCATAAGTACCTCTATAGGATACAGAGAATCGTAATATAACATATTCAACCAATGATATTTTTAGTCTTAAAATGGTCCCTGTAGCATTATACACATAGGCTATTCAACCACACAAACCATGATATTTAGGCTAGATATCTGATGTCTTTAGATTATGACAAAACGGGCTCAAACTCACGGTAATAACTACAGTATACTTACGCAATTTGTGACATTTTGAAGGTAGTTAGGCTGCTGAGGGGGAGCGTAAACAACAGTGTGGTCAAGAAAGCTAGAAATGAGAACTCGGTAAAATTGAACAGAGATTCAGCTTGCTCGAAGATAAACCGGCATTTAACAATACAACAGATTTCATTGACAAAAGCATTAGGTATTAACACAACTCTTACGGGGAAATTGTAGGTCAAACTTTTGTTCAATATCCAACATCAAATATCTTCATGAGCTAGCAAAAACCAGTTGTTTTCTTTGCGCTCGATTCTTGTTCTTTCGGTACAGTTCCAGGTGTTTGATATTTTCCAATGGTTGGTGGTCTAGCCACTGGACTACTTAATTCAAGTCAGTTGTCAGTGGTTTGTGAGTTTGTATGTCCCGTGACTTGGATGAAAACGTTTATTTCGGTAACGTAGGGTTTCTGGATACCAACAGCTGCCACCTTACCAGATCGGAGATCAGTTAGTGGCAATGTGTAGAATAATAGGGCGAAAATTCTAATATTAATAAAAAGATTTCAGAACTACGCAAATAAATAGATAATTTAATCTATTATTAAGTATTGAAGATTGTGTGTGGCGACAAAAGTGTAAGAGAAATGGTTTACACTTTCGATACATAGCGGTGTCGTGCGAAAGGGAGGCTGGTCGGCTTATAAGCGATTGTAGGGCGGAAGGAGCGACAGACAGGAAGCTACCAATGAAGCTCGAGTTGTCACCGAAAGTCTTCTACGTTGAGTTGCAGATTGGGCGATGGTGTCAGGAACGACTAGAACGACTAGAACGACTAAGTTCGAAACTATACGTATGACAGACATTCGGAACAAGAACATCTACGGAGTGCGTTGACAAGAGCGTGGGTGGTCAGGTCAGCTTTCGCCAAGGTTGACTGAAGTCGACGGAACCAACAGGGCAATGGTCGTAGACATGGGCTCCAGATACAAAATGAAAGAAAAAGAGAAAGGTGTAGAATACACGTAGTATAAGGATGGTGTCCTATCGCGTATCCATTGTTGCCTGTGTGGTTATTCGAGAAAACGTACAGGTAGGCGTACGCGGCGACTGGAACCCGAGACGATAGTCTCGTGCGTACCTCGTGAGCCATCAATCTCATCCGAAGTCAATGGCGGCGTGGTCTGCTGATCTGGACATAAGACCGGAGTCTCATCCGTAGACAGTGCGGATGACGCGTGCTGTTGACTGGGACGTGAGAATTAGGTCTCTGATTTGTCTAGCGTGGGATCCGAAGTAGCTATAAGGATCCCGCTGGTAGCTTTGGTAGGTCTGGCATGTGGTCTCAGATTAGAAAGTAGGGCATTGTCATCGACGTGTGCTGGCTTGAGACGATCATTGCTGAGTACCTCAATGCGGCCATGTCGAGCAACCTTGAATGTCTCTTCATGACGAGAAATCACGTGAAAAGGTCTTTCGTAAGGCTGTTGCAGAAGTTTGCGTACCGAATTGACTCGGATGAAAACATGTGAGCAGGTATATAACTCTCGAGGGAGAGCGACCTATCGATGTTGTACTCGAGTTGACACCGAAGGAAGTGCTCGAATAGATTCAGACAATCGTCGAATGTAGTCTCATTTATTGCAGTTATCACTACTCCGTAGTGTGAAAAATTCTCCAGGCAGACGCAACATCGTGCTTTATACCAACTTTGAGGCGGATCATTGAATATTTGCATTTAAGCTCATTCTGAGAAGTAAGAGAACGAGAGGTTTTCGTATGCTCGAAAGGCACTCTTAAGTTGGTGATGAGACCTCTCAACTAAGCCCTTCGAAGCTGGGTGGTAGGTTGTAGTGCGTATGCGCTTTGATCCAAGTAGCCGGGTTGGTGAAGAGAATAATTCGGACTCGAACTGTTGTCCTCGGTCGGTTGTGACAGTCGAGGGACAACCGTAATGCGCTATTCATCGTTCTACAAAGCGGTGAGCAACTGTTTCCACCGTTATAGAAGTGATGAGAATAGTGTTGAGCCATCTTGTGAAACGATCGATGCAAGTGAATATGTGATTATACCCATGGGACGGTTGCAATAGTCTGGCAATGTCAATGTGAACGTGATCGAAGCGAGCATCAGGTCTAGCAAATGTTCCAATGGGGCTGCTACATGCCTGTGCACTTTCGATCGTTGACATTGTAAGCATTGCTTTACCCACATACGTGTTACGTCCAATTTTTTGCTCCTTGCTCCTTAGAAATAC
>OX103974.1:9592416-9608558 GCA_944470395.2 Schistosoma turkestanicum | reverse complement strand
ATAATTTATCTACTCGCTCGGAAAATGATAAAGAACGATTCAGTAAGTATTATTTACCAACAACCGGAGTGACTGTGTCAACTTGTCGAAGTTATTCCAGTATACCAGATAATTCTAATGGATTTTTGAGTAAAAGTTTAACATTTGAAGCAAATCAATCAATCACTAGTAAATTGAGTAGTCAATCACGTTTAGGTTCATTGTTAAATGTCGCTGCATCATTGGCCAGTAGACCAGCATGGAAATCTCAAGATACTCTAGGCGTTATGAATGATGATAGTGATAATGATAGTAATCATTCGATGACACATATACAACCTAGGCTGCGCAAGGGCAAGATTACACGGATTCCTTCTGATGGTTTAATCGGTAAGCATGAGAATGATTGAAGTGTTATTAAGCACATGTTTATATTATTTGATTGATTATGTGTAAAACACAATTTCCATAAAATGACTTGAGAACTATGCTGAATGTGTAGATCTAGTGCAATTGAAACACATGAGTAGACCGAATATTTGCTTATTTCTTATAAAAATCATATGTAGTGGGTTTTTTTTCCACTAAATATTTTTGACTTTGACTCATCAATGGTGTACTTTCGCAGGTTTATTCTCCTAGTATTACTATAAATTTATTTGAGAATGATTAGAAAACCAGAACACTAGTGTGTATTGCTAACGATTAATGGAGTCCACAAAATACACCAATGCACAATAATTGAACAGCATGTCTGTGTATTTTATAAGTGTTAATCAATATGTCTCTAAAGTTATTGGCTGCCAATGTTAACAACCAATTAGAGAATAGGCAAAGAATTGATATGGGGAGATATGCGCTCTATCATTATATATATTTATATGTATTCGTTTCTCTGACAGTTGTACTATCTGTTAGATCTCTGCCGTTTGGTTAACTCAGAGATTTAGATCAATATTTGTTTCCTGTTTTTTTTTGTTGTACAGAAATCGTTTCTACACATGTTGCTTATTTCAACCATCTATTTTCTCACTTTCTTCATTGACACTATAAATTTGTTTGTTATAAGGTAAAATACAACCTTAAACTATTTTCTTGTTTGCCGCAGAAAAACATCTATTTTAGTCTGAAATTTACCGATCCACGCAGCTTCAATTCTAACATTTCTGGTAACATTGACAACACAAACAATGAATAGCTAAAATACTGTTATATCTTTAAACATCAGTGATGGTTTTAGGTTGATCGACTGAACAACATCTCATTAAAAGACAGTTTCCATGAAAAACTATGTTGTCGCTTGCTTACTTACTTAGGCCTGTTACTCCTGATGGAGCATAGGTTACCGACCAGCATCTGGGCCTTCCTTTCCAGTTCCACTCAGTTGTTGTTCATTCTTCTCGTATCTGTCTCAATTTCTCGGCGTAATGTGTTTTTCGGTCTTCCTCTTTCCCGTTGACCTTGAGGAATTCAAGTGAGGGCATTTATGTATTGTGACGCAGTTGGATGCTTTCTTCAATGTGTGTCATATCCACTTCTAATGCCTCTTTCTGATTTTTTCCACTGCTGCAATGTGATATGTTCTGTCCCTCAGTAGGTTGTTTCTGATGATGGTTGGTCAACGGATCCGAAGTATTTAGTGTATACATCTGTTTATAAATACATGTATCTTGTGGATGATAGCTTTCGTAGTTGTCCAAGTTTTTGCCCTACATTGCAGAAGTATCTTGATGTTTGTATTGACAACTGTGGTGCTATTGGTTTACCACTTGATTTTTTGGATTGCCATGCTGATCTCTTCAGTTGTTCGTGGGCCAACATTGACTGGGATGTCCATGGGTGCTGCTTCGATGTTGGCTGGAGTCAGTGGGGCTGATCAATTCAAAAACTCCTTTAAGTCCTCCACCCATCCTGTCTCGCTGTTCTTCAGTGCTTCTGATTACTTTGCCTTTCTTTCCTCTTCAATGGCCTTTCTAGTTTGTAATTATTTCCGGCGAACTTCTTTCTTGTATCAAACAATTGTCCCATATTCATAACTTTTTCTTAATAACTTGATAGTTTTTTTATTTTATTTGTCCCAAATGAATTCACCCTTTCGAACTAATCTTTATTAGTGGTAGTAGTAGGAGGAGGAGGAGGAGTAGTTAATCAGTATGAATTATAAGTAGTTTGATTGCTTGTTTGTTTTTTCCCTTTTGGTACGCCTGTACATAAACACGTCAACTTGATATACTTGAACTAGTACGAGTTTACCTTGTCGGAAAACGAGAGAGAGGAAGGAGGATCCGGCCACACGACATGCTACTCAAATCTGATTATCCCAACCCCCATATTGAGTAAACATAAGAAGACAAGACTTGATATGAAGTCCGAGACCGGGTCCTGGTTCTGGTCGTGGTCATAAAATGTTACAGATAATGCGTATTTATACATTTTGGTCGAATAGGAAACAGCATCGAATTCTGTGGTATTGACAGTTAAGACGACCAATAGGAAGCAACATTTGAAGTGACATTGATAGTCAGGACAACCAATAAGAGACAACATTGAAGTATTTGACTTTGACAGTCATAACGACCATATTTTCGACTAATAGAAATCGACCAATACGATTTGACCAATAATTCTCTTAGGATATTGGATGAATATCCTAACATTTTTTGTGTGTACATTTTCATGTGCTGCTCAATGTGTGTGTTGTTCATAAACCATTATTCTCTTTTTTGTTTTGTTTTTTTTCTATTTTCTTTTAAACATTTTATTTATACAGGAATAAATAAATATTGTCCTGATGCATCCGATTACATTGTTTTGTGTCATTCTCATACTAGTCAGAGTTATTTTTTTCACAATCCTCCGTCCGCCTATCTTCATCATTCAATTGTGAACTATTCCATCTATTGTTGTTATTGATGTTGTTGTTTTGTATTAATTTCAAACTTTGGTTTTCATCGATGTCGTATTTTACACCTTAGCAGTATAGTATAGTTTAGTATAGTATAATATAATATAGTATATCAGATTCTAACATTATATAGTTGTTTCTTTTTAACCGATTTATTCATAATTAGTATTAAATTTTTAATTTAGTTATATGTCAGTTCTTTATTGGATTCCATTAATGTCTTCAGTTCTAGTTTTATGCTTTTTGAATTAGTCACTCGGTGTAACTAACTATGCTTGTTTGTTGATATGATAACATATATATCTATTTGGTTCAAAACATAGTGGTGGTATGTAACATGGATATAACTTTTAGTTCTTTCTCTATGCTTCTCGAACTAATAATACTGGTGCATTGAATAAGTTACCTGATGATATGCTATTAACGGCTATTAGCGCAAAAATTATCAAAGTCATTCAATCAGGAATGGATGCATGCAATAAATCACATTAGAGCTTATTCATCAAGTACAATTATTAAGGCCTACAATGGAACTATTCAAGTTCACATATCTACAGTTTATTTTTTTTTTGCTCTTTTCCAGATCCAACTATTCATAGTTCAGCACAATTTTCAAGGCGTTATTCATTTTGTCCAACAAAAAAACGATCACGTTTATCATTCAGTATAAATGGAAGGCATAATATATTTGGAAATGAAACTATAGAATCATCAACTTCTTCTTTGACAACGAAATGTCCACTTTTTGTGTTAAATCATGAAGAATCGTTTGTTATGATAAAACCTGGATTAAATAAATTCTCTTTTATCGCTAATGTAAGTCTATTAACATTGTAATTTTTTCTAATTTAGTTACATGATTGTTATCTTTGCGGAATACATTTCCAATTGATTGGGTTATAAATCAATTTTACTATGTATTGTAACGCTTGCTTAGATAATTCCCAGCTAAATCCTATTGCTTAGTATTCTCTGACCACAATACACTGGACAAGTTCCAAAAAATCAAAAACACGGTGGAACAGGAAAAGATTATATTCCAAATAGCAAGGTTAAATGGAAATACGAAGCCAAAGGTGATGGCGAAGGCGAAAATAGATACAACGTTAGTTTCTTTATAGCATTTACATGAGAAGCTTCTGGATTGTAATTCACGTGACCGATTGAATTAGATTTAGCCAATCAGCATGCGGCTAACAATACGAGAATTTTCCGCCCTGTTCTCAAAGAATCGATCAGGCGCTGATTGTATAGGAAATTAGCCAATCAGCGCTCAGCAACGTAGTCATGCTTTAATTCCATCTATGGTCAAATACAACTACCAACATGGTTCAGTCCAGCTATCAATGACTTGATGGACTTGTGCCACAGGATATACGAGCAGTGCTTCTAAGACACCTATGATCGAAGACAAGCAACCTATGTTTCACAGCCATATAGTAGGACGGAATGAACTACCGCGCAGTACACTCATCCTTTAGTCAGCGAGTGGATGTCTCGCCTAAGACATACGTGACGCAATTTGGCAAGAGCCAGTCGAGCCTTCTGTATCCGTGCAGAGATTTCGTCAGGCACCAGGCCATCGGTACTGATGAGATTCCCCAGATAAGTGAAGCGGTCTACACGCTCAACTATTTCACTCCCTATCACTATTTGAGGTGCTGATTCAACCCAGTCTTGAAGCACGATTTTGCATTTTGAGGGGTAAACCGCATCCCGAACATGCTTGCATTGTTGCTCTGGGTAGTCAGAAGACTCTGCGTTTGGTCAGCGTCTTCACCTAATAGAACTATGTCATCGGCATATTCTAAGTCAACCAGTGGATCTCCTGGTAGAAGGTCCACTCCCGATCGTAGCGGCTTCCTTGAAGAGGTGATCAAGCTTGCTTATCGTGATGATCCAACCGAGCTCTATTGGCTGTCCTGAAGGTTCTACCATGCCAGGCAGGTAGATTGGAGAACGGTGAGACTAAAAGCAGCTACTCAAGGTCTGAGGGTGAAGTCGTACTGCTGACTGCAACAGGGTGTGACAGCAGTAAGGTGTTTCCCTCGGACAACCAGCATTTGCAACGATGCTGCCTTCTCACAAGGAAGGAAGGGTTAGAAATGGTCGACCTTAAAAATGTCACACCTCACCTTACCTCACGGATTTCCGTCTCCTTGGGTAAGGGTGCCCACTAAGGGCTTTCAAGAGCGGAGCTAATACCCAAAAATCCTTTCATAAAAAGGCCGTGCGTGACCGGCCTCAAGCAGTTGTCCCTTGAACTCTGCGGTCACGCTCCCAGGTCTTCAAGACCAACACTAATCTACCTTCCTTTTCAGGTTCCTCAAGAAACAACCTTCCATGGTGTGGGAAGCCGGGAAGTGACAACCGCCCTCATAGCCGTAACAGCACGCGAGACCAAATTGGTCAAAATCAAATCCTTTCTACACGACTTCTTCCTAGCCTTATGGTTTACCTTAATAGCATATATAACTGCTATTTCCAGAGCCTTTTTGATATCATTCCAAGCTGCCTCCGGTTGGGAATCCTTTATGTGGTCTCCTGACTGTCTTTCTAGTCGCTCCTGAGATATATTCCTAGCCTTATCATCAATAAGTAGAACTTCAAGAGGTTTCCTTGCGCTGTCTTTCCTATGTCCAGTAAGGCTCAAAGGTTCACGCTCGTACTAGGACATGATCTGAATCTAAACATGTTCCCCAGAACGATCAACAATCCTCTATCGAACCACTCCGTTCGGTGGCTGATGGCAATGTGATCTAGTTGAGTCCAACGTTGTGACTACTTTGGGGGTCTCCAGGTCGAAAGATGATTTTCCTTATGCTTAAAGTTAGTATTTGCTAGAAATAAGCCGTTATCTGAGCGTAGTTGCAGCAGACGGTCTTCACTATCTGTTCTATTAGCGGCGACACCATAAGATCCACTCAGGTGTCTTTCATTTTCACTTAGCTTACCTACTTGTTCATTGAAGTGACCAGCCGTTATTACTATATCAGAGCGCCAAACTTTTAGGAGGAGGTGTGAAAGCTTTCTGTAAAACTCATGTTTCACCTCGTCTGGACTGCAGTCAGTGGGAGCGTAGGCAGATACGACGAAGAGGCAACGTTGAGTGTCCCTATCCTTCTGAGTCCGTACTGTCCCGTTTAGTGAGATAGCGCATAAGCGAATGTCTATCGGCATCCGATGACTTAATACTATACTTACGCCAGTGAGGCATCGGGAAGCAGTTAGTTTTTTGGCGGGATTGGGTTGCCAGACCATCCTCCCAACCTTCCTCCTTTATCCGGGCTTGCGGACCGGCAGTATCCCTGACGGCTCTACAGCTGGCGTTTCTCAGCGTGAATAAGTAAAATGTTTAGGTTGAGATAAACTGTAGTATAGCATACTACAGTTTGTTTCCTGTGAATTTACTATTACGCCCATGAGACAGTTATGAAACAATTAATCATTAACTAACCAGGATGATATATTTCTCGTCTAGTCCATAAAGTTGATCAATCAAACTACTGTATAACCATTAGTTTAATGAACTGGTGATTTTATCTGCCCTATATTTTACTGCAACATGATTGGATTTACTCCACTGAAAACCCTGTGGACCCGGATTCATCGCTAATTAAAAAATCATTAACAAAGGGTCAACTGGTGTTTCTTGTGGTAACAAAGTTTCCCTTCAACTATCTGTTGTCACCAAGTGATTAATCTAAGTTATTTAAGCTTACGAAGCAAAATACACCTGAATTGTTTTAATGTTTTGAATATAGTTAGTTATATATGTATGGCACTATAATAAAGATATCGCTAATTTTCTTCACTGTTAAAAATAAATATACAAAGTTGGGAAATATCTGTCAAACAATGTGATTTCAAAGCAACGTTTCTATCACATTACCTAAATGAGGATTAGACATTCACTTTGCTTACATGTTCTATACATTCTCTTTATGTTTCAAATCCCCTGGTTGTTTGTTCTTTTATTTTTAATTCATTCAATTTATCATGTAGTGTATGTTCTAGTTTGTACAGTGTTCTAGAATTTTCTTGATAATCAACGACATTTTTGTAAACAGTGTTTAGGTCGTTTTTGATCGTGCAGAGTAGGCAATCTTTCTCAAGTTCATCTTAATTTCGTCCAGAGTGTATTATTCAAATGTAGTTTCCCATTGAATGAAGAGTCACTAATGTCTTTTAATCGATTGAAGCGTTTATCATTGTCATCATTGTGTTCAGAATGAGAAATTAAAGCTTTTTTTTATTGAGTGACGACAAGTTGATCACATTTAAATACTTTTTTACATAATCCAAGTCTAATGCTTCATTCTATGTCTAAAATTCATAATATGCATTATTTTTTTTTGAAATTTCAACACAAAATATTCTGCACTTGTGTTTCCATTTGTCTTTTATATTCTCAAACAGCTTACAACATCAATACAGTTTACGCATTAGTTCATATTTTTCCAAAGCATAATATACATGTGTACACCATAATATTGTTTATTAAGTGTGTTGGGTCAAGAAAATGTCCTTAACAGAAGATTTTTTATTCAAATCTTGTTAATATTTTATCTTAACTATTTTTTTTACCATATACTTTATTAATACACACTATAATCATACAATTTTATAGGTACCGGGATTTTAATTCCTGAACAAATATTTCTTAATTGTCTTGATGAAATCGTCACAGAATTAAAAGAAGCATTGCGAGAACAACAATCCATGAAGTCGACAATGAATAATTATTCAGAAATAAATTTTGTATCATTTATAGATGATGATGTGTATGGATCTAGTTGGCGTGATACTGAACTAATGAAGACATTGTTACCTAAACCGGAAATTGCTGTATCCAACAATGCAAGTAATAAACATCATCCAGGTAAGCATATTGTCTACATAATTTCCTAAAGGTAGGAAATATTACATATATTTTTATGCTTTCAACTTGACAAGGTGATCAGGTTTGTATGTAATGGCGACACGACTAATCTAAATTGGGTGGAACATTCGTTTCTTTAGTAATTCGTACCATTTCAAGCAGGTCCGTTGGATAGTTAACTAGACTAACAGAAACAACCTAAAGTTCGAAGATGAAGTTGTAATGTTCAGTGTATTTCCTACATAAACATCAGGCACACTGTTAGGATATTCATCCAATATCCTAAGAGAATTATTGGTCAAAACTATAGTCGTTTTAACTGTCAAAGTCAAATACTTCAATGTTGTCTCTTATTGGTCATCCGGACTGTCAATGCCACAGAATTCGATGCTGTTTCCTATTCGACCAAAATGTATAAATACGCATTATCTGTAACGTTTATTGACCACGACCAGAACCAGGACTCAGTCCCGGATCCCTAGTCCGGAATCATGATTCTCTTCTGGATTCGGACCTCATACTTCTGGATGCTTGTAGAATACAGGTTCTACTTCATATCAAGTCTTCTTATTTTTACTAAATATGGGGTTGGGATAATCGGATTTGAGTAGTATGTCGTGTCACCTGATCCTCGATCCTCCCTCTTGTTTTCCGACTAGGTAAACTCGTAATAGTTCAGGTGTATCAAGTTGACGTGTTTACGTGCAGGCGTAACACATACAAATTGAAGAAATCAACAAAGTAAACCACGTAAAAATGTTGGTAACAACTAGACATTGTTTATAATGTCGAGCTGTATATCTGTTTGCCCGACTGTTATAATCGTAGGAACAAGCTTTGTAGGTCTCATCCTGAATAATAGATACTTGATAATCATATCAATAGGTCAAACAAAATACTCAACAATTTGACTCCACGACTCATTAAAAAATACGATCTAGAACCAGATTACTCCAGAATATGAGCTTATCAACAGACAAAGCAGTCAACAGTTACAACAAGGTATGGATCGGTGTTATGTCTAAAATAGTCTTGTTTGTTTAGTGGCCCCGAATATATGTATCGTTGCTCATTAACCAGACACATCTTCCTTCGATCAATACATCACCGACTGTAGCAAAATTATTTAGACATCTGCTAACAATGTTTATCCTTTCTTGCTATGAAACTTTTCGGTAGTATGCCTAGAGATCAATTTACCAGTTGAATTGTCTGAACTATTACTTAGCTATTCACTATACTGATGCCTCAAATATTAATTAGCTTCTATGTGAATACTTTTCAAACTCAAACTTAATTTAATTAATCTGAAGTACGTTCCTGTTTTTTTTTTCATTTGTAATCCGCAGTTGTGTTTGGTACATGTCAACCAATTCCAGTTCGATTGAAATTGGGCAAACTTGGCTTACCAGAAGACTGTAAGTTAAGCACAAGTCTATATCGTATTCGTTCAAATGATAAAAAGCTAGTAGTCAAGAATAAAGCAGAAAATACTCAATTGAACGCAACACAAACAACTCTCATCAAGCCTCATAATAACAATAATGAAAGCGAAAATTTATCAAACAATAATGGCTATCCCACTGTCGCTAGTGGTTATGGAATGAGTAGTCAATTTAGAGCAAATGATTATTCATTAATTTCTAATTCATTGGAAAATTATCAAGATGAAAATTCACTGATAAAACATCACAATTTGTTTAGTCAATTTATTTTAGAAGATGGACCAGTTGATTTTATACGAGAATTTACTCCATCTACAACAATCCGTGATTCAAGTTGTAAAGTTAATCATTCTATGCCAACATTTCCACCTGGATGTTGTTTACAATTAAGTAGACCATTATATTTATCTGCTACATCTTCTAATGATCAAGTAAGATAGATGTATCTGTATATATCGACTTTCTATATAATATATGCAAACATTCATAATCGAAATTTAAGTTTCATAAATTCCATGCGCTTCACATCGCTTTACAATCAAGAAAATTAGTAAAATCATATTTTGACTTAGTGTTGTGTAGACTCTAGACACATGTACCAAGAGTCCTCAGCATTAAGCACACACACACACACACTTATCCAACCAAGAATAGATGGAAGCCATTGATTTCACTTTGAATGTCTTTGTACAATCGTGCATTGTCAAGTTCTTTCAGAGAAGTCCTACTAATAATTTCTGTAAAATGGAGATGGGATGACTGAGTTAAGTTCTGCTTTAAAAATAAATATTCATTGCATTTAAAAAGGTTTTTTTTTCTATATTTTAGTTTGCTCTTTCAATGCCTAGTGGACATTATTGTATTTTACCAGTGGAAGTTATCAAACCGCTTGAATTCAATTTGAATATATATCCTTTACCTAATAAAACATAGTAAGTAGACAATGATCAAATTATATTAATTATATATATATATATATATATATATATATATATAAAAGCATCTTATTAACTGATGTTAATGCATACCATTTCCTGAAATGCTGGAGAGGATGCTATCATTTAAACAAACACCTTAAGTAACGATTCATAAATTATTGAGATTCAATAATCCTGTTTGAAGTCCAGAATGTTGCTTCAGAGCTCAGCTTCGTCAACTTCTGGTCTGACTTTGGCGAGTAGACGAATTGAGCACGTCGACCACGTCATTTATCTTGGTGGTCTCATCAATTCTGTCTCCATTCTTATTGAAGTTTGTCATGGACTTGCTTTTAACGATAACCATTTCCTCGTCTGATTTTTCACAAATTGAATTTTTTTTCCGGGAGACTCACTTGTCAACTTAGAATACGCAGATGATTTAGTTCTGTTTGATGAAGACGCTGACAAAATGTTCCGCCCTACTCTATGGGTATGAAACATGGCCAGTAAGAGTTGAGGATATTCTTAGGTTACTAGTACTCGATCATAATTGTCTTCGAAGCATTGCTTGTATATCCTTGGTCTATCGACTAAGCAATGCTGTTGTTACAAAACGGAAACTAAGTAAGGATGGCAGATGAATAGATGAAGTAATGAAACTTCATCAGTTGAGGTGGTAGGGACATGTGTTATGTATGCCCAACCACCAACCGTCTCGACCAGCACTGTTTTGTGGTAGGCTGGAAGAAACTTAGGGGCGGCCAAACCAAAACGTGGTACAATTCTACAAAGTCACTGGCAAATGGGCTGAGTCATATTGGTAAGTTTAGACTACCTGGTTGGGGTCCGCGATGCAGTAGTAACAGATCGTGGGAGACCTTGAACGACATGGCTCAAAATCGTTTGCAATGGTGCTTCTTGAATAATATTTTCGAACCCTAGTCTTCTCCATTACCGAAATGATTTTTGCATCTCTGTGCGAATGTAGTATGGCAACTTGATCTGATATGCATAAGTTCTAAATTCTAGATGACATCAACCCTGGCTGTTTTAGTAAATAGACTTGATTAGTTTAACATCAGCATATAATTATTCATGTATATTAGATCAAAGTCTGATGTCGATTTAATTTGGAACAATACTATTCGTTTATTTGTATCGTTTAGCAGTTGATCAGAAAAAGCTCACATGACTTTTATATACCAACTTTTGCCACATGCTTATTTATGAAAACTCACAGTTTAGAATGTCTATCAATGAAAAACTCATACTTCATCAATCAGTGTTCACTAGTAAGAATATCGAATTCCTGTATTACAGGTAACTTACGTGGCAGGTTATGTGAATAAAATCCGGTAGTTCACAAACTTTGCACAAGCTTAAGAAATAACAAACATGCAATACATGTCATTATGATGACTTATCAGAAACAACCGTATTTAAACCTGTGACAAAGTAGTTAAGGTTCAGGTGAATGAATTTACTAAATTATATCTAGTTCATTCTCATATCATAAAGGCTTTATAATGCATTCTGTGTTGCATACTAATATTCTCATTTTCGATAAACAGCTGTCGAATGTGAACAAAAAATAATAGTTGACAAATTTAATCAAAAATTTTTTACGTTTTACTTGTTGAAAGAATTTTTCACCGTTAACTTCTATTTAATAAAAACGGTAATTAGTAGTAGCTGTGAAACATCGTTGAATTCAATTTGTGAGAATTGTAAAATACAATACAACTTAGATGAATATATACTTCATACTGTTTATCTGACCTTGAATATGTGTATCAACTGGTTGGTTCTCGTATGTAGTCTATGCTTCATAATAAACCGTGCACAATTCTGAATTATGGCCAAAGTGAAATAATGTTTTTGGATGTTCCGTATTAAGGCAACATTTGGTATTAATGGATCCAAGCAAGTGATCGATTATGCTACATTCAAACCTCTTCCACGAACTGATTTGCACACAAACCAGGTTATGCGTCTCAACCACCTCAACTGATGAAGTTTCATTACTTCATCTATTCATCTGCCATCCTTACTTAGTTTCCGTTTTGTAACAACAGAACTGCTTACTCGATAGACCAAGGATATACGAGCAATGCTTCGAAGACAATTATGATCGAGTACTAGTAACCTGAGAATATCCTCAACTCTTACTGGCCATGTTTCACAGATCTCAATCATTCTAAGTGCTAAAAGTGGACCATCCTCGTCAAATATCTCAAGGTAAGCGTGTCAGGGTCTGCTTCTACCCTCGTTTGCATTAGAGCATGATCTGAATGTAAACATGTGCTCTAGGGCAAGCGACAGTCTGTTATCGAACCTCTACATCAATGGCCCGTCTAATCGGACAGCGTACAAACGACTATATTCTGGGATCCAGTGTAAAGGAGCTAGCCTTAGGACTCATTGCTTTACCTTCACCTAGTAGGCCACGGGAAGCAGGGCTTCCAAATACACGAATCGTAAACCGAGTCGGCTCTGTCTCTGGACAAAGTGAAGTCTAATTATTCACTATTCTCAGATTTTTTGTGAGCATTTCGGAGATACAGCATACATCGATAGCGTGAGATTCTTAAGTCCTAGCTAAGGAAGTTTGTTGACATTAAAAGCTTGGACATGTATTTCAAAACGGGGTTTCAGGAGATCAGTAATAACGTTTCGTGAACTCGGATCGTTTGCATTAGCGGCACGGAGTGATTAAGGGACGTGACAATCTTCGGTCTTGGAGGTAGGATGTTTATTAAGATGTATATGGGGGATTTGATTCTGACTAGTTAGGTCTCATGTGTTGTTACGAGTATAAGGGTGGATGTCATTTCCCGACTGCGCATACCGTGGAAAGGCAATTCTTGAGGAACCTGCAAAAGAGGTTGGATTAGTGTCGGTCACAGAGACCTGGAGGCGTGACAGCAGTGTCCAAGGAACAACTGCTTGAGGTCGGTCGCGTACAGCCTTTTTGTAGTAAGATAACATGTTGGCTCCGCTCTTTAAATGGTCTTACCGTCGGAGACGGGAATTTATGGGGTAAAGTGGGGTGTGATATTTTTACGATCGAACTTTCCTAACCCTTTACTTCTTTTGTGAGAATGCAGCATCCCTGCAGATGCTGGTTGTCCAAGGGAAGCACCCTACTAACGTCACACCCCTCTTCACTCAGCATTACGACTTCGCCCTCAGACCTGGAGTTGCAACTCTTAGTTTTACCGTTCTCCAATCGATCTGCTTGGCATGGTAGAACCTACCAACATAGCTCGTTTGGGTCATCACAATAGACAGGTCCGGCCACTACTTCAAGGTAGCAGCTACGGTCGCAAACATGTCAAATAAAATTGACAAGAATACGAATCGTCTATCTGCAATAAGTTGGCAAGATACAGTCATCGTTATTTATGACACGCGGTGTGAAAACTAGTTAATGTTTGCCATACCGAACGACAGGAGATTGGCTGACAGAAAACTTGAATCATAAAAGCGTGATATTGCTCGAAAACGCTAATATTTGTGGTAGAGTACATTTAATGTATAGGTTGGTAATCCGTTGGTCAATTTTTTTCTGTCATACGTTTCAGGTCATTATTCCTCTGTGAGACAAAGTAGTCAGCACGATCGCTCATTTATTTGTGTGTAATGTTTTTAGAAAAATGCAACTTTATGAAATATACTGTAGTGAACGAGAACACTGGTGGGGCAACCGAATTGTATTTAACGAAAATTACAGCGTTACTCAGTAAAATTGGAAAACCATATCGTAAATCGTTAATTTGCAAAATATCAGTCCATCATATTGAACTGCAGTGTTTCTGTTGCAAAACATCAATCCATTGTCACTATTCATGCGTTTCATACAAATTCCATTGTTTTCTAACTCTTCCTTCCTTGATCTTCCCCCATCTTCTGCTGCCAGACATTACGTTGACACTCACGTCATATACTACTTATAAGTAGCTCACACCACAATACTTCTTAACTAAAGTTAAAACGTTTTGTATCTTTTTTCATTCTTATTTATTTATTATCTTTAGCACTATCATCAGTCTAAACATTACTTGTGTGGATGCTGACCCAGATTCAAATATAACACCGGAAATATACTGCAATCAAAATATACATTGCAATGAGCCGATAACATATGAATTATCTAATATGCGATTTTATGTTTGTGCTTTAAAACCCCATGTATCCAGACGTCCAGCGCTACGTAATTCGTTTACAAATGGTCAGAATCAACTTTATAATCGTCGTCAATTGAAATCACGTAGTTCTCCCACAGTAGAAGATTATCATCAGATTTCTGAGGATTTTACTAAAAATAATATCCTAGAAACAGGTACCACGGACAAATTATGCAGTACTGTCAATGAAACTATTGAATCCTTAGCTGGTTACCTTCTGGACAATAGAATCACTAAAGCTGTAAGTTTATCCTTACTACTCCATTGTCATTAGTTTAGAGAATGTAATAATAATAAGATTCGCAGTATGATAGGAATTCATTATGTCCCAGGGCTGCTCATTGTTCGGTGAAGGAATGCCTAAACTTATGTAAGTACTTACATACGCCTGCTACCTTCAATCATGCAAAGGCCGCTGACTGGCATTCCCCAACCTGCTCGGTCCTGTGCCTTCCTTTCCAGTTCTGTCCAATCTCGGTTCATTCTTCTCATGTCTGTCTCCATTTCTCAGCCTAGTGAATCCTATTACACAATCGCATTTTGTGAGGATTTTATTGTAAAAGTCAATAGACTGAGTTCAAATCCATAATAGGACGAAACGCTGGTCCTGGATTCCACTACTAGTCGCATTCTATACATTCTATATAAATTCGTCATATGCCGAGGCAATCCGCAAAGGATGCTCATATTGACAACAAAGACTAATGAAAATATCAACAATGGAATAATCCAAACTATTTCAAATTGAACTAAAAGATTTCGTGTTTTATGGTTAGCGTCTTGTTATCAATTTTTTTTCAAAGGGGTAGATTCGCTAACCCTTCTTTATCTGGGCTTGGTGCCAGCAGAGTTTCAAAACCTTGAACTAATACTTATCATATGTTTACTCGTGACTAGCTTCAAGGTGTTATTACTGGTGTTCTAGTGAGGGTCTGTGAACAGTGGATTCCACTTATGTTTCAGACAGTTTTCCATCGCAGGCAATCCAAAATAGCCACGTAATATTTTGAGATGATTGAAGTTGAACATGTGAACCATCGGATACCGGTTCAATGGTCTACAGGTTAAGGGTTCTCACGCGAGATCGATAGTTTTGGGTTCAGTTAACTGTGGACTGGGAGGTGCTTTTGCATTTTTACCGTTGAAAAGTTCCACACTCATAAAACAATTGTTCAGTGTCTACTTGTCGTTTGGTTGAGATTAATTCGTGCCTTAAACTATTAGAATTTGACAATCTCTCTTCAAATCTCTCACATACTGATAATAACTAACTAATCTAATGAAATTTATTTGTTTATTACAGTATGTTAATCATTTAACACCATTCTCAATACCTTGGCGCTTTAAATCACTAGAATATAATAATTTCATGAAAATGTGTAAAGAATCTAATTGTCAACCAATCGGACGTTTCGAATGTACAATGAATCGAATTGGTAGCGTTTCGAAACTTAATCAAGAGATAAGAGCTGATTGTGTTATTGGAAAACAGATGTAAACTATGTGAATAACAAGAGTCGATCATCATTTGAACTTGGTATTTTTGATGAGTTAATTTTTTTTTTTAATCATTTTTAAATTCTTATTAATTTAAACACTTCTAAATGCATTAAATTTAAACATTCAATAATCACTTTGCGAAATTTATATTTATTTTAGAGTTATTTGATCTCACATCTTTTTTTAAATTTATGCTTTCTTAAACTCTTACTTATTATTATTCATGATTATTGTTTGTGTGTTTATGATGCAAAATAATATTGTGATACATATCTATCTATCTATCTGTCTGTGATTATATTGTAATAACTTGAACTTTTTGTA
>OX103974.1:9468720-9591918 GCA_944470395.2 Schistosoma turkestanicum | reverse complement strand
AGCAGAAGGTACAAAGGGTCGGGGTGAACCAGTAAGCTAGTCACACTGGGTAGCACCTGAGGTGGTGGCTAGGGGCACTTACGGACACTGAAGGGATGTAGATTGTTGTGCTTCTGTACAGGAGGGACCGTTTATTTGAGCAGCGGCCATAGCAGGAAGATCAAGCACCGGTAAAGTAGCTGCATTTACTTGAATACATGAGGGAGCATCGACACCATAGTTCGACTCGCCTTTATTATGACGAAGGTCTGTCGTGAACTGAGATATATAATCCAAATGTCTGGACTCTCGTGGTGCTGTAAAAATTGGTACCGAGTATGGCTGTGGGAACATCAGCAACCATGAACGTCCACAGATAATGTCGTCGGTTGCCCAGGTTGACCGTAAACTGTCGTGTGCCATAGGTAGTAATGACGGAGCCACTCACGGCGCGTAGTCGAAACATCATGAGTTGAGACTGACTGTTACCAAGTGGTACGACAGAGGCTTGGACAGTTGTGGTAACTAGGTACCTAGTGTTAGAGCGGATGTCGTGCACGTAAAATAGGCGGCAAACCTGCGGTAAGGGGGCGATGATTACGGCCGTATTTACTCGCCGGCACTGGAGTTTCCCGTCCTGTATGAGCAGGGGGTTCGACAATCGCGGGCACCAGACCTAGATGAGCGGTGGAACAATCACCAACCGGTACTAACTTCGGAAGCCGGCTATTGGCGTGGCTTGGAAGATGCCCGTCGGAGGAGAGTACTTGTAACCTTTCTTGATCGTGATCGGTCTCGCGGAAAGATGGATTCTGGAATGAAAGTACGATTTCGAAATTTGAGACAATAGTTGATACAGCAACCCCGGTCTCGTTGAACCTGAAGGTGATTAGCATCGAGGTAAACATTAGTTTGTGACGTGGAGGCAACTATGTGGTTTTGTCGCGAGCTAATCCGCGCAACTATTTGTCTGCTATGAGGGCATCCTGGTTTATTGGCGTGTCCTCCAGCAGTGACGTGATCTTGGCTTCACATATGCTGGCAATGCTTGGAGCCACAATTCACTGACTATGTCATAGTCGGCTGTTGTGGGTCCTGCCAATGCTAGCAGGCGCAGAGGATGTGGCTTGGTTTAGCATCACACATGGGTGACGAGCTAACAATTTTCTCAAGCGCTCCTCCCTCGGTGGCAGGAAATATCTGAGAATCGCCTGTTAACGACGATATTAAATATCAGGCACAGCAGGATTGACAATTACCTCACGAACAGCGGCCACGTGGTCCTCAGGAGGAGACTCCTGGGCAAAGGCAAACATTTGCCGCTGATGCGGCGGATCACAAATTGAGATTCCATTGCCGCGAACCAGACCTCTGGTTCGCGGGGAATAAAAGCGACAAGTCGAAATTAAGGTCCTGTATCTCGGAGTCTCCTAAGTTATCGTCATTTTTAGGTCTTTTCACCATATTAAAATGCTGTTGCCGATAAATGTATATATGAGAAAGTATCAATATATATTATGCAGCAGTTAAAATTGTAAGAAAAGTGGATAGAAAAATGACAGACTCACCATATTTGATGCTTGTTCATTGTCCTCACCCACCAATTATAGCGAGATGGTATTTATTCTTCTTCACGAGATTACCAGGTTCCAGAAATCAGAACGCAAATAAATTCTGGAAGAAGAAGTATGTTAATCCGTGATATCATGATATCGAAATAATATCAAGACCGGAATAAAGAAGAGGCTAACCACCACCGAGGAGTGAAGCGGAATGGGAATGACACGCTTGGCGCTCGAGAGATATTCTTTAGTAAAGATAAACAAAAGGAGTACAATATAACAATTATTGTTAGAATTAAGTACAATGATAAATGTTTCCATTTCAGCATTTGTGTTATCGTCATAAGGGTATACCACTACAACCTCTTATCCTCCGATAACTCAGGGGGAATAATTCCAACTGCTCGAGTTTATCTTCATAAGTTTCACTTCCCACACCTATCACCCATTATTTTAACTAGCCACTTTATTCTACTTGATTTCTTACCACTTCTTTCTCGTTGTTGAGTCACAGTTCTAGATACTTAGTCATGTTAAATGGGTGGTAATCTAGCGATTCGGTTGTACTAATTCCAATCATTAAGTAGATATACATGGATTTATTTTTCCTGAGACTTGATAGTAAAGTTTCTGGATACCAGCAGCCATCACACTACGGGTCCAGAAATCAGTTGATTGCTACACAGTAGAAAATTTTAGTGCTGGTGAGAAGACAAGTGTTTCAAGAAATGAATAACTTAACAAGCGCATTAATTAGTAATTTGAGTGTAAGAAAACAAGCGCAAGTGAAAATGATAAAAATGATAAAACGAATAATTTATCATTACGTAATCTTGATGACGACGGTTAAGATGATTAAAAAGCATTAGGCATTCCAGGTCTAAGTGAGAGATGGTAATCCGTATGTCAATAAGTGTTGTTAAATTCTCATCTTGAAGCAGCTATCTACACAGTGAGCTGTGGTTATTTCGTCTGTGAAAGCATCCCAAATATGTGCAGCTCTCAATAGGTGAACGTTGCTGTGCACCTGGATTTCTTTTCTCCCGTATGCAGTTTTTCGAGGATTACCTCGAAGGACGTGGTGGTGATGTACGGGTAAAATGTTTGAGTTCCGGTGACTTGGTATACTCAATGTATTTACGGTTAATGGTAAGCACATTTATAGTACATTTAAACATTTTATTTCCAGCCTAAATCTGATATCGAAAAAGCATAAATTCCATAATGCTTGCTTCAAATGCAAGTTGTTGATTGTGTATTGTCGAAGTCCTATCATATTATTATTATTATTAGTGGTTTGCTAGTTGATTTCAAATTCATATCTGGAGTCGCCATAAAAATAGACACAATTAACTATCGGAAGTGGCATAGGAACTCATCAGCACCACCAGAGAAAGAGTTTTTGATAATGTTTTAATTCATGGATGTTTTGAGAGCAGGGGAAGAATACGGAACCGTAAAACCAACTGGGACGTTTTCGTGTAACGTTCATTAGCAAAGCCTACGTGAAAGATGCCCTACTGACAAGTCGCTTACTAAAATCTGAAGATGTAAGGATCTGTCTTGTTATACCATAATCGGAGCACAGTATCATCCACAGCAACCAAAAGGAGTTTCGCAAAATATCTTGTGGAAGAAGGCACAGCGTCCCAGAAAATATGTACTATGATAATTTAGTCAGTGATATTGACAAGTGTAACGCTCATTTGTTAAAAAATTTATGAACCAGGGGTATCTTCTTGAAGCTAACGGTACTTGTTGTATCTTTGTTTCACAAATGAAAAATTCCTGACCGACAACAATTTTAAGCCAAGCTCTCAAGGGCAGAAACGGTCGTACGATCACAGGCTTCAATTTTATAAGCAAAACTGAGCTAAAGCATCCTAATAACAGCTGGCGATGGAATTCAATATGCTGAATGTGTCCGCTCTAAAGGACAATCCACAGCATATGGACTGGAGAACCCGCATTCAAACTGATGTGGACGCCCACTGAGACTTCTTGCTGAATAAAATATTGTATGTAGAGAACCAGTATGTACCACGAACGGTCGCAAGGTGTTACAAGCAGTCAGCAGTCATAGGAGGAATACGAACTAACTAGTGACGACAGTATATATGAGCAGTTCAGAATAACGAGGAAATAATGTATAAAGGAGTTAAGAGAATGCAAACTTCAGTCTCAGATCCAACAAGTTGACAAGTCTATCCGCTGTCCTAAGAGCATGTTCCGTTATTCAGCCTATCTTCAGAGACCCGAAGTCGAAGTTTTCCATGTTTATGTCCTAATCCTCCAACCAACAACGACGTTGGTGATGCAGAGCTTCTGGTGAAGCAGTATCATTAGAAATTTCAACCGTTGCACACGACGAATCTCAAAGGTAAATCTAAGCACTGCATCATCTAAACAATATCAATTCTCCTGGACCGTACACGGTTCACTCTGCTATACCGCAAGAAACATCTTCAGTCTTAGCAACATTATTTAGTGTGATGTTCGCACATTTGTTTGTTGAAAGACTGGTCCAAGACAATTGAAAGCTGGTACACATGACTCCAAGTTACGAAGGTGGCTGATGTAATGAATCTGCAAGCTATCGGCCGTCGAAATCCCTTCAATACAATTACTAAATATGGAATCCCTGATAGATGACGGTCTATGCTGTTATTTACTAACCATGAACTTTTCTTCTCCCGAGAAACTCCGTTTTAGCACGATGTACTTCTAGACACTCAACCTCCAGACTACTTACTAGCGATGGACAACCACCATTTATTGTGAATGAAGGTTTGATGTGATATATTTTACATTTCCAATCATATGCATCTCCTAAGTAGGCTAAAACTGTTAGGTTTCAGACCATCCGCAATACACTGGTTAATGTCTCACCCAAGAAGTCGAATTTTTAAGATCAGGGTTAGCTTTGATTTTTCTAAGGCCACAGAAGGTGCTGGTTACATTCTTAAAAGTCCAATATTGTGACCAAATCTCTTCTTAATATATCTAAATGGCCTTCCTCGACACGTATAGTCTGAGCTATTAATTTCCGCTTACGATGTTAGACTCTAGAGAGAAATTTTCAGCCAGGCCGATGAGCTGTATCAGCGTCAAAGTTAGGTGAATGATGACGGACCAAATTTCAATGCTTTAAAAAGCAATATTTTTCACTTGTTCCATGCTGCTAACAATGTATACACCTCAGATAACGCTCCTTTCGAGGTGTCTAGAGTTACAAAACTCAAGTTATAGCTATAAATATCATGCAACATTCAGCGAAGTGATGGCGAAATAGCATCATTGCTTGTATAAAAAGAAGAAAGTGAGTAAAACTGGAGACAGCAAATCGTTTAAAGATTAGTAAGACAGATATAAATATGATCGACCGATTGGAGATGGGTAAAACATAGGAATCGCCCAATGTTTACTGCTTCAATATCCTAAGACTAATATCGACGACTGTCTGCCTAACAACGACGGAATGTAATATCTAACATTCAGCTCTAAAACACTGACCACACAGGCAACAAAGATGGAAGCAACGCAAACCAATACTTCAAAGAAACTACCGGTTGTTTCAAACGGCCCAGTATCGGTTAACACTTCGGATCGGTAGGTATGCGTATGAAAAGGAAACAGTAATAACGCGGCTCTAAAATCACTACAAATCAGGGACAGTTAGGTTAGAAAAATTTCATTAATTTCATTTACTAATCCAGAGTCGGAAAGAAGCTTACTGGAAAGTATGGCTGCCCTTGGTAAATAATAGAGAGATAAATACTGGTCAGTGCTGAAAATGGGCAGTACCCCGGCTAAATAATGCTGTCTGTTCAAGAGTCAGAACGTCGCTAAATATAAAGTCCTCCATTCAGGACAGCTTTAGACTCGGCACAACTTGCCGAAGAAACCCCCTTAACATCACAGAAACTGTTCTCCCCTATCCAAGTCAGGCACAAAAAATCATGGTCATTGCAAGCAGCCAATAGCACTTCAATATATACTCAAGAACGAACCAGGATAGCGGTTCAAGGAGTGCTCGAGCTGGTTGATCGTTGCTTGAAAGAAGCTCATGCACATTATGTGCAACAATGGTGATGGACATCACGTAGTATAGGCCTTCATGCAACCATGACGACCAGCTCTTCCTGGCTGCCTCATCAGTTACGTCTCGTTACCATTAAGACTGTACATCTAATGGCTGTAAATTATAGAAACTGGGAAGACGTGGCTGAGGAGCTTCAGGCCTAGTGCAGCATGGAGAAACATCTCTATGATCCTATTAGACAATGTGAGAGCGGACGCGGATCAGTGGTTCAATAGCTGGGAGGACAAACAAAGCAGACATCGATATCGGTGGACCTCGAGGGACAACCCGTGGTACAAGAGAAGAAAACTACGGTCTCGCTGACTTGATTCACAGCACTAGCAAGGAAGCTGCAACGGTCAGTTCCCGCCGAACTGACGAACCCAGTCTGATCAACTTATTTAGTAATCCGACAACAGAGATGCACCAGGTAGAGAGATGAACCATCGAGTGCCTCTATAGTCTAATGATAGAGGATCACCTGCGAGCAGATAGAGACGACATTCAGAATGTTTTCCTGCACAGTGTACTTCAGGCAAATCACATGCACCTAGAAACAGAAGAAGCAAAGCGTAAGACGCTTTCTGGCTGCGAGAAGAAGGGCGTTGCACAAGTGTAAATTCTATCTGAAGGATTTTGATCACAGTTCTTAATTGGTCTTTAGAAACAGATTAGATGCCAAGGCTCGAAGCGAAAAGAGACATTTCCAAATGAAGCTACCAGTCAAAATGTCTCTTTAGGTTTATTACTAGAAGAAAACCTACAAACTAGGACGTCTGTCATCTCAAAGTCCCAAATGATGAAGATCTGACCAACCTGAAAATGTCAGATATCGTTAACACCAACTTCACCTACCAGTTAAATTAAGTATCTACAAGTTCAAAGTGCTGATTAAACTTAGTACCAACTGATGGCCTATGGAATATCCGACTTACGCCTGACAAAGAACTTAAAAATTCAAACCCCTGTGCCCAGAAAAGTCACCAGGATATGACAATATTCGCACTCACTTAAATCACGGGACATAACATATTAATAAATGACTGTTAACTGACTGGAATCAGTGCAGTCAACTAGACTACTACCCATTGACGTACAAAATAACTGTGCCCCCACAGAAACAAACATGAATTTAGGTTAAAGAGATCAGCTAGTCTGTACTAGCTAATGTAAAGTTACAAGATATTGGAATAAGTATCCTTATAAATCTTCCCTTTCCTTTATCGATCACAGTCATTTCGTTCATCGAGTATAAGCACTAAATATGTAATAAAATGCCGTCCAAAAACGAAAACATTCCTCTGTATAATAAATACGCATATCATTGATTACCGAAATAGACTTGCTGCGTTTACATGCACAAAAATACGTCCTTGTCATTACATCACCAATTATGAAGTTATGCCCCGATTGGTGGATTATGTATTACTTGTGGGATATGACTTCGGAAAGTCAGGTATGTTTTCGAATGTAGTTTATTATTCTAGGTAAGGAAATTAGAACTCAGTGAGACCTTTTGGATTAAATTATTGACACTTCTCTATAAAGTTGCTTTTGTATTAGGCTGACGTATTTTAATTCTACCAATTTGTTGTATAAATATAGCCATTTGTTTGAGCAAAATTTATCATTCAACTTAGGGCTCTGATAAACCGACTCTTAATGAGACACTTCAGCAACAATAATGGCACCTCAAATTAGCTGGTTACCAATTCTAGTTTTATGTCCTGAAAGCAAAAACTAGAATACTGAATTTGTGGATTTCCACCCCAACTAGCCAGACTTAGGAGTCAGACACTGTTTTTTTCCTCAGTTAAGTAAGTCACCCCCGCTGAGAGAGCCGCGAGTAGTTCCCCGACAGTATCTATACTCGCGTAGCCATGTGAAAGCATTTTGGGGAGATTCGACTCTCTACTTTTGACCGTGTCGAGGCATTTGGGGTCGCCTTTTCTATCATATATCATCGTCCACTAGACAAAGCCAGTGAAACAGATCAACCATCAATTCCTGACCTTCGATTATAAGGAACGTTGTAAATTGCTGTTCACATTCAACTCAATACATGTTTTCCTCACGTGTGTTTAATCATACGTTTATATTCTTACAACCCATACTAACCGTAAACCAATAGTAGGCATCTTGTTGTTCATTGAATTAGAGAAATCAGAATATTACCTCACACATCGGTTTCTGCATTCACTAATTAAAGTTGTACCTAAATTACCATGCTAGCTTCTTTGGTCAACCTGAACAAGTTCACTAACTTCCTCATTCCCTTTATTTCTGTCCTCCTTAATGAGCTTTGGTAGAGGTAAGTCAGTTAGTCAGTTACAATGCAGAATTTCGTACATCAGTACATATTTTCAGGTTGCCATACCACATCAGCACAAAGACGAAACTGTCGGTTAAAATCCCGTAGTAGTAGCGATAACGGAAGTATGGGCAACAATGAAAAAGATTACGGTTCGAAGATATAAATCGAGAATTATAATTCAGTGAGATAACTTTAGAAAGAGAAGGGTAGGGATGATGAGGAATTCAGAAGCTTAGGATTTGAGAGAACACAAGAAATGAATGCACTTGCGCGATTGCAAACGATTTTGAGCCATCTCGTTCAAAGTCTCTAACCATTGGTGACTTTAGTCTCGCGGACCCCAACCAGGTAGTCAACATCTACCAACAAGACTCAGTCCACTTGTCAGTGACTTCATGGATTCCTGTCATGTTCTGGTTTGGCCGCTCCTGACTTTCTTCCAATCTACTCCGGCACCACAAAACTTCGCTCGTCGAGGCAGTCGGTTAGGCATACGTAACACATGTCGTAACCACCTCAACAGATAAAGTTTCATTACTTTATCTATTGATCTGCCATCCTTACGTAACACTCCTTTAAATGACTAGCTCTGCTATAGAACCTCACGATCTGCATAGTCAAATGCCACCTAAGGTGGGGAAATACAACAATTGTGGTACATTTGAACGTGTGTCTATGTTCTAGGACCTGACGAAGAGTGAATATTTGGTTTATACATCCTCGTCCAGGTCGAAAACCAGCCTGCTTTTCTCGAGTCTGCTCTTTTCAAGCTCTAGTTAGGCGTCGAAGTATTAACGAGGCTAACATTTTCAACACTATTAGTTAGACTGATTTCTCTGTGATTGTCTCAAGAGGACTTTTGTCTTATAGACTGGGACAATCAGTGATTGAGATCAGTCAGATGGCATTAAGCTCAGTTCCCAAATTCTACCTAAGATCTCAGTGAATCTAACTGCGAAAGTTGGACCACTAAGCATAAAAACCTCTGGGGTAAGCCTGTCAAGCCCTCTAGCCCTCCTCTGCTTCAAACTTCCTATAGCTTTTTCAACTTCATAAAGAGTCGGGGGACTTACATAGATTTGCCGTTCAGGATGACTAGAGATCGTGGGTAACCGAAGTGTGGCTGAAGGCCACTTGAACTGATCCCTAAAGTGTTCTACCCATTGATCCAATCTCCTGGCTTGAGAATGAATGATACGGTCATCCTTTTCTGAGATAGTTTCGCTAACAAATAGATTGCTCGTACCAGTTTCCTTGATAAATCTGAATAGTTGTCTACTGTTACCTGTCGCCACTGTCTTTTCCATGTGTCTTGCTATAGCTACCCACCACTGTATGCGATCATTGCGTAGGCTTTTTATCAGCCTGCGCTGAAGCTGACTCCACTTTTTGTTACGTTCAGAACCAGATGGGATGAGTTTCCGAGAATCTATCAGTTCGATAGATGCTACTGGGATATATTGTTTTTCCCTAACTTTATGCTTCACTTTACCAGTAGATATCACTTATGTTTCCACAGCTTTTTGAATAATTTCCCAAGCTGCTTCGGTGCAGCCATCACTTACATGGCTGCCTAGCTGTTTTCCTAGTTGTTCCTGAAATATATTCTTAGCTCTATTATCATTAAGTAGAACCCCAAAAGGTTTCCTTACGATGTCTTCCCCACGTCCGGTAAAACGCGAACGAATACATGATCGTACTAGAGCATGATTTGAATCCAAATATGTGCTCCAGAACGAGCAACTGTCTTCTATCGAGCATCTCAATCGGTGGCTGATAGCAATGTGATGTATTTACACTGGCAGGGATGGTGCATTTGTTTCTAGATAAATATTAGCCACGAGTATTCCATAAAACTTAGTCGAACTCTGAATTATTTGAAAATCCAAGATTTATTTGTTAGAGATTTACATTTTGGGATTTTTGTGTTGCTGGCAAATTTAATGTAGGGTGAAGGCCATTAAAATCTACCTTTCTATCGGGTATTTGGATTTCTCTGTGTCACTTATGTTTCTAAATTCGTAGCCTCGATTATGCTTAGTCGCCTAACTGGTTCTCGTGAATAGCAGACTTAAGAAAACCAGTCTGGTTCCTGACCTGGACGTGGCTGTATAGACCACATTTTCACACTACGACAGGTCCTGGAACACAGACACATTTAGGCGTCCTACATTAGTCGTTTTCCTGGATCTCCAGGCTTCATTTGACTCGGTGGATCGTAAGGTTCTTTGGCACATTCTGTCATTGAAAGCTGTATCAAAGAAGTTTATTAACATTATACAAGCTCTCTACTCGAACACTACTGGTCGAGTGAGAGCTTATGGCGAACTGTCATCTGAATTCTCTACTTCAAGTGGTGTCCGTCAGGGCTGTCCACTCTCTCCATTCTTATTTAATTTTATCATAGACATGCTCCTAAAAATAACCTTATCCTCGTCTGAATTTTCAGGAGTAGACCTCTTACCAGGAGGCTCGCTTGTTGATTTAGAATATGCTGATGACATAGTTCTATTTGGTGAAGACACTGACAAAATGCTGAGTCATCTGACTACCCAGAGCAACAATGCAAGCATGTTCGGGATGTGGTTTTCCCCCTCGAAATGCAAAATGTTGCTTCAAGATTGGTTCGCATCGGTACCTGAACTAGTGATAAGGAGTGAAGTTGTTGAGCGTGTTGACCGCTTCACTTATCTTGGGAGTCTCATCAGTGCCGATGGCCTGGTGACTGACGAAGTTTCAGCACAGATACAGAAAGCTTGACTGGCTTTTGCCAGCTTGCGTCACTTATGGCGAAGGCGAGATATCCGTCTACTAATCAAAAGACGAGTGTACTGCGCAGCAGTCCTTTCCGTCCTATTATATGGATGCAAAACATGGCCATTCAGAGTAGAAGATATTCGTAGGTTATTGGTTTTTGGTCACACGTGTCTTCGAAGCATTGCTCGTATATCCTGGGACACCCGAGTGAGCAACGCTGTTGTTAGGAAACGGGTTTTAGGTAAGATCAATAGATGAAATATCGAAACTTCATCATTTGGGGTGGTTACGACGTGTGTTACGCATGCCTAACCACCAGTTGCCTTGATGACCTATGTCTTGTGATGTAGGAATAGGTTGGATGAAAGCTAGGGGTGGCCAAAACAACGGCGAATTTCTCTATCTTTCCGAGTCTCTACTGTCCCTTTTGGTCGAACACCGCACAAGCGACTGTCTATTTGGATTCAGTCTAAGATACCTAGTTATGCACTAGGACTCGGTGCTATATTTACACCAGTGAGACCCCTGGAAGCAGCAGTAGGGCTACCATATACACAACGAGTAAATCGAGTTGCTTCTTTATCTTGAGATGGTGACATCAAGTGAAGGACGCTACTCGGTTCCCGTACGCGCGTTTCTGAGACGCAGCCTACATCAGTGGCGCGAGATTCTAGAGTCTTAGCTAAGGATGCCTGTTGCCCTGTTCGACACAATGTCCGGACATTAAATGCTCCAACATGTAATTTAGATCTGGGTTTCAGGAGACCAGGAATAACGTTTTGTGAACTCGCATCGTTTGCATTATCGGTACGGGGTGATAAAGGAATGTGAGAAGAGTTAGTCGTGGAGATAAGACAGATATTAGGCGGTGTAGGAAGGATTTGTTTGTGACCAATTTGGTCTCGCATGTTGTTACAGGTATGAGAGCGGATGTCACTTCACGGCCGCCCACACCGTGGAAGGGTGTTTCTTAAGAGACCTGAAAATAAGGTAGATTAGTGTTGGTCTTAGAGCCCAACGGACATTTACTTGAGGCCGGTCACGCACGGCCTTTTTATGAGAGGTTTTGTGAGTATTAGTTCCACTCTTAAAAGCCCTTAGTGGACACCCTTACCCAAGGAGACGGAAATCCGTGAGGTAGGGGAGGTGTGACATTTTTAGGGTCGACGATTTCTAACCCTTCTTTCCTTGTGAGAAGGCAGCATCGCTGTAGATGCTGGATGTCCGAGGGAAACACCTTACTGCTGTCACACCTCTCTGTAGTCAGCAGTACGACTTCGCCATCGGACCTTGAGTAGCTGCTTTTAGTCTCATCGTTCTCCAATCGACCTGCCTGGCATGGTAGAACCTTCAGGAACATAAGTTCCAGCCAATATAGCTCACGATAGGCAAGCCCGATCACCACGTTAAGGTAGCAGTTACGGTCGGGTTCGTAGAGCCTCTGGTAGAGGCTTCTGAAATTGACTGGCTTTTCCTAATCTTTACGTTTAAGTTGCCGGCATACTTCTTTTTTATGAGCATCCTCTCCTTGGTCTGTCAAGTTCCTAACTGAATAGCACTCAAAGACTCACTTGATATTTTCTCTCTTAGTGGGTCTTAAAATGATCTTTTCTTCGCTTGGTAAGGAACAGATTGACCACGTCCTGGTTACAAGGTGTGTAATACAGTTATAGGTTTACTGTCTAGCACATAGTTGTGTACTTTTTATTGAGTTACATCTGTTTTTGCATTATTTATTAATTTATTCTAAACTCTATATTTCGTATAATTATTCTTTCAGTTGGCAATGAAAGTGAAGGACAGATCTTACAGAGATTTCCTACAAAGTGTTGGGACGACTACCCTTACAATTTCAAAATTGAAACAGTAAATTATTTCTTATCGTTTATGATGATAATTAATTTTCAAATTTAGTTTTGTCAGCCATGTGGTTGGTATCTTAGTCGAAGTAAACCACCACCAACATTCTTTGTCGCCTGTTTGACAGATTTTAATGGAGATCCTTATTTTGCGGCATGTCTCACTTTTCATGAAGCTGTATCTCCTGGCCAATTGATAGATTTGAAAATCCACCATCACACTCTTCACAGTAGAGTTAGACGTACAGGAAATGGATTTAGTAATTATCCTCAAAATGGAACCGTCCTTCGTGGTTCATTTATTGTAAATAAAAGTAAAACTTTCCTCTCTACTTCAAATTCTGTTTCTAATGGTGAAAACTATCCACTTGGTTCTTTAATTCATTTAACAAACGTGGATAGTAATAATATATCACCTGTCAATTCACCAACTGGGTTTCAAGATTACTCTGGTCTCAAGTCAACTTATAATAATACTGGTGATCCAAATTTAGTACGTCCACCGGAATTTTATGCACCGAAATGTCTGGTGTTCCTTGCTCGTCATCAGCATTTTGATGTATTGAAAGTGAGTTATTCTTTTCGATGTATACTTGGTATAATATCCTTTGAAAGTTTCCAAAAACTGTGGTTTCTGAAATTTAAACATTCAACTAAAAGGGTATTACTGTTAGGTGAATCTTTTCAAAGTAATTTAATATATTTACTAGACGATGAAAGTGTCCAGTATTTTATCATCCAGGGAACAGTCCTTGTAAAGAAGATAGTAATTCGATCGTTAACAGGGATAACATTGACGGACAATTTTTGTTAGACGAGACTCAATTGTTTATATGGAGTCTGTTCATATGGAGTCTGGTAGTTACCATTACATATAGTGAAAAACAAAAGCAAGACGAAAAATAGTAAAGTCATTTCTGGGTTTTTGAGCAAGGAGAAAAGAAGACGTCTATTGGAAATGACTTGAGCATGTGTTCATGAACTGAAGTGCATAAACAGTTGTTAGTAGTCCTTAAGTTTTGTTATTACTTGTTGTGGAATATGAATTTTAAAACAACATAATGCAGGCTTTTCATTGCTTTATTGTCGTATCTTACACTATCGCACATTGAACAGAACAGGTTGCATTGTTGTATCCATGTCTACTTAACACTAGCTGCTAATTTAGTGCTATGTTAGATATAGATCAAGGTAAATTGACTATCTGATTTTGAGGATTAAACATTGTGATTTGATAAAATGCAAGAAATGTTCAATTTATTGTATCAGTCAGTCATTTGCAATTTAGAATTTGGTGCTTACGTACATCATTATAGGAAACTGACAAGGATAAGTAAAGACTAAATGGAATATCGAAATGAGAAAATCAAGTAATTTTATGTCTTAAATTTAAAGGAATATTTGTTCTGTTACAAATTATTTTGGGCTGTATCGTTCAATTGCAAATCGATGATTATCGTCATCCCAGTGGTCTAAACCAGGAGGATTGTACGTTAGTGCTTACTTCAAACTAGGAGTCAGTGAATTCTCAAAGTGATTTATTTTATCGATCTGAAAACTTTTTCTTACATACTATATGTATCGCGTTAAGATGTGTTGGTGATACGTATGTAGCACCTTTCCATTTTCTACCAGTTAATAAAGAGATTGTTGTAAAGGTATACTTCTCTTGTTTTTTTACACAAATTCCTTTTCAATTCTTTGTCAAAGTGATTAGTGTTTACTGATTCATTTTTATCATATCGTCTTATTACAAGTAAATAACTGACAATTTCAATTGTCTCAATATGTTATATGTATGTTTATTAACTATATCTTTATTTAGAACAGTCTCAGCTTATTGTACACAGTGTTCGCTGATTCATTACGTCAATATTCAATTGAACAAATGATTGCAACTTTATTGGGTGTCATAGATGTTCCACCAATAGGTCAGTTGACTTGTTTAATATTTTTCTTATTCTTACTTATCTGAAGTAAATGAATACATACATTACAATGTAATCATTTCAACGGTGTTTTCCAAATAGGTCAGTAATAATGCAACAATACAAGTTATGCATACTATAGCATTCAGCTATCTCTACAATAGCCCGTATAATAATGATAATATTAATGTACTCGCTGTTAACTCATTTCGAAAGGTAATTTTCGTAGCTTCACTGATAATCTGTGATTTCATTGGTTGTATATAAGTAAGAGGTTACCTGATGATGTTAACTATGGAAAAAAAAATCGTAATTTTTTCTTCCTTATTTTTTTTATTTGAATTTCTAAACATTCCAAGTTGTTCATCTCTGTTTGCTTCAATTTTATACGTCCACACTGGTAAAGTATGATAAAATTAGTCTAAAATAAAATAAATTACTTATTACTACGTTCTTATGCTTTTTTTACTATGTTGACAACTGAAGACTGTCACAGAATGAAGCTCCATCCTAATCATTCATCTGAGCCACAAATTTTCTTCACAATCCTTAAAGTATTAAACTTTACTTTATTTTACTGAAATACATTTAATCGTTGTCTGGAACCCATTAGTTGTTGTTTTAATGGGTCCATTTCTGATCATCAAAATTGAAAAATGCAATAATTTGACAGACATTTGGTCTTATTTTTTATTTTGAACTTTACCTTTCAAGGGTTTATGTATATGTATTTATTAACTAGATATATTAACACTGAATTAACTGTCTAACAAAATATTCAATAATATGATATATAGGTAGTATATGTTCATTTTATCGAAGATGTCCTACAATTTATATCCTTAATTATATTAATACAGTTGATTTATTTTGTACTACTTAATTTTTTCATACTATTTCATTTTTTTTCTACTTAACCAAACTGTTTATATGCTTTGCCAAATTTACCAAATTACTTTGAATGTGAGCGTAAGGATAACTTCATTACATTTTCTAAGTATATTTCGATTCTTCTATCGTAGTTGACTTGGCTTAAAAGTTAATTTATCTATTTTAATTTCAAAATGTCAAAAGTTCAAGAATTTTCATCATGGACGATAATTTTCCCTACAAATAAATCAATATTAGTTGAATGGTAGTTTCTCTTAAAGAAAAAACCATTTTACTTGTTAATTTTTGGCATGATTTCAATTCCTCTGATTCTAAATGTATGACTTGAGGGATAGGATACACGTATCCACAAACTTGTCGTAGCACAGACTCTTTTCACTGTCCAGTCTACGTCCAGTATCATGCATTCTCTGGTATTTTTCCGTTCATTTAACGAGTAAGTGCTGGATGTAACAGCATAATTTTCTCTGAGGATTTCATTTCATGCTCTAAGTTTCACTTTGCCAGCTTTTTTTAGCCAGGAAGTTGGAGTGTGCTGCAGTGGCTTATCCATAGAAGACATATATATATATATAACGATCACGGTGTTATACGCAGCACTTACTCACTAAATGAACAGTGAGATTCAATACGAAATGGTTTGGATTATTCTCTTGTTGATATGTTGACTGAAATTCGATCAGTCTTGGTTGGCAGGTACATCTAGCTGACGAGGCCTAAACAGGATGAAACGCGCATCCTAGATTCCATTGCTATCCGAACTCTAGATATTATGCTTTTATTGAACGTTGGATAAAGGATGGTTATGCACACATCAGTCGATAGAATAATGTTTCTAGTGAAATTTGAAAACAAAAAACCTTTCTCAGGAAATGGATAAAATATTAAAACTTGACTATAATGATAGCGTAGCGAAGTAAAAAGCGAACCTCAGAATGTGATTCAAACATTTCACTGAAGCTGTTTAGCATCAATTAATTTCAAAATTGTTTACAAATATGAGAGTTTTGCATTGTGTAATATTCATCATGTCGTATAATCTAACAGTCTATTATCTGGCACCAAATTGATAAACGTCTTTTCATACCTGTCTGTTTTTTAGATCAGGTCATATATTCTTAAATAGTGCTTTTTGGCTTCATAAAATTGTACTGCTTATGATTGACAGCCTATCACACCAGTTACATTTGAAAAATTATTTATGACTGAATAAATTGTATGATAACGGTTGTTTTTCATTTAAAATCATAGTCCAAACTGTTGGTTTAAAAAATTTAAAAAATTCACATAGTAAAGAAAATATTTCTAAGAGTGGGTTTATCTTTATCAAGCGCCGTTCACCTCGATGAGCCGTGTTTTCTAGTGTAGAAATGGGCTGAAAGCGAACTATGGCTAGCCAACACAAGGACAAGTTATTAGTTTCATAAAGTCATTGATTGTTGGTCTTAGCAATGTCAGTAGATGTAGGCTATCAGACTTGATCACATTGGTGCAGATGCATTTATTATTCATCTGCAACTACAGCGTCCCTCCCTGTATTATTTTGCATCCCTCTTCAAATTACACTTTGACATTGTTGTTCCTGCTACTTTTATTTTGACTGTTTCGCTCTTCGTCGACTTCTTAATGTTGTTGTACTGATATGTAAGGTTTGGCAAGGCACTTCAATGTATATTTATGCTGTATTTTAGTGTGATTTAGGTCGATTAATTTAACCAATTCTATGTTGTGGCATAAATTAATGAGGTAAGTAGAGTGTGTTTACACTTGTTAGTCAACGGTTGTTGTTAGCTCAGAGCTTCAACTCATTAGCGTAATTTCAATGATTGAAACAAATAAGCTAGATAAATATTTTCTGTTTTCTTATTGTCGCATTGACTGGCGACATTTTTTTAAAGTGCATTTTTCATATTTTATTTTTAACAGGCGGTCCAAGAATCACATTCAGTTTAGGAATTGGTGATCGACAGACAATTCAACCTGCTCATTGTAGTACTATACCTGTTACACGTAATTGTGTAGCCTTATTATTTAAACAATTAGGTAAAGTATTGTTTTAAGTGTACGATAATTTCTCGATTTTTTTATTTACTTAATTTACATAAGAATATGTATGTATACATAGTAGTGGCTGTTAATTTGTCCGTTTCTGCTTGCCTTCTGTTGGCTTTACCCAGTCAGTCCTATATTTGAATTATGCCTATTTGTTATGAAATCAATATACATATAAACAGATCGTTTTTTATTCATTGTACTCAACTCTTAGTTATTTGAATAATAAGAGCAGAAACTATGTCAAATGAAGTTGGATTAAGCAGAAATTTGTTGTTCACTTATAATTGTTAAAATGATTTCTATTGGTAGACACGTGAAATTTTTTTTGTAGTTTTCTTTTTTAAATACAAATATGACACGAAGACATTGTATTCAAAGTGTGTCGTATATATATGCGTATCGTATTATCTTGTAACTTACTGGAGGCTTTCGTTACTAAAAGCTAAAAATTTGAAAAGAAAATTCAGGTTGGTATTATTTGGGAATTTTTCTTTTGTCCCTAGAGATTTTTCGATTCGTTTATCGAGAAACTTGAATTCATTACCAGTCAGGTATTTCGATTTTGAGTACTATTAGAGTTATGAGAGTGTTTGTCACTTTCCGGCTGGCTACACTGAAAGAACAATTCTTCTTGAGGTACCTGGAACGGAAACTCGCTTAGTGGTAGTGACTTGCGAGTTTGACTCCGAAGCTAACGAAACAACTGCTTGGGGCCGGTTACTCGTGAGGGCTTTGTGAGTAGTTTTAGATGTACTCTAGCTCCCTACATTTGAAGCCTTGTGGCCGGTGACGACAATTTGTGAGCGAAGGTGAGATGTGTTGTGTTCTTATGGCGGAACCTTTTAATCCATTCTTTCTATTGCGTTGAGGCAGTATCGCCGTAGATGCTAGTTATCTAGGGAAAATAATTTACTGCTGTCATACAGCAATATCCTATTATCTTCGAAAAGTAAACAGAACTGAAGCGTAATAAGCGTGGACCGACAAATGTGGACCATTTTAAAGTTAGACGAGCTCGTTTGCCTAATTATGGTATTATAATAAGCTAGTGATAACAGCAGCATTGCAGTTTAATGTAAATGAAATCTGTTGCGATGTAGGTTGTTTGTAAGATAGCGGCAATAAGTACAGCAGAACTTGTAAAAATACAAGAGCATGTTTTCTTCCAATGTTTATTGGGATATCGAAAGGAGATGATATTTTAATGAATTATTTTTATTGTCAGTTTATTTTTCTTTGATGATGTAATCGTATTATTACTCTACATGCTTTTTGCTTCAATATATTAATTGTTTTTAGGAATACATAATGTCATATTGTTATTCACTGCAATTTTAAGTGATCAAAAAGTGTTAGTTTGTTCACGTAGTCTAAATCGATTAACAGAGGCATGTCATGCATTGACTTCCATATTATATCCTTTAAAATATGGGTAAGTTAATTTGAAATAATAGTGAACGAAATTGTTTTTGTATTATCTGTTTGGCTTTAAAATTTTCCTATGTAGAAACATAAATGGAATTTTTCTATTTATCAACAGCACCCATGCACACTCGCATATCTTCGGCATTTACAATACAGTGTAATAAGCATTTCATACATAGGAAATTGTCAAGAGAGAAATATATTCTTGTTGGAAACTTATATTTTTTTGTCTGGAAAAGAAAAACACTTTTTTACTGCATCATGTGAATAGAATATTTACGTCTATATGTAATGTGTATTTGTCCATTCGTTGGTTGTATGTTGTACTAAACGGATTGTGTGCATAAATGTTTGTATGCGAGATTTCAGTCATAACTGTAGTCAATTTGTTCTATATAAGAGAAGGAAAAGTTTATTTCTTTTCCCCTGTTCGTTGATAGATGAATAAACTTTATAACAGCAATAGTAAAAGTAAGCAGCCAGTAATTTTTTCCGGTAAAGTTTATTGATGAATAATTTGGGCATTATCTTTTAAATGCTACCAAATTGATTGGTACATGGAAATGCTTCTCATCAGGTTGCAAACATGATTCGGTGCAAAATCAAATGAAATTCTACAATAATCATGAGCGGTGATAAGCAGTCAAGGCAGAAAAAGATTGAAAAGATTGGTCCAGTAGTTACAGATGTTGGATGACAGAACTGAGATTCAGTCGAAATGTCATATATATTCACCCTTTGGCTAGGCCTACATCTTAAATGTCAAATTGATTTTATCCTTGTTATTTCAGGAATTCATTCTTTCTTTGTGGATTATATCCTCTATGTATCACTGATACTATAAATATATCTCCTATATTGGTATTCATTTTAATAATTTCAAATAGATGAGCCGGTTGATATAATAATATGGTTAACTTGGGCTAATGCACATATGCGTCATGTTATGAATTCCTCATAATTTTTTTTTATTTCATTAATTTATATTTTCTGACTCCTATCTTTGATGCCTAGTCTTTTTCCATTACCTCGAATACTGTTACTACCACTACTACTGTCGGATTTGTTCTGACAGTTTCATCTAGTTGTGTTAATAAAGTATGACAACGTGAACCGACGTACACACATACCAGGTTCTTTGTTGTGCTTGACTGACTGGGTGTTTCAGGTTTTATGTTATCTGTCACTAACTATCTAATAGGTTATACTACTCGACATATACATATATCAAAGAGATCTACTAGATGTTCCATCACTATCGCCATTATGCTTCCTTCTCCTATTTGTATCTGTGTAGCATAAGGTCTTCTGAAGTTTTGATGGAAAACGGTAAGGGTGTTGTTCTTGATACATGCTTAGGGGGTCTTTAATGAACTAACTGTTTTATTTTTAAAACGTTACTCATTGCTTGCCAAACTCATGTAGGAAGAGAGTTCGTGAAATAGTTTAGCTGAATGTGCTTTTATTATATAAAAAGAACTAATCTTGGTAAGAAGTGATTTTGTAGTTTAAATAGTCGGAGATTATGATTAGTTAGATATTTCAACAAACAATCAGACATGATTTTAATCACAAAGTATTAAGATCTTTCCTTCCTTATTTTTAATCAATTGAGTTAAGTCGATGGACTTGAAGTTTCATGAAATTCTGGTGTAGATATTTTGGAATTGTATTTGCACTTAATTAATAATTAACAGTTAACTGTTCCAGCCATTTTTCCTGTTTTCCTAATCATCATCCAAATATTAATGTATTTAGGCGTTCTGTGTTCCTTGCCGTTGAAATGATGAACTAATTTTAGTTAGACCACCGTTGATAATCTAGAATTACTGGACGGCCATTTCGTTTTGGTGTGGGACTCCTCAACAATGCGCATCCCCCCCACGACAATTAAACCAGGGACCTGAAGTCTCTCTCGTGAACACTTCACTTTTAGACCATTGAGCTGATATCCGACGGTGTTACTGTCGCGCTTCAATCAGTCCGTGATCTTTTTCAACCTTTCATCGATTGCTTGTAGTGGATAATTGATTCACACTCGACACGGATCGAATTCCCCTAGCTATGGCTTCTACCTGTACGATATACTTGTGTTATATTAGAATCCATGAGATCGGGCCATTATTTATAGAAGCCGTTGTATTGTCTAGTCTAGATATCCTATATTGAACCAATTACCTTCTGTTAGCCAATGACACAATAAGTTTTCTTTGAACGATAACTCAATGAAAGTTCGATGACCATGGAGATCAATACCTAGTGTATATTGATTCAGGATTCAGTTTTTCACACCCGATAAACAGGCACAGTGGGTAGATAAACTTTTATTGCACGATTTAGTTCATAACTTTGAACTCGTGTGTTAATGTAGATTAATTAACTGACCTGACAACAGCATGAATAGGAAACTACGTTGTACACAAAACTACATCATAAGTAAAGAGAAATCAAAAAAATAACAGGTTTAATCAGCCTACAGAACAATTAACTTGTACATGCAACGAAAGCAGGAGAATATAGAAATGAAATAATCCATGTGTCTGATAATTATACAATAAAAATGCAAATAATAATTCTTTTTTAGTTCCAAAAATTACAATTTTCACAATGTTCACCTTCACCCCGTTATAATAATATATTTATCTATCAGACATAATAAACTACATACATGAGATAGTTTTTCAAAATAATTTTCAAAAATTGTTTAATTAATTACTTAATTTCTATTTATTAATTTTATTTTTTATTTGATTTATTAACATTTTGTAGTCATACATACGTTCCAATCCTTCCTAAATCACTGATTGAATTTGTAAATGCACCAACTCCATTTCTGTATGGAATTCATTCTGGTTATCAGCATTTACTACCAGATATGGTAATTTTGAACAGATTTGTTTGTTTTATTTAATGAACATATTTCTTTCTGTGTTGAAAGTATAAACATTTAAATTACAGGACATGAATGCCACCGACCTGCGTTCTCCAAACTACTCTGTCTCGGGTCTTCCTTTCCAGTTATAACTAATTGCTATCATTTTTTTCATGTTCGATTCTAATTCTTGGGGTAATCTGTTGTTTAATCTGCCTTTTTCCTTTGCCCTTGAGGATTCCAAGTTAAGGCTTGTCTTATAACGTAGTTGAGTACTTTCCGCAACGTGTGTCCTATCCACTTCCAGAGCTTCTTCATGATTTCTTCCTCCACTGGAATCTGGTTTGTTCTTTCCCACAGTAGGTTGTTGGTGAGAGTGTCTGGCCAACGAATCCGAAGTATTTTGCATAGAAAATTGTTAATAAACACTTGTATCTTCTGGATGATGGCTTTCGTAGTTCTTTAAGTTTCCGCCTCATACAGTAGAGCTGTCTTGACATTTGTATTGAAAATTCTGATTTTAGAGTTGATTGATAGTTGTTTGGAGTTCTAGATGTCGTTCAGTTGTAAAAATGCTGTCCTTGCTTTGCCTATGCATGCCTTCACATCTGCATCAGATACATCTTGCTTGTCTCTGATGCTACCCAGATATGTAAAGGTTTTTACATCCTGAAAGGAATCTCCATCAAGCGTGATTTTGTTGATGCATACTGTGTTTTCGCATTTCCCCTGTGTATGTTGAGACCTACTACTTCGGTGGTTAATTTACATTGGCCGTCTTCACCTATGTTTGTCGTGTATGGGACAGAAGAGCTAGATCATCCGCTAAGTTCAGATCGTCCAGCTGTATCCGAGCTGTCCACTTTATTCCGTCATTCCTCTGAGATGTTGACGTCTTCACAATCCAGTCGACCACCGGAAAAAAAGAAAGGGTAGTTGAGTGTATGAGCTGCACGATTCTGCAGTTTAATCGATCATCAGTATTCCCTACGACGATGACTATCTTTACAGGTAGACCACGGTGTAATCTTGTCCATGCTATAAGATACTTGCTCGTAGTCAATGAAGTTGATGTACAGTGGTGAATTCCATTTAACTGATTGATCCACAAGGATCTATAGTGTCGCAGTTTGTGGGAACATGATTGATTACTACGGAATCAAATCTATTGACTGACTTACTGACCAACTGTTGATCTCGAAGTTGAGCGTCTACTGAATCTTCCATGTTGTTGTTTGGTCTTGTAGCTTTGCTGCTCTTGGTTTGTCTGATGGCCATGCTGATTTCTTCGATTGCTAGTAGGTCTACATTCATAGGGAGGTCTCTGTGTGCTGCTTGGATGTTGGGTGGGTTCTTTGTGTCTGGTATATTCAAGAGTTCTTCAGCGTGCTCTATCTACGTGTTTCGCTGCGCTTGAGTACAGGTAATTGCTTTGCCTTCCTCGTTTTACATTGGTTGTTATGGTTTACTATATATCCCCCAGCTAGATTCTCTGTATCGTATAGTCTTCTGGTGTTTCTCTCTCTTGCAGCTTTTTGTGCTATAATTGCTAGGACTTCCTACATATTTATAATCATTCTTTATTCCCATATTTAATTTTTATAAAACTTTTTGCATAGAATCCTTGCTATTTAGTTTACTAATATGAAACTGAATATCACTCTAGAACGTAACACTACGGAACAGAAATCGGCATGTCTCCTGAAACTAATGTTTTTTGTCCGGCACGCGTCCAATGGGTTTTATTACCAGGTTGTATGTTTTCATTCCCGCCGCAACGTCAATGGTTCTCCTGATCTGCCACATTGTGTGGAAATTCCATGTACGTACATTAATTGCCGTTCTGGTTGCGAAAAGCAGCATCGGCCTTGTGACTTCCGAAGAAGCGCGGCTTTCAACATGAGGCGTCATAACTCTTCTAAATAAAGATTCTTAAACTTGCGGGTCCGCGTTTAAGTGACCTGAATGTTCGTTTATGGTTAGCGTCTTATTATCAAGTTTGTTTCCATTGTGGTAGAATTGATGACCCTAAGCCCTACCCTTCTTTATCTGGGCTTGGTGCCGCCAGTAACCCTAGAAAGGCTCGAGGTAGAGTAACTAATATTATTAAACTATAATAAAAAGTTAAATAAATACCTTTTTAATTGCTACTGTGTTGTGTAACTAACTAACTGGCTAACTGCATAACTAATCGTTTAGTTGTGAATTAAATACCTTTTCTACTGTCTACTATCTAAATAATATCTTGGTTTATTTCATGTTATGATGCTTTATGTTAGTATTTGTGTATCGATTGAAATATATATATATATATATATATATATATATATATATATATATATATATACTTTGATCCGTATGGTTGATAGATGAATTTGGAAATATCCAATAAATTAATAATTGATTTATTCATAGATTGATTGATTATGAATTGTAAATGTTGTTGGGTAATGTTGTTTTAACATGGAATATAGCGTAGAATATATAATGATATACTTGAATAATAAATATGATCATAGATTAACTAAACTAATTGTTCTAAAATAAAACAATCAGAGTTATTATAATAGTCTTTATAGATTTAAATAATCATATTTGTAATCAAAGGATCCATAGATTATTTCAAAGATTAATTATCACAATATAGCCTTCGTTGAGGTACGATGAATAATTAAAACAATCTTATATTATAGAATGCTTATTATATTTTATAAAAAAAATCTTATATTCACTGAAAATCAAAGAAGTACTATGATTGCACACAATATTTTAGAATTGAAACAGTATATCTATCTACAGATGACAACAATGTTGTATTACACTTGTTATTGGTGATTTCTTTGTTCTCTATTTATGAAATGAATATGTGGTTATGAACTAGAATTATGAAAACGTTCAGTTAGTTAATGAATTAAACGAAGCAATGAACTGAATAATTCTCTCATTTGATGAGATGAACACAGCTCTAATTATGCATCCAAAATCAGTGACATCTTATTGGTATTCAACTTGGAGTTTTAGCCAAGTGGTTAGTGAATTTGAACACTGCTTCACCAACTTCACTTTCATGAATCGGTCAATATCATTGAATCCTCACATTTAATGTGTAATTTCAAGTAAAGCGTAGGAATGTGTGCCTAGTAAATGAAATGAATAATTTATTCAACATTGGTTTATGTTTATCAACTCTCTTAAATGCCGGTATTTTTAAACTACGCTGATAATGAAGTTTATAACTTTATATGCAAATTAATTGGTCGTTTAGTGAATTTGTGTAAATTTGATATAACCATAAACATTCTAGATTAGTTTCTTGGCGAGACAATATGTGGTGTTGTGAAGTAATGAATTTGAATTCATTGATAAAGTTTGTTGAAATCTTTTCATTGTTGATGTTAAAGACCAAAATTGATCAATCTCTTTTCATACATGTACATTCTGTGAGAATTACAGATTGAACTTCACTACTAACCACAATCCATCTCTGCTGAAACAATTCTCGAGATTTGATAACTATATCGAGACAATCCACACAGCATGGACATATGTCAAAAGACACTGATCAATTGCTGTCTTTAATATTGAAAACGCAAATTAGCAAAGGAACATTAAGAATGAGTTGATATTCACCGAAATGCATATAATTCACTGGGTGTTTGAAAATTGAAAGATACTTGGCTTGATTCCTAATGTGAATGAACATCAACATGGTGGTGGTCTAGCTATATCCAGATGGAGATTCTTAAATAAAGAAAGAATTCACATCCAAAATTAATCTGCTCACCGTTATCCTACTCTGATTATAATAAATTTTATATTCCATTCAATTTCTTTTGACAACAATGCAAAAGATATTATTTCCATGCTTGTACAAAAATCATGTCAGCTATTTCGATAAGATTTTTCAGTTTTTCGATTTTATGGAAGCAAACATTAGAAAGTATACTTTACTAATGTGACTGCAGATGACTATAAGTTAACTGCGTGGTAAATGTTTACACAGGTTTTCAGCTGTGCATCATAATTTTACGTAATGCAAATGAACAATTTATTTCATAAATCTACGAGAGAGGTCTGTGTTCGGTTTTAAATGTTGAGTTCAAGGTTATAGTTATAAATTAGTTTTTAGGGTTAAGGCTACTTTGTGTAAAGTGCATAATGCTTGACCGAATTGTTGTATGTATTTGTTTTTTCTGTCATTTTTTTTCCAATAAAAAACTAATTGTTTCATTATTTGTCACTTTAGTAATTGTTCAAGTTTAACTGTATGTTTTAGCTTTGACATTTTTTTTCAATTTAAAGTAACTCTGTAGCTGAACATTAATAGGTTCTTCTTTAAATCTAAATAATCTACATGCTTATTATCATCAGATCCTGAATTTAACGCAAAAAATACCGATAATCATCATCACCTTTAATCTGATTCTTACATCGATAAAATATGGTTTCTATGTTTCTATAATACTAATTGTAATATGTCTAACACTCAAATTCATTTTCTGTTGGACAGTCAGTTTAGATTTCTTTTTCTATCCTTTCGTAAAAAGTTCTCAGCATGGTTTGTTCATTCTTATCCTTTTGAAAACAGCTGTTAATTGTCATGAAATCTTGTTTAAACGAATACCTGTTATTTTCGTAATTTAAATCATTTACTGATCTCAGCTGAATTACCATTGAAGATCGGAGAGCTGTTTCGTTCTAGTATGAAATTCAGCATTACATATCCATGACCACTCATCCACTAATCCCTTTGTGATGATAATATCTGTCAGAACGGAATACATGATGATTAGAATACAGGATTATTTTTACAACTATTTCTCTCCTGCAGACTACTTTTCAGTATTACTCTGATCGTTGGTGGGGAGGTCACGGATGTGTACTGCCAAGTAGTCACATACTAGAATAGCACACTAGAATAGCTCATTGGTTTCAGGTTTACAGCTATTGTCTAACTTAGATCGGTTTTCGATTTCAATAAAACTCCAAAATGTCTACAACCCACATACACTGGTTAAGCGTATAAATTATGTTCAATGTGAACACCATATGTGTGTTGTTTTGTGTTATCGCTTCCATTGTTTTATGTAACTAGGTTGACGTTTTTGTTGCGGATCTTGATGGAGGAAGCGTTGTATGTCCGGAAAATACTCCCGTCCCTCAACTACCCGATCCATATTTCACTGAAGTTGTGGAAAGTTTATTCCATGTAAGTACACGTGCAGTAAATTAGGCAAATGACTTGTTGATTCTCTCTTTTTTTAATATAAAAATTGACAAAAACATTTCCATCTTTTCACTCATGTATCTGTAAATGAAGGAGTGTTGGTTAAGTGAAGATTAGGAGAGCTTCCTGTTGGAATGCAACTCAATGTATAATTCCCGGATCATCGAATCATGACCAATGTTATCTTTGCTCATTCTTTTGGATCCAATCGAACTTTATCCATGTCAAGTTACTTAGGCTAATGGAATCATTGATATAATTTGATGTATTAGACATGAATAAGACGTAACACTTAAGTCTTTATTGTTTGTAGAGTAGTGAGTGACCTACAAACTGATTTCCAATTGCCTGTGTTATTTGTTGCATCAACATTTTGTATGTGGGCACGTTATTTTATGCAGTAAAAACTGATATTTTTAACCAGTAGTTATGTCTTCGAACTTGAATCGTTCAAGAGCAGATGTCAGTAATTCAATCTCGTTAGGGGTCGTCACTCGGGTACATTAGGTAGCGAGTTTAAGTTCGATAGGGGGCATCAATTTCATCAAGAGTTCGAACTGGCACGAAATCCATTTCTAGGTTATCCTGTTAATTTCCACCAACCATCTAACATCTCAACGTAGAACAACGTTTTGGGAAGAAACTTTTATAGTTTTTTTTTGAGTGATTCAGATTGTTTTATACTTTAGCGTTTAATGTAACAACCTTACTAAGGTTCGTTGTTGAAATGGAAAATTTTTCCAGAAGTACGATGTCTCTACATGATGCTGAAGTAGTGGTCTCTAACACTCTGTCTTAAATGCAACATGTGTGTTTTTGTCAGTAATCCATACTCCATACAGTAAAATCTACATGATTATTACCTCCGTCCATCATGTGTATGACATGAAAATTTCATGTATTTAGTAGTTATACTCGGTAGTGTTATTTATATGCTGTTAGTGTATTTAAGTGATGAAGGCAAACTATGTGACGGAGAATACAAAATCCACTCGAATGAGATAAATTAGACACCTTTCACATGTTGAATCGTTCTCATTTATTCTAAGGTTTGTTATTTTTTTGTTATCAACAAAGTAGTCAACTACACAATTGTTATTACTAAAGATTGTTGAATTTCATAAGTCAACATTACAGAATACTGCTGATTTTAGACAATCATTGAACAGGTGTTGTTCTTTTTTTGTATGAAACTTCTCAATAGTCCACATCCACAATCATATCTGTGATCGAACCTGGGGCAACTCAGATTTCTCATCAAGCTCTTTTAATCTTTAGACCATTAAGTTGACATCCAAATAATTCACAAGTCTAACATCTTTCATCAACGCTTAAATAATATTACGTTTGAGTGTGTCTCTTAGTTATTATTATACTCATCAATGATAGGTTGATCAATATGAATTTTTAAATTTCTTTAATGTTGTATTTCAGTTGTTTTTTATTGAATGATGTATGAATTGACAATTGATATGTTGAGTACATACGTACACACACACACATCAATTTAATTTTTTCATGTTATATATTGTTTTTTTTTATTTTGTCCTATTTAATACATAATTCAGATTTTAAGTCCAGACTTGATGACAGCGGATTATATCTATCCACTTGCTACATCGAATCAATCAGATGATTTAATTTCATTGGATAAAAAATTACGAGCTGTATTCCTTCGTTTGTTTGCATCTTTATTCGCTGGTTATCGGTCGTGTTTAACAATCACTCGTATTCATCCTCAACCGGTGATACATTTCAATCGAGTAAGTATGATACAAATAATATCATAAATTATTTCATAATATTTTACAGCTTATCTCGTCTGAGTTTGTGAAAAGGCAATTTTCATTCAAGCAATCTCACTAACGATGAATTAATTTGTCTGTTGTTTTACGCGGACATTGAAGAATTCTTCCGGAAGAATACTATTGATTTATGTGGAATGAATCCTCGCATATTGATGATATATGTTAGTTGTTGTCGGGATACTATCCCCTACTCAGATTTCATATGGTCGGAAAAATGAGAATTTCGCCAATGCAATAAAAACGTGTCCAGACATGATACGAAGGTTATTCAGTGTATTTGAGTCCAGTTGCGTCAAGCTGGTCTGCATTTCTTACTACCCTCTGCCAAACAATGCATATACCATGAGCTCTATTGTTATATGGGTCTGAAGATTGAACATTATAGTTGGTTTGACATTAGTGCTGCAAGTTTTGCTAATTGTCCATACACAAATTTGGTTTGCAGGGCGACCAATTTAATTGATACTGATGGGTTGCCTTGCAATATTCCCAAGGACCACTTATCATTGGCACGCTCTGGTGCATATCACCACTGTTAATAATGATAAGTTTGACAGTCTTGTAAACGAGATGGGTCAAATTGGCCTGTTCATGCTGTGCATATTGATGGATGATATGAATGATTTACCAGGATGTCAGGTAGCGGTTGTAGTTGTGCCACGAGATTGAGCTGTACTTTTCAGGTTGCAGTGTTAAAAACCTGAACAGTATCTCGTCCTCCTGATAACCAATATAAAACTACGTTTGCTGATTGAGGGTCAATTTATAATTAATTCTTACTTGTTGTATTGTAGGAAGAAATTTGCCTGTGTTTTGATTTAGTTAGTATAACTGGTTTTTTCATCGTGCAATTTCTATGTCAATATAACCTGATTAAATATCAACTGTGCCATTTTATTCCATGTGTTTAACAATTTACTTTTGGCTCAATTTATTCCTGATTGCATAATATTGTTATGTTAATTTTAAAAGAATAATAATAATAATAATTCACGTCTGGAATCGATAAGGTTGTTTCATTTTTTATTTATCTATTTTGCTGTTGCCGCTATTCATCCATGCTAATCAACAAAATCACTATCTCGAATACCTATCATCCACCTACTTATTTGTTAGACATCTTTTTTTTTGTTTTTCACCGTACACTACATGAACTTATCCAACTGGATCGATTGATATTTTTTACACTTAAAACGATTATATTTTTGTTTATGATTTCTTTCCTTCTGTACTATTTGTTCATCTAGTTGTCGATTGAGTACCAATTGTATATATATATATATATATATATATATATATATATATATATATATGTTAGTGAGATTACAAATCTATCTCGGTTAGGCAGGCACCTGTTGAATACCACGAAGTACTGTACCGCTGTTTCGTTGTACTGTGAGACTAAGCAGTGCACATCAGAGATCGAATTCAGCACCTTCAGTTTTTATGGTTGGTGTGTGACTTTTACAAGGCATCTAATGGTTTACATGCTTACTTTCAATCGATTCACAACATTATACAGCTATCTCCCTTTGCTTGTGCTAAATAACCATCTCATACCTTAAAACGGTTGGACCCCACTAGTCATGGCTCCTCATCGGAATTACAGGATATACTTCTTTTTTCCTTTTTGATACCCAAAAAGAATTTCACTACGTATTGTGTGGTTAATTTTAAAAAATACATTTTTAAATTATTCTGTTAAATACAGATTAATTTTATCAAATAAACTTATTTATTAACAAGTTGCGTTTCACAAAAAAGACTTTTCTCTATCTGTAACTAAAATTCACTAAATCACTGAGTAGTAGTGACCAAACTCGTGCTTGTTTAGTCCGTTAGTGTTGGTCGAAATCTATCGATCAAGTTGCTCTATGGTCACTAGTTAAACTGACCGAACATTCGATCCACTGTATTAGGATGTTGCGTGATTTGTTTAGATGTAGCCACTCGGATTTCCTGGATCTGTGTTTGTTCCAACTGAAACTCGTAAGCAAGGCATACCTGCAGTTTTGAAGAAATTGACTCTACCTGTAAGGTTTAGACCCGCGAAACACTTTCGTACATTCTGAAACGGTCAAAGTGGCTCACATACAATATGTTGAGAAGCGAAGTGGTGGTTGAAGGTAGGCAACGAGAAAACTTAGGATTCTCTCTGTTAGCGGGACATAGATAGAATTAAAGCATGACTACGTTGCTGCGCGCTGATTGGCTAATTTCCTATCGAGTCATTTCTTAGAGAACAGGGAAGAAAATTCTCTTATTGTTAGCTGCATGCTGATTGGCTAAATCTAATCCAGTCGGTCACGTGAATTACTACCCAGAAGCTTCTCATGTAAATACTACAAAGAATCTAACATTGTATCTATTTTTACCTTCGGCTTCGTATTTCCATTTAACCTTGCTATTTGGAATATAATTTTTTCCGGTTCAACCGTGTTTTTGATTCTTTGGAACTTGGCCAGTGTGTTGTAGTCAGAGAATACTTAGCAATACGATTTCGCTGGAAATTATTCAAACAAGCGCTATTTAGTTCTCATCACCAAGATGTACATGGAATCTTCAGGTTGCTTTATGGTGGACTTGATTCTGTATCAAATAGCTCATTGATAATAACCCTGATCCGAGTCCTCACTTTCCTTAGATGCCGAGTGCTAAATAGCAAGGAATCTAAGTACAGTTCGTTGACAGGCTGAACTAATGCCTACTTCCTACTTCCTAACACCGATGTTCAATCCAAGGTGGACTTGTAGTCAAATATCTTCACTTGTGTGTTGATTTTAAGGAAAACTCAATTCACACGGTGTTAGTACACATAAAGTGGTGATATATATTTTGAAGAAAAGAAAGAACACAATCACACACTTCAAAGGTGAACTTTCTGTTTGTTCATAGTTTTACTATAGTCATCATATCATCATCGTATGTTGTTCTTCGTATATGTCATGAACATGAAAACATATCGAAAATATTTCACAAAAGCAAATTATCCAGACATTTATTGTACTTTGTATTTTACAATTTTGGGGTTTAGCGATGAGCTTTATATCACACAATGCTACTTTCAGACTGGTCTGAATCAAAAACTAGGATGATATCAAGGGGGAATGAAACAGTTAAGCTTTTTCACTTCACAGTATTCCTTCGTGTTTACCGTTACATCGCGCCTACTGAGATCTTATTCTCAAGGTCTGGTTCACTGTTATTGGTACTGCTATTACAACATAGACTTCTTCGTTGTTCATCTTTTCAATTACATCTCGTTATAAAGAGAGCCTGTACATCAATTATGACTAATTAACTGTCACAATACTAAGTAGTATATTTCAATAATCAATATAAATATCACCATCAAGATCTGAATCGATACATCATATCACTGGATTTATTGCCTACTGGTTACTGATAATTTTCATTTTAGTGTGCCTAAATTAATTTATTATTATATCCATTTTTAAATTGATCAAATACACCCCTGTCACAAATTGTCATTAAATGCGTCGATCCTTTTAAAACTATTCCTTTACCAATTTAATATAGCGGGGGGGGGGCGGTTTTGGTGCATTCATATCAATATGTATATTCTATCTAGTCTTTAATGAATGATACTCAAATCTCTAAGCAGTAGTAGTTGTCAGTTTTATTCTACTTTTCAGTTGATTAGTATTTCTTTATGAAAGAATAATTCACATTATCGCTCTAATATGAACCAACCAACAAACTAACTTATTTGTCGTTTTTTTTTGAACAAAAATGTTTTTTTTCAGACATTATACTTACTTCTACGTGGAAATAATGCACATAATGAATTCTATGATCGTTTATTATCCAGTATGCGTTTTCATCAATTCATATTAGAACGTGGTCCACCATTTCGTGTATGTGATTTATTTGATGAAGAATATGAATTTCATGTGGACAATCATTCATACTTTGATAATAATACTAAGAACAGTACATTGAACAGTGCAGATTGTGAATATGATATGAATGGTGATATTAATCAAGTATTAATAATGGATAGAAGTACAACTGATTTCAGTTTAATTGAACGATTAAGCACTAAACTACTTGATAATGTAAGTGTCATTTTTTGTTACATCTTTCAATTTTCAAACACCCGGTAAATATCAACTCATTCTTAATGTTCCTTTGCTAATTTGCGTTTTCAATATTAAGGATAGCAATTGATCAGTGTCTTTTGACATATGTCCATGCTGTGTGGATTGTCTCGATATAATGATTAAATCTCGAGAATTGTTTCAGCAGAAATGGATTGTGGTTAGTAGTGATGTTGAAGATGTAATTCTCACAGAATGTACATGTATGAAAAGAGATTGATCAATTTCTTCTATTTGTTGGATGAGATTATCCTTTCGGATTGTCCGCTGAATAGGGAGCGACTGCGAATATTGTTAACATTTCGAAGTCCCTACACACTAATGCCTCAGACAGTGTATAGGCCTACAACCATCTCACTCCGTTGGTTCATCAGAGCGTTGTGGTTATACTAGCTTTCTCAATCTCACCATTACCCTTATACGTTGCCATCAGTGACGTTCTGGAAACAGCTTCTAAAGTTCATGTAATGATAGCGTGGATGTATTTCCAGGAGAAAGGCTTTTCGCCTTTGAGTATACGTATAATATTTTCATACTGTTCGAGAACTCCCAAGCCATGCAATCCGCACTTACTCAGTCGGTAATCCGTGTCCATTGCTTTGTCGTGTGCTTCGCACCTTCGAAGTGCGAAGAACCTTTCCAAGACTGGCATGACCCTGAAATGAAAAGCTCTTTTATTCAAATAGCTAAAGTTTTGCTCAGTGTCCTACTTTTGAGTTAAAGTACTCGTCATTATCTAATCGTATTAACAGGGGGAATAATCATGAAGTGCCTATTTCATGTATACGGTTTCGATATGAGTGTGTGTTTCAGAATTCGTCATAAGAATTTTCAGTCCTTTCGAAATCTGTTTCTCTCAAAAACCAATACAATCACAGTATTTCATTTCATGTAAACTAAAAGGTGTGATGTGCTCTGGAAAACATGTCTTTATTCATTCATCTATAAAGTTGTGAATATAACATTTAGAATTGTGGTCTAATAACACATTTTTATTTTTATAAAAAAAAATAATAGAAATTTCAGAAACCTTACATTGTAGTTGATGTCAATTAGGTGATGAAGACTTCTGTCCTTTATAAACTTGAAGTTTGTTTCTCTCTTCTCATTAGGTTTAACAATATATTTTGCATTAACTTTAAACTTCACTCCATGTTTTTTTTTGTATTTCAAATTTGACATTGAGACACCTGAGTTTAAACACTGTCCATCTAATCACATTCAGTAGATTTTTATTTTCCTACAGAATTCTATGGTTTTTTTTGTGATATTCATGACCTTTACAAATTACTTCTTATAGTCTGTTATTGTTTTAAAACATTTGAATTGTAGGAATATGGTGATCAACCGTCTACACAGATTCTTCCAAATGAGGCTGTTGAAGCTCACAAACGTATACATCAAACACCATTTCCTGTTTTAGATGCTCGATTAATCGACGAACTTGTTGCTCAGTATTCACAAAAAAAAACTAAGTTAGTTTTTTCCAAATTGCATTAAACTTTTGCCATTCGTTGTTAATCCGTTTTGTGTAGAGTTTCTAGTTTCATTGCTTTTTTTCTGTTCAACAAATGTTGAAACAAATTCACATTGTGGATTTGTTGTAATACATTACTGGATTGATTAAAGTACATCATATTTAACCTTATTTGCCAGTCAAGTGAATGGTTTTCATAGTTAATAATTTAAATATGGTTTTTGAATATGAAAATAATTCAGCTAATTGCTTCAGTAGTCATTACATTGGTTGGGGTTCGAGGTCTGTCGTATATATATATATATATATATATATATATATATATATATATATATATATATATATATATATATATATATATATATATATATAATCCATAGTCCGCTAAGCTACTGAGTCCTCGATCTCACGTATGTCAATAACAGGCTGTCAGCTAACACGTAGAATTTCGAACGTACGTACATCAGTTCAAGTTGCCATACCACATTAGCACAGACACGTAATTTTCAATTCAAATACCATAGTAGTAGAGGTAGTAGAAGTATTAACAGTAATCGGAGAGATTAGGGTTCGAGGGTATTACTCAAGAAGTTGATTTTAGTGTAAGAAACTTAATAAGAAAAAGATGAAGGTGATGAGGAATTCAGAAGGTTAGGATTTGAGAGAACACAAAGAATAAATGCACCTGCACCATTACAAACGGTTTTGAGCTATATCATTCAGGTTCACGAACCATCAATTACTAACATCTGACAACCAGAACACTTCCACAGTATGGGTAGCTGGAAAGTAACATCCGCTCTCACGAGACCTAATTGGCCAAAATCAAATCCTTTTACACCTCCTCTCCTCGAACAACCTGTCTTTCGATCGACGTAAAGCCAGGTTTGACATTTTTAAGGTCGAACTTTTCTAACCCCTTCCTTCCGTTGTGAGAAGGAAGCATCGTTGCAGAGGCTGGTTGTCGGAGGGTTATAGTCTACTTCTGTCACATAAATTCTTAAATAGTAAGTTTTAAATTAATTGTTTCTAAGTATTGTCAAGAGTTCTTTGGATATTTATGTAGTTGATATATGTGGCTTCGATGATGAAATATGATAATGATTTATTTAAAATCTTAATTGGTGTGATCAGATCAATATGATGAAAACTGTCCGAACAAATGTTTTTCTGTTAATTGTTTTTTTAAATATTTCTTATATTGGTATTTTATAGTTTTACATATAGAGTAGCATACAGTTTTATCACTTCAATCATATAATTTGGGATGGTAGTTATTAACTGTTATCATTACTTTCATGATAATTCAATACAAATAAGCTTACTTAGTAGTGATCTTTGTACGAAGTACATAATTTTTAATTCAATTAATTTTATGAATTATTTTTTATTCTACCGATTGCTATTAGTTGTAAATAATTTGATTGATTCACAAGTATGTAATCAGCTCAACTCACAAATAATAATAATAATAATAATAATAATAATAATAATCTGATTATGCTTATTAGCGCTGTTATTCACGGTTGCATTCATCATCTCTATTTCATGTTCCTTATTTTATGTTATGGTTTTACTCTAAAGAATCATTTATCACAAAGATGCTTCATACCATAGCTGCTGTTGACCTTTTTCGTTTGTAAATATTTATTTGAATAACTTCAAGTTATCGATTTTCGGTCGATAGTGAATATGAGGTAATTGGTAATGGTTTGTAACTCAATTTCTAGTTACATCTGATCAGTTTCTTTTGCTGTATGTTCTTCCTGAGCCGATTTTGACAATACAACAGTATGTTACATGTTTCGGTATAGTTAAGTGATGGCTAAAAGAAGAATTCAATCTACAGACCGTTACTCATACTTACATAACCGTTAGCCCTTCAGTATTTGTGACTCATGATATTTTGTTCAATTCCCAATGTGAACATCAAGACTCATGTTTAGATATACTTAGCTTATGAATGTGCATGCATCCTTCCTTCCACTGTTAGCCAGCCACAGGGCAAATAATCTAAATGATAATATGTCGGTTAATTTAAATTTAACTGTCACATACAACTTGGACATTGATTATACCAGTCAGCAGATGTTTAATTCTGTTTGTCTGATTATGTGTAAAATCATAAATGTGTTAATTTAAGAGTAGTAGTTATAGGTGTATATAGAGAATTCCATGTTGATAGTGTTTTTAAGCAATAAATTATTGATCATTGATTCGTTATGTCAGTAAAAATGTGTTACTAATTAAATCAATGTGTTTGTTTTTTTTTATCCTACAAACTGAGCATATTTAGCTCTTCTTCTTCTTCTTCAGTTAGAGTAGTTATCTTTTTCATATCTTACACATTTCTTAACTTTCATTGTGTTGATTTTTGTTTTGTTTTTTCACAACATGTGCTTATGTAGACTTGTCGACTAGTTTTTGTGTAGGATTTCAATGAAAAGGAAAAATATTTAACTGAAATGATTTTTTTGTTAAGGTTCTAATTTAATCAGTTTAATTCTTTGCATTGTGATAAATTTCCATGTCCTTATTATTGTGAACCGTTGTGTATAGAAGTGAAGGCACAGAATTATTGAAACATGTTTCTATTGCATACTAGTATTCATCATAATAATGATAATAATTTCACAATGTACATGACTTTTTTTTGATGAGAATAAGAAGTTGAATGTAACTTTGGTTAGAAAAAAAACAAAACAAAACAAAACTAAAGAATGTTTGTTAATAGTGTGAAATTTTAGATTTAAAAATGAACTTTACATATTTAGTCCATATTTTCTGATAAATTTTAGGTATTTCTGTCACATTTTCAATTTCCCTAATTGTTTGTTCAATTGTGTTTGAGAATGTTAAATTCTCTGTAAAGAATACGGTTTAATGCTTCCATTTACAATCTTAATTGACATGTTTGGGCATTTTCACGGCAATATAACTATGTTAGATTAGATTATGGCTAGCAGTTGAATGAAATGTGTATTTAGTCTTATTTGAGACTTGTACACACTTGGAATTCACAACCCAGTATCTTTCGATTTTAACACATATCAGTCTGTTGTTTTCTTAGCTACTGAGTTTAGGTAAGCATTAAATTATTCGATAGGTATGATGTTTATGTCAGAGCATTGTTGAAATTTAGCTTCTGGAATATAGCTACATCGTGTTAACAAGATTCACATAGAACAAAATCCACACCCGAGTTCTCATTGGTAGGCACAATTCATCTTTTTACAAAAAATACTTATGATCAAATGGTCTAAATGCAACAATCTATCCAGTATGCACCTAAATCAATCAAATCGAAACTGTTGAATATCAATAATGGTGGGATAAAATAAAGCTTAGAATTTTCCTAATCATGTGATAACTGCCGTTTATTGAATTGAATGCTCTCACTTTATTTTCTTACTATAGCTCTATAATTTTTTTTTTAAAAAAAACATGTCTCTTTTTTACTTTATTGAATAAAAGGAATGTTGTTTATCATAAACCGGAACCACGTTTTGTACCACAAGGCCAACTATTGGATAGACAAATATTCAAAGCAGAAATGTTTCCTGATAAATATCGTGTAATACATGAATTTATTGATGATATTTTCAATCAACATATTACGGAAGCATTAAAAGTAAGGCTAGTTTTAATGTTTATGAATGTAGTGAGTTTTGTGACAAGTTGACTTCCAATGATTAGCAGAGTAACGTAGCACGAGTCGTTTTCCAGCCATAAGACGTGTTATGATGTTCACTAGCTTGCAGTTCCTTGATCGATAGCCTGGAAAAAAAGATACACCAATCAAAATACATTGGTTTATTTTTCTTGTGTCCAAATATACTAGTTCACTTATTGATTGATCACTTAGCCTAACTAATGAAAAGCATGGGAGACATGATCTTGAATGTGATTGATCTATTGATATGATTACCTCCATTCTCTGAGTTTTGATTCCGGGTGGAGAATATCAATCAATCCTACTTCATTATCCTTTTCTATTGTTTCGGTTTCAATATATTTATTGATGTACTGCTTGTAGCATTATTCACACAATTTCCGCCTATTGTTTATTTAATAACATGAAACTAAAGGAATATTGCATTTTATATGCCTGTAATTATTACATTCAAACGTTATGAGTTCACAGATCCGTTGTATTATTAAAATTAACTATAGTTGAGCAACGGTGACAATAATGCGAAAAATATGACAATGGCTACTCACTTTTCAGTGATTAATCGATTCTAAATATATCATCCCGACATGAAATCATTCGCTATCTGAATCGATCAGTGATAACTTCTAACATTGAGTTGAATCTGTCAGGGACAATGCAGTCTCTTGTGTTTATAGGTAGGTACACCTTCTTGACAGGTACTAAACAGTACGAAACTTAAGTCCAGCGTTTACTTCCACTTAACTTAATGACTGTTAACATTATTTCACATGAATATATATTTATTTATAGGATATTGATCTCAGTAATTCTAACGATTGGTACATTCATTTTTTTAAATAAACATATCTTTACTAATATTTCTATGATTTTCCAAATTTTCATTAATTAATTCTATAGAGGCGGAATACAATTCGTCAAGATTTAAAATCTAGGCCAATGAGACGTTTATTTGTTGATGAACTACGTTCATATATCAATCCAGAGACATCTGTATTACCAACAATATCTATCAATAATTTAATTGAGAAAGTGACAATCGATCGAAGTGAATATGAAAAACGAGCTGTATTAACATGGGAACAATTTGAATTGATTGTTGACTTGTTAGATGAAGCATTAAGACAGGAGACCCAATCAAAAGACAGTGGAATTACACCAATTATAATGGATTTAAGCACAAGGCTTTGTACAGTAAGTGTATGCATGTGTAGTTAGTTAGTTGTGCATGTTCATGATATTTCTTAATCTAGATTATTTATCCAGTCGTGTGTTAAATATGTTGTAGTATTGTTATAATGAAGAATATTTATTTCTTTCTTAAATATTGTACCCAATCGTAGTCAGTTTAGTTATTGCCTAATGGTATATTGTCAATCTAACAAAACCAATCAATGAATACAATTAACTGAGGGCGTAATAACTTACTGCCCATATAATAATAATAATAATAATAATAATAATAATAATAAAACACACTTTATAACCATATAAATATGGTTATTTGTTTTTACTCAATGATCAATCAATCAAAATATTTTCACACTACTACAGGAGGTCAGCTGCGACCTCAATCAATAGCTCAGTATTAGTGTTCTGAATTCACAAACTGGATGATACTAGTTCGCGTCTATCACGGAGCACCAACCTATTCAAGACTGTATATTTCGCTTTACTGATAAGTGCTTAGATCCATCGTTAATTAATTGCCAACTGCCTACATTCACTTTGTTTCAAATATGAAATTTCTTTAATTTGTTAAAGAAACATGAATCTATCTCGTAAACTCACAACTTTTCCGATAATACTTTCAGCCATATGATAGGATAACATATCTGAGTAAAAAAATACCCCACTAAATGTGTGAACTATACTTCTAATTATCAATCAGTATATAATATGTCTTTGTACACTAACCGATGAATAGCCGTCACATTTATTGGTCTTTTATTCATCACAGATTCTGCATTATTCATATTGTGAAGTCTTTTATTCAAGAAAATGATAAACCTATTAACAGGTTGATCAACGCCAAACTTATCAACCTGTAAAAGAGTTATTTTCTTCCTTTATATATATATTTATTTATATTCCAAATTTTACAGTTATCCATATTGATCTAATTCTCTTCTCTCTCTCTCTCTCTGTGTGTGTGTGTGTGTGTGTGTGTGTGTGTGTGTGTATTTTTGTGAATTCAATCTAAAAGGAATTAGAAGATGTTCGTTATTACGCAAATATGAGTCATCAAATTCAACGTCATGAAATCTGGCGTAATATGCCATTTTGGGAGAGTGTTTTCAATGAACAAGTGAATAATCAAATTCGTTTATTGTATATTGATTTTTTTGAAGAAGAACAAAAATCACATAAACAACAACATCAACAAGATAATCAACATTCAGCAATGAATTTGTCCAATGGAGGATATACATGGAGGTCACCATCACCGACATCCTCCTCTTCATCATCATCATTGTCTGATAGTAGTAGAAAACAGTTAAAAAATTCATCTGGAAAAAATGAAAAATCATCATCTGTCATCATTGTTGGATTAAATAATAATAATAATAATCATAAATCTAATGTAAGTTTTGATGATTTTCTCGTAGCTTGTGATGCGTGGCTTCTTGATATGCTCCATATGAATATTTCATCATTTGAACCATTGGCGATTGTTTTTTCTAACCGGTTTCAGCTATTATGAACGACTAAATGTCTATGGCATTGAATACGCTGATTTTGGGAATTGTAGTTTGCAACCTGAATCAATAACCAATAATTCCAACAATTAAATATTCGCATTATCTGTAATGCCTGCCATGTTTAATTTCATTTCTGAAGCAAAAGCAGAAAAATTCATTCTATTTTTAATAAAATGTACAAATTAATTGTCTCAATTGTCAAAAAGTTTAATAAATATGTACTTTCCCTTTCCTTATGATATTTTATATTTTTTAGATTACATTTCAACAACAAAATTACACACCAAATATGTCTGCATTAGAAATAGCTGCTGAAGAAATGCGAATTGGTTATGCACGTCCAAAAGACGTACAACAAACACTTGAAACACGTGAAGAAAGCACTGTCTATTCTCAAATTATACATTTTATTAATCTGATTATTAATTTTCGTATACCAGTTCATATTGGTGCAGCTGTAGCTGATATCTACGGTCAAGAAACTGAAATCAATACTAATCACAATAATCATAATCATCATCATCATAATAATAATAATAGTAATAATAATAGATTATTCAATGATAATACTGAAGTAAATGTTATCTTTTCAAAAAATTCTGATTATTATCCTTCTCATAATACTACTACTTCTGCCGCCAATGATCAACATTATCGACAACATTATACTAGCAGTACTAATTCATTAAATGATATGCCAATAACTAGTGACACTAATCATGCTCTCAAGAATATCTCACAAACTGAAGGATATACTAAAAACACTGGTCGGTCGACAGTTGTTGACAATTATTCCAACAATTTATCAACAACAAGTGTAGTTTACAGGTGAGTAGTAAAAAAAATCTATAATACTCCTTGTTTATTGACTAGTTCTGTCTAATTATGAATTATTGTAGGCGATCTTTCTTTTACCGTATAAACTTTTCTACATCAAAAGAAAAGCCATTGGTATTTATATGTTCATTTATTTTTCCAATTGATCAACTTCTCATGGAAATGATCAATTTTCCTTTTTTACACTACTGATACTTTTGAAAGATCATGCTTTTATCATCTTTATTAACAACAAATAAATTAATTTTGTTAACATTTTTCAACAGAAATCTATATCCATAAACTGTAGACCATATAAACTGTCTTGTGATGTCTTATTGTAATAAATTGCTGATGCTTCTCGTGGCCTTGCTGGTGTAGGTATAGTATTAAGCCTCCTAGGGCACAACTAGCTCTCTTAGACTGGATCACGGTAGACAGTCGTTTATGCTCTGTCTGACTAAACGGGACGGTTTAGACTCGGAAAGATAGGAACACTCGCCGTTGACTCTTCGGCGTATCTGCATACGCTCCCACTGACTGCAGTTTAGACGAGGTGAATGATGAGTTTTACAGAAAACTTTTGGACCCCCTCCAAAAAGTTAGGTGCTTTGATATAGTAATAATGGCTGGTGACATTAATGCTCAAGTAGGTAGATCAAGTGTAAGGGGAAGACACCTTGGTGGATGTTATGGTGTCGCGGCTAATAGAACAGATAATGGCGACCGTCTGCTGCAACTATGCTTAGATAACGGCCTATTTCTAGCAAAAACTAACTCTAAGCATAAGGAAAAACATCTCTTGACATAGCGACCCCCAAAGCCGACCCAACGCTGGACCAAACTATATCACATCGCCATCAGCCAGGCGAGATATCCGTTTGCTGACCAAAGGACGAGTGTACTGAGGATTAGTACGCTCCGTCCTACTTTATGGCTGTGAAACATGGCCAGTCAGAGTAGAAGATATTCGTCGGTTACTGATTTTTGGTCCTCATCACCTTTATATTTTGGTTTTTAGTTTATTTCACTAGATTCTATTTCTTGAATAATATCGTTGAACCCTAAAATTTCCGATTACTGATAACAATTCTAACAATTCGCTAGCATTATGGTATTCAAAGTGACATTCACATCTCTGTCCTAACGTCGTATGGTATCTTGAACTTGATGTACGTACGTACGATGTTCTATGTTGTTGTTGACTGACTGACTGACTGATTCACTTATTGCAATAAATGAATTGTGGGAGTAGGAATGAGAATCAAGTTGTGCATTTAGTTCTTTGTACTTACGTGCATCCTAGTATTGATTTGAACAGAGCATAATCACATCGCTGATAATAAGTACCATGAAACTTTTAGGCAAGACTAACATGGATATGTGATTATTTCCCAGAAGCAATTAAGCTGTGTGTACATTTTCGTTTTTCAATTCCATTTTTAACAGTTAAACATATCTATTGTATAGATGTTCTAGTTTTTCAGTTTGTTCACCGATTTTTGAGTATGATCATGTGAACAGACATGTCATTAATGCATAAACTGACATATTAATCTCTCTTTGTGATTGATTCACATGTAGGACTATTCATTGTATGAACTAAACATCAACAGTTTCGCTTTGTTTTGAGACTATTTACATAGTTTTTTAAACTGTATCATAACACTCATTCGATATTTTAGTAATTCCGTGTCCTTCATCTTTTAAAATACACACATAGCCAGCTACTTACTTGATCGATTCGACCTATAAAAATAAAAAAAGTTGCCAGATAATAAAATATTATTTTTAATCATCTTTTTTTTTATTATGTGTTTGTTACCAAGGTCAAATAGACTGATGATTATTTTTATTATCATTTCATTTTACACATCACAGGTATTCAACTATCTATCTACAAAGTAGTTCATTTGCATTGATCATGTCATTTACATAAAGAGCCATAATTAATTGATTTTTTTTTTTAAAAATATTATTTTTAACCTTGAAAAATAACCGGAATTTTTCAACCGATATTTGTCTGATGTGATGTGTATGTGGAAGTATAGCTACCATGTAAAATCTAATCAATATTACAATTAGTATTCTTTTTCTCTCTTCTAATTATCTCTAATTCATAAAATATCTTTTGGAAAATTATTGTTTTAGAAATTACCGTTTCTTACTAGCGATCCCTACTTCTAACTTTGGTTTGCTTGTCTGTATGTACTATTTTTTTTTAAATTTAAAACACTTTACCGGTAGCCTAATTTTGTCTGCTTCTGTTGTCGATTGAATCCAACTGTATTTTTTGTTCAGCATTGTAAAAGTACAGAAAAAATAACTGATTTTATTCATAGTTGATTTCATAAAGAAAGATTGATAACATCTACTTTCTATCGACTAAACTACCAATAAGTGGATAGTTTTGTTCTTTAAAAGATTCACTTATGCAAATGTTTGAATGATGAAGTTTTTCGCTCGGATTTGAAAAGAAAATTATGCTCACTGTGAAGTGATTGTCAAATTTATTCTGTTCTATGCAACTGACAATCTGCAGTACATGTGTATCAGTTCAAGTTAACATACCGCATCAGCAAAACTAGATTCAATTATTATGAAGATCTCAGAATAGTGAACAGATTACACGTAGTAAAAATAGATGAATATTAAAAACGAACAAACAAACAAAGAAAAACACAACAGACGATTATGGGATGCAAGAGCTATTTGTGGTAAAAAGAGACAGTTAACATATCTTCAGGGAAACCTTAAACCTAGATTACGTGCTAGTTGTTAACTTATTAGCAAAGCGTATTTATCAGCTGGATTTGATCAGTACTAAACGTCCTGATTAACATAACACCTCTCACTACTCAGTGATCAGTAAATTATAAATATTTTGATCATTGCAAACGGTTCTGAGCCATGTCATTCAGGGTCTCTAACCATCTCGCGGACCCCAACCAGGTAGTCGACAACTACCGACATGATTTAGTTCACTTGTCTGTGGCTTGTTTTTAATTTGGCTGCCTCCAGCTTTCGTCCAACTTATTCCTACACCGCAAAATATAGCTCGACGAGGCAGTTGGTGGCTGGGCGTATATAACACATGTCCCAACCACCTCAACTGATGAAGTTTCATTACTTCATCTATTGACTTATCATCCTTAACTAGCACTTGTTTCCTGACAACAGCATTGCTTACTCGGCTGTTCCACGATACTCGAGCAATGCTTCGGAGACATCTATAATCAAATACTGATAACCTACGAATGTCTTCTACTCTGACTGGCCATGTTTCACAGCCATAAAGTAGGACGGAGCGTACTAATGCGCAGTACACTCATCCTCTGGTCAGCAAACGGATATCTCGCCTACGCCATAAGTGACGCAGGTTGGCAAATGCCAGTCGAGCCTTCTGTATCCGAGCTGAGATTTCGTCATTCACCAGGCCATCGGCACTGATGACACTCCCAAGATGAGTGAAGCGATCAACATGCTCAACTGCTTCACTCCCTATCATGTGCCGTATTTTGGTGAGGCAGTCGGTGGTTAGGCATACGCAACAGATGTCCTGGCCACCTCAACTGATGAAGTTTTAATACTTCATCTATTGATCTGCCACCGTTACCCAATACTTGTTTCTTAATAGCAGCATTGCTTATCCGGTTGTCCCAGGATACACGATCAATGTTTTTAAGAGGTCTATGATCGAATACTATTAACCTACGGAAGTCCTCTACTTTTACCGGCCATGTTTCGCATCCATATAGGACGGAGCGAACTGCTGCACAGTACACTCGTCCTTCGGTTAGCAAACAGATACCACGTTTACGTCATAACAGACGCAAGTTGGCGGAAGCCAATCGGGCCTTCTGTATCCTTACTGAGACTTCGTCAGTCACGACGCTATCAACACTGATGAGACCCCCCAGATAAGTGAAGCTGTCTACACATTCGACTACTTCACTCCTTATCACTAGTTCAGGTGCCGATGCAACCCAATCTTGAAGCAACATTTTGCATTTCGAGGGGGAAAACCGCATCCCGAACATGCTTGCATTGTTGCTCAGGGTAGTCAGAAGACTCACCATTTTGTCAGTGTCTTCATCAAATAGAACTAACTATGTCATCGGCATATTCTAAGTCAACAAGCGAACCTCCTGGTAAGAGGTCTACTCCTGAAAATTCGGATGAGCATAAGGTTATATCTAGGAGCATATCTATGACAAAATTAAACAAGAATGGAGAGAGTGGACATCCCTGACAGACACCACTTGAAGTAGAGAATTCCGATGACTGTTCGCCATAAGCTCCAACTGGACACCTTTACAGAGGATGTTCATTTTGTCCTCTTAATCTTTTATATTCTTTGTTTTGTTTAATATAAAGCAAAAACTTTATTGGTTTCTAAGCTTCAGTTATGCCGAAGTGTTTTATAACCCCCCTCTGCAGGTCCTTTTTTTTTAGGTCTCCAGGAATGTTTTCATGTTAGATAGTCGATTCGCTAGACATTTTTTGGAGAAGAGAAACTTTATTAATATTTGTTCATGACTAAAGATTACTGAAGTGCAGAGTTTTTGAACTGTTCTGAATTGTTCTGACTTTCGAATTTACTTTTTTAATTTGTCATCGACTTGTCATTATTTTCTAGCTTAGTATTCGATTCATATAACTAAATTTTTGACACAGTAGAGTTCCCGATCATTATCTGTTTTCTTCGTGAATTAAGATATCTCTACAAAGGACATTTTTGTCCAAATTTATCATAAATCTTAAGAGTATATGATCTTGAAAATCTGATTGAATATTGATGTAAACTTTCTTTACTGATGCAATTATGATTTCCACTTGCTTGACTGAAAAAATAAGGCCACTGTCTGTGTACATAATTCAAATTCATTACTACTAATATTGTTGATTGATTGTTCCAAAAGGTAGTTAAGACTTAAACGTTCACATACAACAAAATACTATTGTCAGTAGATTACCAGATTGATTGGTCAATAAACTTCACATTTATTTAGTAGTTAAATAAAAAGACGCCAAGAATTTTTGGAGCTAAATAAAATATTATTTAAGTTAAGTGAAAACCAGTTTGTATGACTACCTAAGTGCTTTTCTAGGTGCTCATGAAATATAATCTTGGCTTTGCTCTTGTCTTGTAGAATTCAAAGGGTTTTACATGCTATGTCTTTCTTACCTCCTATTAGATACAAACAAATACGTGTCAGCACTAGAGCATGATCTGAATCTAAACATGTGCGGTATTTTCTATCGATCCTCTCCACTGGTGGCTGAAAGCTATGTGATCTATGTGGGTGGATTTTGCGGGTTGCGAAGAAGAAAAATGTTTAGTATTTGCTAGAAATAGGCGGTTATGTGAGCATATCTGCTCGATAAGCCGCGACATCATAAGATTTACCCCGGTGTCTCTGAGTTTCACTTAGCCCACCTACTTGATGATTGAATTCATGAGCCACTATTACTACATCGAGGTGCTTAAGTTTTTGGAGGAGGTCCGAAAACTTTCTGTAAAAGTCATGTTCTACCTCGTCTGAGCGGCAGTGAGTTTGTGCATAGACAGAGACAACGAAGACTTACTCTCCCGTTTTTTCGGACAGCGCATATGCGACGACGATCTATTTGGATGGAGTGTAAGAGAGTGAGTTCTTCTGTGGACCTAAGTGCTTTTCCTACACGAGTGAAGCCTCGAGAAGCAACAGCAGGTTCTCTCGACACACGGAGTGTAAATGGAAACGGTTGTTTATGTGGACAAGGTGAAGTGAAATGAAGATTTGTACTTGTATACTGTATGTAGGTTTGTGAAACGCAGCGTACATCGATTGCATTAGATTGTAGAGTTCTAGTTAAGGAATGTTGATGTCCTATTTGACACATTGTCTGTACATTGAAAGCTGTGACATGTAGTTTAGATTTTCAGGAGACTAGGAATAACGTTTCACGTGCTCGAATCGTCGGCATTAGGAGTGCAAAGTGATAAAGGAACGTGGGGATGATAAGTCGTAATGATAATAGAAATATTAAGTGTAGGAAGAATTTGATTGTGATCAATCAGTTCTCGTGTGTTGTTACTAGTATGAAGGTGGATGTTACGTCCTGGCCGCCCACACTGTGGAAGGGTGTTTCTTAAGGTACTTGAAAAGAGAATCTGATCAGCGGTGTTCTTAGCAATCAGGGAGCGTGACCGTCGAGTCAGAGGGACAGCTGCTTTTCCCCAGTCACACACAGCCTTTATATGTGATGTATTTGAGGTGTTAGTTCCACCATTGAAGTGGCTTTACGGTCGTAGACGGAAATCTGTGTGGTGAAGTAAGGTGTGGTATTTTTAGGACTTTGCCCTCAGATCTTGAGTTGCTGCCTTTAGTCATACCATTCTCCAGTCGACGTGCCTGGTATGGTAAAAACTTTATCTACGTAGACAAAGCCAAAAGTGGCTATGAATAATATAATAATTATTAATAAAAATAGATATACTATGGATTGTAATAATTTTTCAATTGATTAAACCAGAAGCTTACTCTATGTAAAATTTGTTAATATAATAATCCAATTATTTAACGATTGTATAATAAAATTATGAAGAATGATATTTTGAAAAATTAGTTCTAATTATTTTTTTTTTGACAATATTATTCGTTTTGTCATTACATTTATTCGTGATAAAATTTGAAAAAAAAATAGATATCTTATTTTTCATATTCAACATTAATATTAAAACGTTAAACGACTGGAGAAAAAAAAAACAGGATAGTTAATTTCATTTTATATTGTATTTTATGGAATTCATTAATGAAATGTTTTTACAGTTCATTAGTTTACGCATCTACAATTTTTGTCTATTAATGGCAGTGTTTTTTCTTTCTTTAGTTTGATTTGTTTAAACAAATTGCTTATCTATTTATGGAAGTTTGTCAGATGATGCAAGTACCAACTAGAAATGTTTTGTTGAATCTATCAGTTTTATTGTTGTTACCTATTGTTGTTGGTAAAACAAAACGAAGGAATTGTGTAAAATGTTAACTCTAAGCTAAGTTATACGGTTTCAGTGTACGATAGGCCTTAATCGGTAGTTGCCTCACTCCACTCTTCAAGTCGTTTGCTCTTTGGTTTCGCTTTCATTTACTACCTCACGATCATGTAATCTTCCTGCAACTTATTGACCTGACAGCCATCTGTGCACTGCTTAACCACATCCTGAGCGACCAACCTGTTGACGACTTGCCCATTGACAAAACTGTATATTTTCCCTTATGCTTTTTGCAGAAAAGCATTCTTCATATTGTATTCCATTCTACTTATATTGATTTTTTTTTCTTTTGTCCTCTATTCACACTAGTCGGTACAATAATCAAAATTTTGAAAAATTAAATACAGCCACACTGTTAAATCATATCAATGCTTTAGAAAATTGGTTATTGAAATTTGTGAAAGTTGTTGGCGATGAGAATAATCTATTACGCAAGCGAATTACTGAAATTGAAGGCAAAATTAAAGGTAATGAACTTATTGGTTATTGCTGTCCCTATTATTATTATTATTAGCATTATTATCGTTCTAATAATAATGTATCTAAACCGTCTCATCACGTGTTCTACTCAAATTATTATGTGTACTTAATATTAACCGTGTTATTATTTATTTGTTGAACCATTATCAAAACGATAAAGAAAAGGAGAAGTGTTGACAGCACTGATCAATATGACGTAGTTACATTGAATAGTCATAATTTAAGACATATATATATATATATATATATATATATATATGCACACTCACACGCACACACATACACACACGAATACCTGATAGTCACTATGTCATCATATCTGTTGCTTTTTTTTCGAAATGATTCTTGATTGATCACTTTTATGAGTGTAATGATGCCCCACGTGACAATCACACATTTGATGATGATTGTCTCTTCTTCTGCTTCTGGCTTCATTCTACGCCAATAGATCATGTAACTCTCATTTGTATTGTATGTATGCATGCACCTAATGTGTGTTTACACACTCAAGAAGAATGTTTCAGTGACATATTGTAATATGTTTTTTGTTCCAACGAGTATATATATATATTTATAATATTTACTTTTTTTGTAAATTTTGCGTAGATATTTACTTGAAGTAGAGATTGTGACATAGCAACAATACACATAGACATCATGATATCGAGATTTATTTATCCTAATGTGTTGTTACTTTAATCGACAAGTATTTTGGTTCATGTTATTTGGCATAGTTTGCAATGTATGTAGAATCTCAACTATTGTCATTATGGTAATTAATTAGTAGTACACATTGAAAGCAAACAATAGTTATCATGAAAATGTAACTCGAATGTATTGTGAATTATGTAGTATCATAATAATAATTATAATAATCATCATCTAGATTGGTTGTCATTATCATTAACTAAGCTGACTGTCATTACATTCCATTGTTTACAGACAGTTATAATTCATGATTCTTTTCTATAAATTTTTTTTGCAATGCATTTTTGATGCATTCACTGAATGAATACACGCAAAATGAACATTAGTCATATCAATCATATGAATTGATCGACAACAATGACAACAACAACAACAACATTTTATGCTTTATTTTATTGCTATTTTTTTTATTTTTTTTGTTGTTGACATATTACTGACATTTAAAATTGTAGCTTCTAGTTGATTATTTGTAAGATTTGCTTTTGGCTTTACTATTGATTATTATTATTTATGATTATTATGATTATTATTTTTTTCTTTAATTTACTTGTAAACATTTGTAGCTATCATAGAAAGTCATTTGATTAATCTACAAGCTATTTATCCTAAAGTACAAAATATTCCACATATGAAAAAGGTATGCATTTTTGCCATTCATTCTTTCTTGTCTATCATTTTATTTATTGATTCACATAGAAATTAAATTTCAATTAATCATTTCATATCAAGTAGCCGAGAATGAGTTACACCCTAAATATATATACATTAAGATGAACAGATTCTATTCGATTGTTCAAATTAAAGTTCAAGTGTTCGAATTTTATTCAAGCTAAATCAGCTACTAACTGTATCGAGTATTCATATTGTTAACGCGATTATGATTAATTTCACTATCACTGAACTTTCCTGTTGAAATTCAAAAACCGTCAAGTTTGAAATAGGTTTTAACGGAATTACAAATCGGTTATTTGTGTTCAGTTACATCTTTGTCTCTGTATATCGTCACTTTTATAAAAACAAAGATAATATATCAACGGGACTTTTCATGTAGTCATTTTGTTGAATTGTGTAAGGGCATTAATCGTCTGATTTAATGCAGTTTTTTGATTCTGCAGACAGTTGTGTTTCTCTACAAGCTTTGTGTGTTGTCAGACATGGCTGTTTTTAAACATAACTGCCTGGCCTGAACTACATGTTTAAGACAGCCCATGTTTTGTGTTACGAATGCCCAACCACCGACTGCCTCGATCAGCTATGTTTTGTGGTGTAGGAATAGGTTGGAAGAAAGCTAGAGGGGTCGACTATCTGGTTGGGGCCTGCAAGATGATCGTAATCGATGATTAGAGACCCTGAACGACATGGCTCAAAATCGTTTACAATGGCGCAGATGCATTCATTCTTTCTGTTCTCTCAAATCCTAAACTTCTGGATTCTTCAACACCTCTAGTTTTGACTTTCTAAACTTATCTCACTGAATCATATTTCTAGAATAATATTGTCTAATCCTAACCTCTCCGATTACTTCTAATACCATTACTACCTCTACTACTATTGGATTTGAATTGACAATTACATCTCTGTACTGATGTGGTATGGCAACATGAACTGATGTACTTACGTACAAAGTTCTACGTTGCCTCTGACTGACTGTCTGCATTAATATACATAATGTTCATTTTACACCGAATAAAGCTTACACGTCTATTACTCTGTCCGAAATTCATTCTGAATTTGATATCGAAAGTATTGACCGAGCTAATCGCTTTTAATTTTTCTCCTCCCCCTCTCTTTTGTTTTTTCGTAAAATGTTTCATAGCCTGAAATTGCTAATCCAATTCTATTACCTGGTGAAATAGCTATTCCAATTGGTGGTTATGATTGTTTATCCTGTCATCTATTGCCAGATGGACGTTGTGAACGTAATGATTATCAATTATTAGATCCATTCAATAGTAATATTCATGATGTAAACGGTCTAAGTGGAGGTCATATGAATGATCACAATGACAATAATAATCACCATCAAGATTCATTGATGAATATGGAATCAAGTGATCTAGACGTGGATCTAATGCTTAGACCATTGTTACCTGCTCAAGGAGCATTATTTGTTACTAATTATCGTATAATATTTACTGGTGTACCGAAAGATCCATTTCGTAAGTTTTGATAAATTATCAATTAATTCAATCAGTGAATATTTTTCCCAGGGAATTTTAGAAATTATCAAACTAATCAGGCGAATTTATAAATCAGTGATAGCAGTGGAATAAAAGGTACAAATCGATAGCATGATAATAAGTGTACTATGCATGATAAGATTAATCAAGTCTCGAGTCAAGGCTACATAATAGGGAACTAGGTCAAACAACTTGGAAAACAAGAATCCGGTATAACATTCATTAGAATTATAGATTACTTAATAAGAAATGTTAAGATAGTTGCGTGAAGACGAACTCAATCACAAGTTACATTTTCTTGATGCTCTGTTAAACAATTGAAGAAAGTGTCTATTGAAAAGGTTCTCCGTCAAGCCGGTAAACAAACTTTTTAGGCTTTATACCCATTCATCATAACAGGAACCTAGTTAGATGTCTTGCAAATAGAGCTAATAATATACGTTTAGATGATATGGTAAATAAACAGCTAGAGTTTATTAATAATATGTTCATAAAAATGAATGATCCCAAATATTTTCTGAAGAAACATCTATGTAAAATTCATAAGAAAACGGTGAGTAGAAAACCTCTCTTTTCTGAAACGATCTAGCTGATGGACAGTGTAGACATCAGCAAATTAGTTGTTTTCTTTTCTCCTGTATCAAAAAATACCTTCGATTTGTGTATACTTTCTTGCTTCATAGATTGACGACAGTATGTATTTTCAACCGATAACGCATATAGCTTTTTTTTGAGAAAATTACGCTTACTGTTGACCGGTATCGTACACGTTTTTAACGTTTCCAATTCAACATTTGGTGAATTTAAATGACTAATTATTTTTACTTCATTTTTGCTGATATCAAAATATACTCATTCATTCAGAAAAAAAGCACTATTTTGTAAATAAAGTTAAGTAAACACGATTTACAGAATAACGTGAATTCATTATATTTGAAGGCTACTCATGATTTTTAAATGGCCTTAGTTTATGTTAGTAATGTCAAATGATTTAACATACCATGAACGAACGAAGTTCTACTTGAGATGGCATAATAAGCCAAACACCGCATTCGACATAGTAATAAAATCATTTAGAAAAAGGTATATATATATTTTTTTCTATGTGGTTATGAAGATTGTCGAGTTTCATTGAAATCATGAATCGATCAATGTTAGAACACCATTAGAAACTCGGAAGCACTGGATGTCCCTTTCATCCAAGTATGGGACTCACCATCCGTTCGCATCCATAAGCCCGGCTCACGGTAATTGAACCTAGGACCTTTTGTCTGATGCCTGAACGCTTAAACTATGGACCACTGAGCTGGCCTCTAACGATGTTACTGTGTAACTCCACTGATCACGACTGTTAACTAGAGCTTGGAGAAATTACCTCAACTAAGCTTATACATTTTGAAATATAAATTTGTTTTTTTTTATTCTACAGAATCTAATAAAGTCATCAATCGAAGTTTTCCTATATCTGCATTGAATACTATCAAAAAGCTTGGTTGTATTCAAATAGTCACTGCTTTTCAATCATCATCTTCAACAAATCCTAATCCTGTAGCAACAATCACATCTGGTTTTCGTTCTGCCACATTATTTGTTGGTAAAAAATCTAAATCACATACAATGCAGTATAAAAATGCTGCTTCATCAAAATATTTCTCTCCATCATTACGTCCAATGTATTCAACTACTACTTCAAATAGTCGTGGTGTTATTTATCGTACTGAAAATTTAGATGTTCTATTATTACGTGCATTAACATTTCAAATGCTTAAAATTGGTTTTGATGTCGGTGAAATACAACCGGAAACAAGAGATGAACTACGCAGTCTACTAGAAGAATTACGCTATCCATCAATGATGTGCATGGGATTTAATTCAGCTCCATTGGGATTACTTTTCTCACGTTCTACAACTACAATTGGTAGGAGTACTATGCTTATAGATCCACATTATAATAATAATAATAACAAAGACTATATATCACCAAATATGGTTCGTATGAAGCATATAAAAGGTAAAATGTATCGAAGCAACAATGTATCAACAAATGGAAATTATGCTTCAATGATGAATAAGGATCGCAGGTATTTACAATTTTCCGGTTGTGTTGTTTTATTTATCTGTTTGTTTGTTTGTTCGAGTTATTTTATCTTTTTTTTTAAAAAAAAAATTTCAAATCTTAAGCAAAACACTCCAGGAATTCCATTTTTCACAATACTTTTTCTAATGAATAGACCAGTAATGATCCTCATTACTTAGTGCCTATCGTTTGTGCAGTTGTCATCAAGTAACTGATATTCAACTGTTGGCTATTATTGATTTATGATTGTGTGTATTTTCTTCAAATAATCCTATTGGAAGCGGATAAATAACCAGTTAATTATTGATCATACAGATAATCAAACAGATATTCCCATGTATACTTTGCTTTTTTACTCGTAATCGATAACTTTTTTTATTTGACCTTTCTTTCTTTCTCTCTCTGTGTAACTGCTCATATCATGCCAGCAGTACTAGTGATTAAGCAAACATGAAATTTGATACTGATAAGTGATGTTAATCATTGTCAACCACTCAGTCATTATAGGATTCGAATAATATAACACTACGATTACATACATGATTAATCGTAGATGATGCTAGTTTGAAGCATTCTACAAGCCATTCGTTATTTTGCCTAAGGTTATTTGGTTTCATGAATTAAATATTAACTGTTTCTTATAACGATAATCATAATTAAAAATTTCCTTATTCTAATTTCTCCCAACAATATCAGATACATTTTACCAACATTAACATGAAATCTAGGGCACATGGTTTATTATTATTATTAGTTAACTTCAACCTGCTTTGATACACTAACTAGATTCACGAACTTGTTCATCAATAAATCAATCAATCAATCAATGTAGATTTTATTCTGTTTAATTATTGATCATTTTTTCTTCTGATTTTTAGACGTACACAAAATAATCAGCAATTAGTTAATACAGACAATAAAACTCCAATGTATCAATCATCATCTCGTTCGCCTAAGAGCAATCATTATAATCAATTAAATTATATGCGATCTACATCTTTTCCAAATTGTAAGTTTTTTTTTTTAATAAACATTCTATAATTATAAATAACTTTGGTAATAATTAGGAAATAAACACTTTTTAAAAGTACTAAATATATACTATACATTGGTTTATGGGTGTGTTTATTCACTGTGAAATGATGACTCAGTGGTGAATCTGTTCAACTTTCATCTATTGAGCTGCGAGTTTGATCTGAAGTTGTAGTATTAGTGAAAATCAAGGATTATTGGACAGATGTTTTACCCCGTGCAAAACATATCATAGTTATGTGTCCATGAATTCTCTAGGGATTGAATCTGAAGCCTTTACCATTTCGTCCAACGTAGATCGTAAATTACCAAGAAACATTTCAGACTGCATTTTTTTTATCCCTGAGCCCATCAAATATTTCATCCTTTCATATAAGCAAATGATGTACAGAAACGCAAATTATCATTAACGTTTTACCTTATTCTTTTGCAAGACGGTGTTTTCCCCTTAAGAGATAGAGAATTCAGTTGTCATAAGTTTCTACTTTCTAATTCTAATTATTAATGTCAACTAAGGCTACTGTTCTCAATTATCGGTTCATTTAGTATCAACACATGTGAAATGGAATGAATTGCAAACATCTGGTTTACCTTGTTTTCAGTGATTCTACTTAATGCAATAGTTTGTATTATTTAAGTTAATAATTCAAGAGCAGTTTAAACCTTTTATTTTAACTTTCGTTTTTTTTTAAAAAAAAAAATTCCTCCAGCTATTTATTCTGAAGAAGCAGCTGCCAATTTAGCTTCTGCATTGAAAACTTTTCTAGTACCTCCATCTATATCTGCATCATCAACCGCATCCACAGTAGTTGATCCAAATTTTATAAAACTGTTAACTCAATCTTCAGGCTATTTAGATATGGCACGTTTTGGTAGTAGTTTCAATCTTGCAACCACTACGGGTACTACATTGTTGACCGTACCAACAACATCAACACAGTCAACTAATCTTCAAGTAACATTAAATGAAAGCAGTACCGGTTCTTTGTATCATTCTTCTTCTACCGTTTCCGGAACTGGTGGGGATGTCGCTAGTCGAGTACATTGTGCTGCTCGTCTTGTTGCGTTCAATGTTCATCATAGTTTGGTTAAATCTTATCCAAGCGTTTTTATCATACCACAGGTAATTTCGTTGTATACGTTTATTCCACAGTTTTGATTATAATGACTTGGTAGTGATATTTCATATTAGTTTCATTTATTTTTGTTAAACTGATTTAGAACAATCAACCAGCTACAATGTAAAACCTCGTACGTACGCAAGTACGTATGCATCTGCACCATTGCAAACGACTTTGAGCTATTTCATTCAAGGTCTCTAACCATCGGTTACTATCATCTTGCGAACCCCAACCCGGTAGTCTACACCTACTAACATGGCTAGGTCCAGCTGTCAATGACTTCATTGATTTGTGCCATGTTTCGGTTTGGCCACTCCTAGTTTTCTTCCAACCTATTCCTTCACCAAAGAACATTGCTTATCGAGACAGTCGATGGTTCGGCATTCGTAACACAAGTCCCAACCACCTCAAATAATGAACATTCAATACTTCACCATTTTATCTACCATCCTTACCTTGTACTCTTTTCCTTACAGTATTACTTACTCGAAAGTACCAAGATGTGCGAGCAATGATTTTAAAACATGCATGATTAACTACTAATAGCCTGTGATTATCCTCTACTCTAGCTGGCAAAGTTGCCTACGGGATCAGTGACGAAAGTTTACAAAAGCCAATCGAGCCTTAAGCATCCGTGTGAGATTTCGTCACACAGAAGGCCATCAACACTGATGAGACTTATAAGTTAAGTAAAACGGTCAAAATACTTCACTTCTTACCACTAATTCAGGTGGCGATACAATTTAATGCTGAAGAAACATTTTGCATTTCAAGGGGGAAATCGCATCACGAACATGCTTCCATGGTTGCTTAAGGTGGTCAAAAGACTGCATTTTGTCAGCGTCATCACAAAATAGAACTATGTCACCGGCACATTCTTAGTCAATAAGCTTGTCTCCTGGTAGAAGATCATCCATCTCCTCAAAGGTGAGACTATGAAAGTGTCGTCTCTAGAAGCATGTCAATGACAAAGTTGAATAAGAATGGCGTAAGTGAACAACCCTAACGAACACCACTTGACGTGATCAGTTCCAATGATAGTTCTCCAAACGCTTTGCTTCGACCGGTAGTGTTTGAGTAGAGACCTGGTATATGATTAATGTGCTTCTCTGATACTCCTCTCAATGAAAAATACTACTAGATAACCTGACTGTTAACAGAGCCTGACGTTTCCTTGAGGTCAAGGAATACAACTGTTGTCGGAAGCTAAAACGTGTGTCTGTGTAAAAGGTCCGTACTAAGTATGAATATGTGGTCTATACATCCGTGTGAAGGTGTGAAACCAGCCTGGATTTATCGGATTCACTTTTCAGGAACTCTATTTAGGCGTTGAATTATTATTGAAGCTAATATTCTAGTTAGACTGAATTTTCTGTGTTTGTTACAAGAGTAATTTTATCCTTTCTTATGGACTGAGACCATTAGTGATGGCAATACGTCTGGTTACGGGATTCCAGCTAAGATCTCAGTCAGTCTGACTGCTAAAACGGATCTACCATTTCTAAAAATCCCAGGAGTTAACTTACCAGAGCCTGCTGCTCTCCTTCGCTTCAGATTTCTTGTAGCCTTCTTAACTTCATCGAGATTCGGAGGGCATATATCAACTTCCCATTCAGGTTGAATGGAGATGGTAGTTAGGCGATGTATCACAAAAGGTCAACTAAACCGCTCCGTAAAGTGATCTACTCTTCGATCCAACATATTGGATCGAGTGAATAATAGGGCCATCTTTTACCGAGATATTCTCACTAACATTCGGATTAATAATACTGGTTTCCTTGATACGTTTGATTAGTGGCCTACGGTTACTTATCGCAGCAGCTTTTTACATCTCTCTTGCTTTCGCTCCTCATCATGTTCAGAGTTAGATGGGATGCGTTTCTGAGCGTCTATCAGTTCATTAGACGTTACTGAAATCCTCTGATTTTCTCTAACGTTTTGGTTTACGTTGCTGGTAGATATCACTGTTGTTTCTACGGCGTTTTGGATATCAGTTGAAGCTGCCTCAGGATGGGAATCACTTGCATGACTGCCTAATTGCTTTTCTAGGTGTTCCTGAAATATAAGCTTCTCTTTGCTGTCGTCTTGTAGAATTCAAAGGGTTTTACATGCTGTGTCTTTCTTACCTCCTGTTAGATACAAACAAATACGTGCTAGGACTAGAGCATGATCTGAATCTAAACATGTGCTCTCAAACGTGCGGTATTTTCTATCGATCCTCTCCACTGGTGGCTGATAGCGATGTGATCTGTGTGGGTGGATTTTGCGAAGATGTTTATTCGTATGCTTAAAGTTAGTACTTGTCAGAAATAGGCGGTTATGTGAGCATATCTGTTCGATTAGTTGCGACACCGTGAGATTTACTGGTGTCTCTGAATTTCACTTAGTCCACCTACTTGATGATTGAAGTCATGAGGCACTATTACCACACCAAGGTGCTTAAGTTTTTGGAGGAGGTTCGAAAACTTTCTGTAAAAGCCATGTTCTACCTCGTCTGAGCGGCAGTGAGTGTGTGCATAGGCAGAGACAACGAACATTTACTGTCCTGTTTATTCGGACAGCGCATATGCGACGACTATCTATTTGCATGGAGTGTAAGAGAGTGAGTTCTTCTGTGGACCTAAGTGCTTTTCCTACACGATTGAAGCCTGGATAAGCAACAGCAGGTTTTCTCGATACACGGAGCGTAAATGGAGACGGTTGTTTATGTGGACAAGGTGAAGTGAAATGAAGAATTGTACTTGTATACTGTATGTAGGTTTGTGAAACTCAGCGTACATCGATTGCATGAGATTGTAGAGTTCCAGTTAAGGAATGTTGATGTCCTATTTGACAGATTGTCTGTACATTGAAAGCTGTGACATGTAGTTTAGATTTTCAGGAGACTAGGAATAACGTTTCGCGTCATAGTAGCATCTATGGCCGTGAATAGATTATCGTTTTGTTGGTTGGTACTGTAACTTTAAGCTTGTACTATTTTCTACCATTCGCATTGATAATTTTCTAATGTTTTGTTAATGTGATGATAAAAGGTTTAACGGATACACCTATGTAGAAGGTTTTAGATTGTCTATGATTGTTAACTGGCTTACTCATTATAAATTGATAAATGTCAGTTGCCCTTCACCATTGCTATTTTGTTGTTGAAGGTTGAACAGTAGATATACTTTTTCCACGTTCTACCCTGATTATTTTGAGTCGTTGGTTTAAAAATCATATCATTGGCATAAATCTCATATTTTCTGTCTTTATATAGCATATATATATGTATTTATTTTGTCTTAAAGGGTATCACACAGAATTGTTTAACTAAAGTAGCTCGTTCACATAAACGTGGTCGTTTTCCTGTGGTCACATGGCAACATCCTGAAACTAAAGCATATCTATTACGTGGAAGTGAAATACAATCCAATGTAATTTTGAATACTTTGAAGAATATTAAAGTTTCATCTAAAAATAACACTGAAAATTATGGTATGTTGTTAATATGAATTTATACAAACCAGAGTTTTTCACTTATTCAAACTAATATTATAAATTGACGATTTAATTAATTTATAGTGGTGATGTATTGAATGTTATTTTCTTCATGACAAATTATAATGTGTTCATCGTGCAATAATTCACATATTCAGCATTCACATTGGAATGAAATTCAAAGAATCTAATTTGCGATAGAATTTTCTATTGAGTTGAAAATGTGATGATACCCCTCTTATATAGTTATAATATAAAACCGTATACATTTGATTTTGAATGTTTATTGTCTGTGGAGAAAAAAATATCTATGATAGTATTGATTTATTAGTGAAATTCATGCCCTCACTAGTGTTAATCGGTTATTTATGCAAACGGATTAATTTTACTTGATCATTTATATTGTTCTATGAAAGTACTATCACATATCAGGAATAATTTTTAATATAAAATAAAATAAAATTATAATCTGATTAAAGTTTAAATTATATCATTGGACATCAGTTATCTTATTAGTTAGACGATGGTCATCAAACTGGAAGCTCTTGGTTTCGACCGTTGACTGACTGACTGATGAGGGCGTACTGTTGTTAATTCATATACTCTAGACTAACTAACTAGGTGAACAAAGCTCTCTAGTTTTCCATAGTATTTAAATTGCGATCAATTTATGATATGTGAAACTTTTGGAAAAACAAAATGAAATAACTTATTTGAATACTTTCATTGTATATACTCTATCAGTTTTCGATTCAACAATTGGCAACTGTTTATTTTATTTTATAAGCAGTATATGAGTACTTTAAAGTATTTTTTTTTATTTAAAAAAACAACATTTTCTTTTCATAGACGATAATGCTGATTCTACATTGACTCATGCAACTGTCTCTAAAGAACATATACGTTACATTCGTGCACTGATCGATATGTCTTTATCAGCTATTAATGGTAGTCGACCAAATAGTGTTATCACATCAGAGACTGGTTATTCAGCAATAGATGATTTGTCAGATTCATCACAATTACCTATTGTTACAGATTCTACCACAATTGCTTCTTCAACAAATCAACTATCAAAAGAACCTCTTAGTCCAGCTATTCCATATACAACGAATAATAAAACAAAATGTAAGTTGATAATATCTCTTATTGTTTAAATGAATTATAAATTATTAATGGTGACATAAATTCTAGTGAAATTACATCTGTACAAATTGTATTTTGACGTAAGTAATCGTTTTGTACAGTGTAAATCACTAGCTGACCTTAATTTGTTAGTTATTGAAAACCAAGAAGTTTTAAAGGACTATTTCTTATCAGCCTGAAACTCTTTATCAGCAGCAACACACATCCATGATCTCACTAGGTATCAAACCCAGAACATACAGATCTCGCGATGAACATATAATCTTAAAATCACTGAGTTGATTTACAATGTATTGTAACCTCCATTCTATTGCTAATACGAGTCACCACTTCAAAGACTAATAACAAATGATAATACAAGCGAAGAGTTTATTGATCTTACAACATCACATCTTAACTTTTGAGGTACATTCATTTAGATTATATTATTTTTATATACATACACTTGATTATTATTTGATAATATTATGTATGGTCATTTATGAGATCAATTTATGCAACAACCAACATTTGTTCAGTGAAATTTTACATTGAATTGATACAAATAATATTTGCGTGTAACAAATATTTCACTATTTATCCTGGTCTTATTACACTTATGATAAGTATGAAACAGAGATATACATGGATATATCTATATATATATATATAATCATTCACATATTATATTCACACTTAACCTTTTACAGTAAAGAAATACAAAGGTGAGTTTCAGATCACGTGTTTATGACAAACAAAATACATTCAATAATACAGATTAACCTGTGTGAAAAGTTTGATCGTCCTTTATAACTTGATTCGTTTCTTTGGTGTGTGCATTGGTTTTGCGCATTATTATTACTTTTCAAAATCAATAGGATTTATTTCTTTATTCTTTATCGATTGATATTTTCCCTAAAATACTTAACTGAGTTATATATATATAGGTTAAAATAAATTCCATTGCATTTTACCACACCAAACTATACAAAATAATTCTTTTGAACTTTTATCAACTACTTATTAGTAATAGTAGTATAGTTACTGCAAAAAAAATACCTCCTACACTGTTAGACGATTTACTCTTCAAAAGTTTTCACAAAGTCGGTTGAATTCAATTTTAATGTGACCAGTAACGTACTTCACTCCTAAATATGTTTTTTTTCTTTAGTTGAGGAAACTTTTATGCGATGACTTCTTACAAATTATCACATCATAACAGTTACACTTAAAAAAAAATTGATTTGATAATCTGTTCGTCTCCAAATAAAGAAAATTTTATCATTTCTCTCACTTTATTTATTTGTATTTTCCTTAAAGTGTAATTTGATTGCAAAATCAAATGTAGTTCTCGTTATGATTATTTAGTTCGTCTAAATTACACTAATAAAAACAAATTATTTAAATAGACTTTGTCTAGACAATTTTAGCATATAAAACAATTGGTAGAAACGGCCACATTGCATAGTTCATGTCATTAATTATTCTTAGTTGGATTTCCATTGAAAATTAATGAGTACTGAATAGATGGGATGCGTTTCGGAGCGTCTGTCAATTCAATAGACGTTACTGAAATCCTCTGATTTTCTCTAACGTTTTGGTATATGTTACTGGTCGATATTACTGTTGTTTCCACAGCGTTTTGGATATCAGTTGAAGCTGTTTCTGGATGGGAATCACTTGCATGACTCTAACTAACAAGGTTAAGCACTATAATAAATTGATTTCCGTCCTTTCACTTCCTCTCTACATGGATAAATATACAGGGAGGCTTAGTTTATTTATATTCATTTGAATTTATAATGATTTTCACGTATTTATCTTTTTTTCCGTACTTCGATACTATATTTTCTTTGGTATTACTTACTTACGCTTGTTACCCCCAATCGAGCATAGGCCACCTACCAGTTTTCTCCAACCAACTCCGTCCTGGGCTTCCCTTTCCAGTTCTGTCCAATGTTTGTTCATTCTTCTCATATCTTTCTCTATTTCTCGGCGTAATGTGTTCCTTGGCCCTCCTCTTTTCCTTTTGCCTTGAGGGTTTCATGTGAGGGCTTGTCTTGTGACGCAGTTTGGTGCTTTTCGTAGTGTATGTCCTATTTCTTTGGTATTGATGATGGCTAAGTAGCTACCATAATACAACCTGGTTCCGTAGTTGTTATTCTTGTGTTGCAATTCACAGTTTTATCATCGTTTTATTCATTTTTGAATTTCTACGCATGTTTTTTTCGCGTTTACCTCAGACGTTACACTTATCCTGCAACCTTATCTAACCAAAAATCTGTTTGCAGTCCATTTAATTTCCATGTATGAAATTTTATGCTTTATTTTCTCAATGACATCAATTGCGACTGAGTATGTATCGATTCAAACGTTTTTAACTTAAAGTTACGTAACTAAACAGACAAGGCATATGTTCATGTTATATAATTCATATCTCAAATACTACCTATTACTGTAAACAGAAGATATAAAATCATTCAAAGTTGAATTTGTAAAATTAAAACATTTCAAGTATGGAATAACATTCTACTCAAAGCTCTAACTACAGCTAGTTGTTAAATGACTAGCCAATAAATTATTAACCTTCTTGTCAACAAATAAATCACAACACTAACATCGATTTATCTAAGAAATAAATCAATATAACATAACACATTGAATTATAGCTATAATGCTGAATTGCAATCGGACTAATTTTTTAACCTAACCCCTTTATTCTCTTCTCCTCTATTTGCTTTCAGTTCGTGATGGTAAGATTGTTGTTGTTGATGATTTTAAAGCTATTATCCTTTTTGTTTTTAAATTTTTTGTCAAACATATTCCTTTCATTTCTGGCTATATATATGTATATTTGTATATTTGTATATTATTTCAAATGATTCCCACATGAAAAAGAGTGTAGTTGTTTTGTTTTCATTTGTCTAGTAGTACGTTTTCTTGAAGGGAACAATCTATGATTGTATTCGTTTGTTTCTCTTGAATTGTTTTATTCTGATTAAATAATGATTTATAACAAAAGCTAAATATATTTTAATCAAAAATGTCGAAATAATGGTCGAATCCTTTTTCATGCAATTGCAATTTATCTGAAACAGCGCGCTACTGAATATTTAATTTTTTGTGTGTTCATGTTTATTTGACTGTGTTTTTGTTTTTTTTTTTAATTTTTCTCTCACATTGTGCCATTCACTGTTTGATATTGGATGTTGTTCTAATATATCATTTTCGAAGTGTTTGTGAAATTGTTTTGAAGGAGTTGATGAATAATATCGCTGTTATTGTTGTTGTTGTTGTTGTTGTTTTGATTCGTTTGTTTTTTCTACTTCTTCTTCTTCGCCTTCTTTGCTTTGTGTTTGTCATTGTGTTGGGCAATGATTTTGCTTTTATTTTTTTTCGCTTAATCCTCCTTATTTGAATTACTGTGTTTGTTGTGTGTGTGTGTGTGTTGTTTTTTGCTGTTGTTGTGAATTCGAATTAATTTTTTTCGTTTTATTTACTGTTCATACTTTTTTTTGCATATTGATAATGTGTTCGCCTACCTTCTCTATCGATTATCATGTTATGTTAGTTTTTTTTTAGCGCTTAATAATCCCATAATTTTTCATTGTATTACTTCGAATTCGACTTGTAGTTTATTGATTAATGTTAATTAGAAATTAGATTTTACAGGAAAACTTAGTCATGTCCCTTGCAATTTATTGACGTTTAAGAGAAAAAAAAACCAGCACGAGCTCGTTTCGTCATAGCAACGTTTTTACTTGTATAAGTAAATGCTGGTAGTGTCATGTCAAATGAAATCAATGGACGTATAATAAATGCTCAAGCGGCTCATCTCAGTGTTTCTAGTCTGTCTGTTGTATATATATAGTCGACTTTACAATACATTTGTGAGAATAGTTTTGCTTATTGTTTTTGAAACCTGGATTCTACCGAGTTGAATTTATCCCTAGGATCACTGATATTCAATGGCAATACTGTGTTAATTATGAATGTGTGGGTTTAGGGCACAGTGATAATAAATCTGTTTGTGTCAGATGCTTGAAACACCAGCTTCTTTGACCTTGACATATGTTCATGTCAGTGACTTCCACATTATAAGTTTCTTGCTGATGCTGAGACACTGATCAGAGAAAACTGTGATTTTATGGTGCTATGCTACAAAAGAAGCCTATGTACAACTCCTCCATTCGGCTTTTAGAGATAGAGGCTTGTAAAGTTACCACATATGGTCCAGAGTGCAAATCACTAACAGGCCTGTATTAACTTTTCTTTACATTCTGCATAAATGTGTGGGCAACTTCTGTGCTTGAAATATTTATTACTGGTTATACACCTCCCTGACTTGACTTGTTCCTTGTTGATTTCTTTTTTCCTAATTACACTTGTCCTTTCTCCTTCATTCCTTCGTAGTCTCATCTTATTTATGCGGTACATATTTTTGTTGCCTGTTTTTATCAGGTTCTTATACAGTGGGATTGTAGAGGCGTACACTTAGTGTTTGTCTTAAATATTTGTATCTGATAATACTGAAAATTTCGTGAAGTTTTCGTGTTCGAACCTACACTACAACAGTTGCCAAAAAATTAATTAGTTACATCACTAACCATGGTTTCGATCGGTCATTATCAAAGGTCGACTGAAATGTTTCTAATTATTTTGAGACTTATTTAGGCGGATTAGTAATGGGTTCTCTCTGTTAATTAAATATTTATACAATTCACTTCCATTTGAAATGGTTTGAATTATTCTGTTTTTGATATTTTTACTGGAATTTCATCAGTTTCAGCTGGTATATGTGTGTATTGCCTTGATGTAGTCATTATGAAACAAGTTTACTTGGAATAGATAGAATGCGTCTAGCAGTTGAAGCCAAGACGAGCATTTTGTCTTATTCGGGACTTGTCAGATGGATGTATCTGCAACTCAGACTAAATGTTCACTCCAATTTTCAGTCGAAATATCAACAACAGAATAATACAAACCATTTAAATTTGAATTAAATTTCATACTAAATTCACAAGTTAGTGACTATTTAGACTCAGTAGCTAAGTGCACAGTATGATTACGTTTGAAGCTGAAGGTATCAGTTTTGAGTGCCGTAGTGAACTGCAATTCAAAGATGCATATACATCCAGTTAACGAGTCATAAACGCGACGAAATGTACCTCGTTCTGTCCACTGCTTGCCGCATTCAATCTATTCTATATTTAATCGTATTTATTTCATAGTTCCACATCGAGAATTGTTCACTTTTACCTTTTACTTGTATCGGTTGGAAATCATAACAATTAAATACTTCATGATCGCGTTATTACCTTATTTTGGTATTTAGTGTTGATATTTATATTGATTCTTGAAATATACTACTTAGTATTGTGACAGTTAATTAGTCATAATTGATGTACAGGCTCTCTTCATAACGAGATGTAATTGAAAAGATGAACAACGAAGAAGTCTATGTTATACTAGCAGTACAAATAACAGTGAGAATAAGATCTCAGTAGGCGCGATGTAACGGTAAACACGAAGAAATACTGTGAAGTCAAAAAGCTTAACTGCTTCATTCCCCTTGATATCATCATAGTTTTTGATTCAGACCAGTCTGAAAGTAGCATTGTGTGATATAAAGCTCATCGCTAAACCCCATTACTATTGTGAATGAATGAAAACTGTAAAATACAAAGTACAATAAATGTGTGGATAATTTGCATTTGTGAAATATTTTCGATATGTTTTCATGTTCATGACATATACGAAGAACAACATACGATGATATGATGACTATAGTAAAACTATGAACAAACAGAAAGTTCACCTTTGAAGTGTGTGATTGTGTTCTTTCTTTTCTTCAAAATATATATCATCACTTTATGTGTACTAACATCGTGTGAATTGAGTTTTCCTTAGAAATCAACTCACAAGTGAAGATATTTGACTTTTTTGAGTAGTTCGCACTACAAGTCCACCTTGGATTGAACATCGGTGTTAGGAAGTAGGAAGTAGTCATTAGTTCAGCCTGTCAACGTACTGTACTTAGATTCCTTGCTATTTAGCACTCGGCATCTAAGGAAAGTGAGGATCTCTATGGGACTCGGATCAGGGTTACTATCAATCAAGCTATTGACATCATGAGCGACCTCACATACGACTTAATTGTTTAAAACTAACTGATCAGTACTAACTTTGTCTACTTCTCATTGTTTACGGAATTCAATTAATCAAGTTTTAATGTGACCATTGATATGGCATGAATTGTGTTGAGATGTAAGGTGATGGTTGTAGATAGTAAACGCAACTAAGTCCCATAGGAAGTCACTGACGGCTCTGATAGTTCAGTTATAATTCTCTTTGAACCTAAAACTATTTGGTACGGAATCAAATCCTCCAGAAAGCAACCTGAAGATTTCATGTACATCTTGCTGATGAGAACCAAATAGCGAGAATCCCAAGTTCAGGGTTTCTTGTTGCCTACCTCCAACCACCACTTTGCTTCTCAACATGGTGTATGTATGTAAGCCACTTTGATTAATAGCCCACCTAATTACATGATAAATAAGATTTGATTAGTTCTCAAAAATGGTGGAAAACACCATTGGCGACTGCTCATTGAATCCTCAATTTTAAGTAAAACATCTATTCCACATAATTTTCACTTAATAAAAGTTCCCCAATGCGGAGCAATATAAATTAAGAATGCTTATCGCTTAAAATTAAATCCCAATCAAACTTTATCATATCTTTTTAGAGGAATAATATTTTTGGCTCTATATGAATTATTGTACAATAGACATATATCTGCCATTACATTTCTGTCTACAGTTTGGAACTGTCATACTAGCTATTATTGTGTATTAGTTGTATTGTATAAATTAGTTGATGCTTGTATTGTTTGATTTTTATATTCTCCTATTTCTAAGCATTTGTTTTATATCACTTATCACTAATTTGTGTAGATTTTAGTATTTGTTCGATTGTTGCTGTGCAGTTAGGCCTTTTTCTTGAGTATATTGTTTCAATGTGTTTCCTGTCATTATTGCATAGACTACAATAGTGAATAAGTTTTCTTTCTACTCTATCCTCTGTTTCTGTACTGGGTTAGCAGTTACTCAAGCTGTAATAGTGTGATGCGCCAATTCGGTAAATAGATCACTAGCTTATCGACATACAAGTTAACTAATCAGTAGTTGAACTAGAAAGCGATCATACAAACGCTTTCCCGTTATTTTGTCTCGGTCATGCTAGACGCAAAAACACTAACCAATATATATTTTTTCTTTCACTTAACAATGTTCTATTGTAAACAATGTACTCTAGTGTTCGTTATTTTTCGTTCATTTATGTTTGTCCGTTTTTCTCGGCTTGTTTTTCTTTCTTCTCTCTCTCTCTCTCTCTCTGTATGTGTGTTTGTGTATATATGTTCTTTGTTTTGTTGACTATTGTCCATTTCATTTTCCAGCTTTAGGAAGAATTGGTAAATTAGCTGCACGTCGTCATCGTTTACCACGTTCCGGTGTTTCACCAATGGGCAGTGTATCATCTGGATTAGGTGAAGATTTACTTGGTGCGGATAGTGCATCACAAACCACACATCTTCATCCACATGATTCAAGTTATCCTGGTGTTGTAGTCAGTCCTGGTAGTTGTAGTAGTGGTTTATCAAGTTCACATAAACCAATTTGTTTATATGTTCTGTGCGAAAAACAAATGACGAAGGTTAGTGTTTTCGAGTATGAATGATTACAGATGGAAATTTTTTATGGTTTCTACTTTGTTTTAGCTGTTTGTTACACAAAGAGAGTCGTGTGTTATTACTGATCGGTTACTCCTAATCACCATCAAAAATGATACCAATGCGATTATTCGATTCTATAAATTTTATGACAATAAAGAATTCCCAACATTAATGCGTCTAAGTTTTGGTTTGGTAGAAAAAAAAACAAAAATAATTGTAAAATGTTATTCTTTAAAATTCTGAAGATTCTCATTACAAAAATTAGAACAACACATATCAAACGAACCAAATGATTTTCAATCACATAGTCAGTCATCAGGTTTTACTCTAACGCATACATGAATATTTGTGTGAAATTGTTAAACCAATCAAGGCAATTTGAGTGATAATCACAATGAAATGAAAAAGGCAAAAGTACAAGTGGATAGTAGGAAAATAGGTGAACAGATAGTAGTTCGAAAATTTATAAAATATGATAACTAAAGTAGGTCAAAGGTGGATGAATAGACTTCAAATAATCATTAAAAACATCAAAACCATTACGTAATAAGCAAATGTGTAAAAATAAAAAATATAATGTCAATCGTTAGTTACGTCATATCCGGCGACCACGGAAGAGATAGGAGTGTCACGAATTTCTTCTGAACACATAAATTAGGGTTGAATGTACGTATTCCTATGGCTCCTGCAATGTGTAGTAGACGAGATCGAACTCCGTTCGGAAATGATGGAGGTATACGAAAGATCACCCGAAAAGATCTAGATTTATCTACAATGTGACCACTATCTACCAGGTGTGCTAAGATAGAACTGCGTATTGTTTTTGACTGACCCTTCTTAAACCATGCTGAGAGATGTTCACTCATTCGTTGTGTAAGTTGCCTGGAAGTACACCCGATATAGCTATCTCCACAGGAGCAGCTGAATTTGTAAATGCACATAGAGGAGGCCAACTCAGGTAACTTATCCTTCGTTTGAGTAGACATCTCTGGTCGACAGGAGAATGTCAATGCAAGTTTGGCAGCGTTGAATGTTCTATTAATTACTCTTAATTCATTAGCCAATATCTGCCCTCGATAGTGAATCTTGAATACTTTCTGAATATTTGTCTCATGTCACTTTTCAATGAATGGATAAAGTAACAAAAGTGTGAATAACTGCATTATTTGCTATTTTGAGTACTTTATTGTTTCAATCAGTTGTATGTCAGTCATAATACTGCATAAATATACACAATTCGAATTCATACTTGTATTCAGTTCAAACAAATTTAAAACAGAAATATTGCTTACACAATTGTTACAGTCAGAAATCAAGTGACCCGAAAGTTTAAGCCAACTCAATGTTGTAATCTAATCATAATGTCTCAGACTGTAGTGATGCGTTGCATGGGCTCAATACCTCGTTTACAAGTTCTAATTAACGAGATGCCTCGATCTTACGAGGGGTTTTCTCTAGTCACCTTATATCTCACGCAATATTGAATCACTTGGCCTTGTAGCTTTAAAACGATTTAATCAAATGAAGTTCGATCAGTACTATTAGTTGGTTAGATAATGATTACTACTCTGGTTATACTACTGTACAATGATCAGTCTGTTACTATTTTAATTGTTAAATATGAATTTGTAAATTATTATTATTATTAGTTTATTCATTCATTTAGGTTCAATAGGATAGAGTGACTGAACGATGCATGATTAAATTGTCAATAGTTTTAGCTGATTTAAACAATAATAGACAGTTACTCAGTAAATCACATTTAGACTGTGACACCGGTGCTATTTAAGAATTTAAAGTAAACTTTATAAAAACTGTACAATAATACCTAATCGAGTTTAATGACTGCTTAACATGAAATGGACAATTGTGTTGCCTGTTGTTAATATGAAAGTAATTAAAATTACATGTCCTTTATTTTTTTGTTTAAAATAAAAATAACAAAAATTAAAAACAAATTGTTTAGAGTTGTTTTTTTTGAAAACTTTCATTGAAATTGTGCATAAACGCATACATAATTCAGTTGTGCTTGTTTTTGGAATTTGTCTAGCGAAACGAATTTCACTACTGATCGTCTTACATTCATCAATGTTAATTGTAGTAATTGTATAAAAAAATTTCTTATTGAATTTATCAACTAATCTGAATTAGTCAACTATTAAATAACCTAAAACCATTAAACAGTTGTCCCGTTTTGATTTCAAGTATTTAATGGCTAGTCTATTCAAAAGGCGGCTTATGATCTCCATAACAATTCAACAATCTCTACACATCTTCCCTTACAGATTATAAAATATCGATTTTTTTTTATTTCGTAATTCTTCTCTACTTTTTTTTTGCTTTTCTTTTATTGTTGCTTCTTTTTTGGTTTTTTTTTCCGACTAGATGTCAAAAATATTTAATTCATCATCTGTTCTCTTATTACCAATCGACTATCCTACAGTATCCACAGTGACTAAATCATTTAAAGGATTTTTCAAAGCATGCCTACCGAATGATTCGAATCGATCGAAAACAGCAACGAAACTTTTATCTGCAGCAGCATCTACAGCTGCTGGTGCTTCATTAAATCATAATAATACTAACAGTACTACTACTACTAATTCTACTACTCATACTATTGCTGCTACTACTGCTTCTAATAGTAGTAATAATAATAATAATATTAATCCTCAACACAATGATCATAGTCATGAAAATAATGCAAGTGAATACATGGAAAGCGATCATACTGCAACATCGAATATAACAAACAATAGTAAATTTATGAATGTTTACATTGAAGCTCATGAGAATGGTTGGTTTATCCATTTGAAATCATTGTTAGAATTAGCTGGCACAGTAGTGAATTTGTTAGATTTACAAGGTGCTAGTGTAGCATTATGTTTAGAAAATGGCAGTGATGTTGTGACACAAGTGAGTTGTTTTCTGAAATTATGAAATTATGAAATTGTAATAATGACGGTTTACCTTGTTTTCTGTTTTTGTTGCAATTCAATGTGATTTTTAGATATAGAACAAAATGAGAAGATGTCATTGATTGTGCATTTTTTTTCAGATCAATTGACATATCTTCTCATTGTTCTATTAGAATTTGGATTTAGGCTGGTGAATCCTTTTTGTTTGATAGATGTCGCCTTTTATTAGTCATTCAATGCGCACTAATCAAAACACAGTGATTTTACAGCTGAATAAAATTCATGAGCACAAAACGGTGTAGAGATGATGTAAGAATGAACATTTCTTTTTAGACAAGCAACTCGCGTGATCATGGAGCGAATTTGTGCTAGATCGTGTTGTTTTGTCTATTTAGCATTTTTTTTAAACTCATAAATATGCCTTCTTATGCACTGTTAACTTGTCGGCTAATGGGTTTCATTACAGTGTTTTGTGAATGTAAGCTTAACCTTCTTGAGTTTATGTTTAAATTAATCGTAGATGCTTATCACTGACATAATAATTTATGTAACAGTTTGTAAAACAGACTATCATGTTGAATATAGGAGGATTTCTGCCACTTGTTGTTATATAGGTAGATAGATAGAAAGCCTGAGATCTGTTTATTACATCTGTCTTCAATCGTAGTCGATAAAGATTCACTTCTCTCAATCGACTACCAAATTGTTATCCTTATCAATTTTTCAATATATATTTCTGTTTATATATAAATCTTTTCATTATTCTTTTTTTGTTATTGTATCTATCACATTCTCATTAATTTTCTATTTTCTATTTTTTTTTTAGACGGTATCACTTGTGCAAATTATGCTTGATCCATATTATCGTACAATAGCTGGTTTTTGGAGTTTAATTGATAAAGAATGGTTAATATTTGGGCATACATTCAATCAGAATTCAAATCAAACATTATCAACTAAATCGAATAATTTTTCACCAATATTTTTACAATTCTTAGATGCTGTACATCAATTGTTGAGACAATTTCCTTTAGCATTTGAATTCAATGATTATTATTTACAATTTTTAGCTTATCATCATTTATCAAATCGTTTTCATAATTTTAAATATGATTCTGAATTAGAACGATTCACTGTATGGTTTCCTGATTTAATAGAAAGTTTAACTAATAACTTGAAATTTGGCACAAGTATTAAATCAAACATAGATGAACATGTTTTAGAAACATATCATTCACGATCTATATGGCCATTTATTCAACATCAACATTATGAATGGCCTATATTTTTCAATTTTCGTTATTCACGTACATTTGGTGAAAAGGTAATGACAATCAATAAAATTGATAATATTTCACATTTTTTTGTTAATATTGTATTCTTAGTGAATTGTTTTACAGTGAAGTTAGTAAAATTGCATTATGTGAATATGTTTAATGAAAACGGTCCACTTCTCAAGGCTCACACATCCATAGCGTGAATGAAATTTCGTGATAAATGATAGAAACCACAAGTACGCACATTGGAAACATAGGTTTTCATCTATATATCCCTTGGTATACATATAGGTATTTCCGCCCCATGGTAAGCTAGATAGTCGTCACTCCCTTACACATATTTTCTACCACGGGCATGCACATCACTGGTACATAAACTTTCGTCTATGCACCTCATGATATATACATAAGCACAAGCACTCTCAGGGAAGATTGATGGATATCTTTCCTTAGTACTTGCTACTCATTTGGTATCCTATTTGTTAAGAGCCTTCAAAAATCCAACTCTGCCTGGAACCCCTGTAGAGGAGGAGCATTGGGCTTCGGGTTGGCGACCCCATCCCGTAGAAAACCAACTCTTTAAACAAACGCTAACCAGAGCAAATCATTTAAACCATTTTAACTCTGCACTGGGAATTAGAAGGTCTTCATTCAGAAGAGTTATGATGTCTCATGATGAAAGCCGAGTTCCTTCGGGAGTCACGATGCCGATGTCCCTTCTCACAATCAAAGCAACCATTGACTTAGCTACATGTAGTTTCGTACAATGTGGGACACCGAAAGACTGTTCCAAGTTGCTGCAGAAATGAAAAGATACAACCTGAAGGTGCTTGGAATCAGAGAAACGCAGGTTGGACAACTTGAACAGCTTCAGGAGAGCTACTGTTATACTCCGGCCATCAAGAAGAAAATGCCTCACACACAATGAGTTGCTTTGATGCTGTCTAAACAAGAACAAAAGGCAGTTATAGGATAGGTATCTCATGGACCCAGGATCATCAAAGCATCCTAAAAAACGAAGAAAAAGGCATTACAAAGAACGTCTTCCAATGCTTTGCAATTACTAATGGATACAATGAAGACGTTACAGATCAATTCTATGAGAGGCTGCAGTCAATCGTCGAAAGATTCTCATCAGTGGATTTGAACATTCTGATGGAAGACCTAAATGTTATTGTTGGCATGGAAAATACTAGATATGAAGATATAATGGGACGACATGGACTGGGAGAAAGGAACGAAAACGGTGAGAGATTTGCAAACATATATGCCGTCAACAAACTGATCATCGTCAGCACAATATTCCCACACAAACGCATACACAAAGCTACATGTTTTTCACCGGATCAAACTACTTGCAACCAAATCGTCCATATCTGTATCAATAAGAAGTTCAGATGGACTATGAAGGATGTGAGAACCAAGAGAAGAGCTGAAATAGCTTCAGGTTGTATAATACTGGTCGGTGTCCTATGCTCTATTGGGGTAACAGGTAAAAGTAAGTAAGTTCAGAAATCCACTAGAAAGATTTTAGCGGCTGTCAGAAGGTTCGAAACATCTTGGACGATCAGTATTTAACAGTAATAACAAAAGTACCTATAACAATAATAATCGTAATAGTGGCTTTATCCAATTTTGCGTGTTTAGTTCAAAACAGAATTCTCAGCGCGGAATATTTCAACAAGTTCTCATTGGCAAAATCAACGAAAAAATTACCAATAACCACATACTGATATACCTTAAGAATTCCGGTAGACGCTATTTGGAATTTATGACTCCATTTTTTCCAATAAGATGAGAATCTATCTAGCCTTTTATTGAAGCAACTTCTGACTAAATCAGCTCTTACCATCTGTTCGTCGCATGGTACATCGGCTAGCTAACGTTTCGTAGAATTTCTACAGCTTATGTGCAGAGATATCCCAGTCGCTTATATGAAATCGGGTAATTATTTATGTATGGTAGTTAAGGGGGCATATGATTGGTCATTGAGTGTGAACAAACCGGCACTTGGTCTACCGATCGTAATTTCCTTCCCTCTTCTATCCCAGACTCACTGTATGGAACAATGTTGTCTGTTATTGAAATCATGAATCAATCATTGTTAAACCAGTATTAGAAACGAAAGTACTGAACGATCGTCTCGTCCTAGTAAGGGACTCATCATCAATGCGGTCACGCATAAATACAAAAAACATCTTTGTTTTGTAACCTTTCGAAGTAAAGCTTTTCATACTTCCCATCGTTTGTTTTTTTTCTTACGAGAGTCGGTAGTGGAAAGAGATTTTTCCGTGGAGAGCTAGGAAGTTGTTTAAAGTCACTGTCAGACACTTAACTAGCAGATGTGTCAGTATAACAGGCGTGAATCTGTTTGTTTTTCTCTATACTTGATATTTTAAAGAGATTGAGTAAAATTAAAATTTGCTTATTGTATTTATTATTTTCATTGTTTTTATTTTGTAAGCTAAAATTCTTTCTTATTTTTCCCTCTTTGATTGTTTTTTTTCTTACATTACGCAACAGGTTCTTAGACCAGCGACGAATTTAGCTTCATTTGATTTATGGAAATTTTATTTAACTGAAGATTTAGCCACGGGTTCAATTTATGATTTAGATCATTTCTCACCTAGTTATCGCAAGCATACTAATCGTCCATATGAACCAGTTCTACGACAAGGATTTAATAATAGTCATATAGTCAGTTGTGATTGTTGTGATATTTCAAGTTTATTGTTTTAATGGTTGTCATTTATTATTTGATTATTCGTTTTACTGTTTAATATTAATATGAAATAAACACAAATTTCCAGTGTGTGAAATTGACTAAACGGATTAAATCTGTGTTATGTAAGCAGTATATCCTTGTTTAAATGATCGAATATGCCGAATTTTTTAAGTGTTTGTAGATAGTCAACAAGGAACTTTCTCTAACTCCCAAATTACGCGTTATTTGGTACTCTTCATAAATGTGCGCTTGTAATCTTAAGAGAACTTATGTCCAAGTAATTGAATGGTAATGTCTTAAACCATGAAACTGTTTGACGTGTATTTCAATCCCATAAGAAACATCAGTCCCCTCAAGATTGACGAGTGTCCACTGGCGCGAAGCCTCAATTCAAGGTTTCCTACTGACTACTTACAAACATCTAGTATCTGAGAATACTGCACGCTATGTTGAACCACTCAGACTAATACTGACAATGCTACTTACTCATCATAATTCGTTCAGCCCCAAGAAGAAATCGACAAACACAACGCTAGTCAATGATCAATCACTTGTAATTACATTTCTTAGTGTGTACAACGTAGTCTTATTCATTTTAAACCAAATATTTGTTTTTCACAAAAGAGTTACCTTCTAATTCGGGTTTGTCATAAGTATTTTTAATGTCTTGAGTCATTTCTGTTTGGTTATGTAGTTAATTCAATAAAATGAGTCCATATAATATTTTATAGTTAGTCTAGTTATTTGACGTTTACTTGTTTTCACATTTCAATCAAGTCAATCATAGTGGGGTTAAATTTTTTCTGTTGTTGTATTGTCTGTTCCGTTTTGATTGACCATATTTTATGCATTGTACGATTGATTCTTAAATAACTGCTTTTGGTACACCTCACTCATACTTTCATTTCCATCATTCCAACTGCAGTAATTAGAAATCTTCACAATACTTGCCGAAACCATGTTTGAGTAAACCAATTTATGGGAGTTGTAGTTGCAGCGTTTCATTCTGGCTGACTTTGACTAGAATAATTAGTGAATAAATAAAGGATTGAATCCTAACAAGTAATCAATTGTTTATCCGAAATTCACTTGTGATCTGATGAATTATCAAACGATTTTAAGAAACATTCTAACAGTTTTAGCTATTTGCGTTGAATATGTGATACTGAAGAATTTGATTGTATCAGAACAGCAGCTACACTGTCGAAAATCAATTATTCTAAACACATTACTAATCATTGTTAAATAGAAAAATTTAAATTAACAAAAAAAACTCGATATACATGATTTCAGATTTCTCTCAATATGGAATTTATTGGAAGTTTATATGTCATATCGTTTTTTTTTACTGTAACAGTTCGTACTGCTGAAATAAAACTCTAGTGATTACAGAATCATATATTAGCTTATCTGATAAGCCAAATCATGAGGTGACACGGTCTTAAAACATCAAGGCTTGTCAATTTACAAAAAAACTCGTATCATCAATATTTCTTAACTTTCAATATTATGAAAGTTTCAATTGATAACTGTCATTTCGGTGTATGACAGTCGGGTTGTGGCAATTTTCCTGTATTGATTCAAATAAACAATTAGTAATTGTTTGTTTTTGTTTTTTTTTCTTTCATTTTCTCTTTTTTTTTTTTATCTTATACACTAAAGGAACAAACATATGCTGTGTTAGGATTACGTGAAGGTGAAGAAGCTGTTGGTTGGCAAGAAACATGGGAACAAGCACAGTCTGAATTGCTTAACTTTTATTCATCATCTACTCCACCTAAACATTTGACAACACGATATGATAAATCAACTGCCAATATCCAATCAACTTCGAATATACCAGGAACAATTGTAGATACTTCTACTTCTACTGCCACTACTACTATTATTACGAGTAATAGTAGTAGCAATAGTGGTAACAATAGTAATAATATTACTAATAGCAATACAAACACTCATGTTCAACCAGTACTTAAGTACAGTCATTTACTACCACATTTTACACCATATAGAGAAAGTAGTGAACCAATTGAGAGTTTATCACATCAGAAATTAGTCACATCGGATTATGCAACATCTAGACGACGTGTTCGATCGTCTAGTGGTTTGTTAGATACAAATCAAACAAATAGTGTATTCCTGTCATCATTCGATAATGCTACATTGTCATCAACAAGTTATCCACCAACTAATGAATTAACTCAAACATTGACTCCACAAGCACAAAGTAATGCTAGTATTGATTTGCATAGTACATTTGTCAGCTGTTCAGAAATAATTCCTACAAATTCACAACATTCTAATGATACAACTCAATCATCACATGTTATTATTGTAAAAGATTCTTCTATGAAAGAGAATGTGATGAGTCAAGTTAATGGTGACATGAATTCATCTTCAACAACTAAAACAGTACGAACAATAAAAGTTTCTAATAATTTGAAAACTAAAGAGATATTCAAATCCAACGACAGTCGAACAACAACAACAACAACAAATGGAAATGAAACAAAACATTCAATTATTTCTACTAATACCACTGATAATACTACTAATAATACTAATAATAATAATCCCAGTATTATAGATACAACGTATAATGGAACGAACATACCAATATCGGAACAAATTTCCGAAGATGAAGCATTTCATGAAGATAATGATTATATTTATGGTGATCGATATGATTCAATTGGTGAATCGTCAGTGGATGATTATGATTTCACTCGTCAAGCTATACTAGAATACAATCAAACAACTACTTTGAAACGTTTAACTCGTCGTACTGGATATGCAATTGGTGTCGGCGGTAGTAGTAGTAGTAGTGTTGGTGTTGGAAGCAATGCAAGACTATCATTGACCGGTCAAAATCATCGTCAATTCATACATGCTTATACATTATTGAATAATGATTTAAGTGCAGCATATCAAGATTCAACAATTGAATGTGAATCAGATAGTGTAAATAGCCTGTCTGGTGTTGCGAGTAATTTTGGCGCTACCATTTTACATGATACAGTTAAACTTGGTGATATTGATGACACCAGTGCTCCTGTACAACAACAAGATGAAGTAAGCTAGATAGATTATATGTGTTTTTTTTTCTTTAGTTGTTGATTTTATTTGAGAAAATACCTATATACTTATAGAACTAACGGTTTCTAGGTAAATTGACAAAATGTCAAGTTCACTAGTGTTAACATTTTCCCGTTGAAATTCATATGAGACATAAGAATTTGATTGTGTATTTACTACGAACAATAACATTAAATAGATAGAATACTTTGATAGTTTACATTATACAAAAAATTAATCAGACATATTTCATCTTCATTGTTTATCATTTTTTGTTCATACTTTGAAATGTGAAGTTATTTTCATTTGTCTATTATGATATATACTACTACTACTAATACTACATTAGATGAATTCATTTCGTGCACTTAGTTATAGTAAACAGATTAAATTACTCACTATTCTTAGTTAAATCATAAACTATATTAATCATGCTAGTTTATTGACACGTCTCAATGTCTGATACTATACCGTATAATAAATAATGTTACTACTGATAAGCTTAAACATGGTACTTATAGTCAGTCACCTTTCTTTTTTTTCTAAGAAAAAGGCCTTTTTAAATTGAACCAACTGTGACAAGATGTTTATGTACTCAATTGGATTTGTTTGTGCTATCGTGAAAGTATGGTTCATTATTGTAGGCTTATTCTTATTGTAGTAACTAGAATACAGAATTCAGACAGTCAAAAACGATGTAGAACCGGGCACTTGTGTACATCGTTTCAAGTTTTCATAGCTCATCCACACACAGAAAGCTCTCAGTTTAAAATAAAAAGCAACAGTATAGTTGTTAGCCGGAAAAGATTAAACTTAATGGATATAATCTTCAATACCAAAGAAAATGCTGAATGTACATGCCACAAGTGATTTAAATATTCTTAGGTGTCAATAGATGTTCTGTTTGACAAATTAACAACAAAGTGGACAATATTTATCAGACAGACAGATACAACACAGAACTTCGTATGTAAGTACATCAGTTCAGGTTGCCATGCCCCATCAGCACAGAGACGCAACTGTCAATTCAAATCCAACAGCGATAGCAATAATAGAAGTATTATCAGTAATGGAGAAGATTAGGGAGCGAAGCTATGATTCGAGAAGTATAATTCAGTAAGATAAATTTAGAAGGAGAAAGGTAGAGATTATGAGGAATGAAGAAGCTTCAGTCAGTCAGTCAGTTGCAACGTAGAACTTCGTACGTATGTACATAAGTTCATGTTGCCATACCACATTACCATTGAGACGCAAATGTCAAATCAAATCCCATGGTGATAAAGATAGCACAGGTGTTAATGGTAATGAAGAAGACTAGGGTTCGATGATATTGTTCAAGAAGTATAATTCAGTGAGATAAGGTTAGAAAGGCAAAGGTAGAGGTGCTGACGTATACAGAAGATTAGGATTTGAGAGAGCTCAAAGAATGGATGCACTTGCGCCATTGCAAACGATTTTGAGCCATGTCATTCAAGGTCTCTAACCATTGGTGACTTTCGTCTCGCGGAACCTGACCGAAGCTGCCACCTTGACGTGGTGGTCGGGCTTGCCTATCGTGATGACCCAACCGAGCTATATTGGCTGGAACATATGTTCCTGAAGGTTCTACCATGCCAGGCAGGTCGATTGGAGAACGATGAGACTAAAAGCAGCTACCCAAAGTCTGAGGGCGAAGTCGTACTGCTGACTGCAATGGGGTGTGACAGACCAGGAACGACGTTTCGCGAACTCATGTCGTCTGCATTAGCTGTGCACTGTGATAAATTATTGTGAGAAGAGTTAGTCGTTGAGATAAGAGAGGTATTAGGGGGTGTAGGAAGGATTTGATTTTGACCAATTTGGTCTTGCGTGCTGTTACGGGTATCAGGGCGGTTGTCACTTACCGGCTGCCCACACCGTGGAAGGTTGTTTCTTGAGGAACCTGAAAAGCAAGGTGGATTAGAGTTGTTCTTAGAGACTTGGTTGCGTGACCGCAGAGTTCAAGGGACAACTGCTTGAGGCCGGTCACGCACGGCCTTTTATGAAACGTTTTTAGAGGATTATCTCCGTTCTTAAAGGCCCTTAGTGGGCACCCTTACCCAAGGAGACGGAAATCCGTGAGTTAGGGGAGGTGTGACATTTTTAGGGCCGACCTTTTCTAACCCTTCCTTCCTTGTGAGAAGGCAGCATCGCTGCAAATGCTGGTTGTCCGAGGGAAACACCTTACTGCTGTCACACCCCTCTGCAGTCAGCAGTACGACTTCGCCCTCAGACCTTGGGTAGCTGCTTTTAGTCTCATCGTTCTCCAATCAACCTTCCTGGCATGGTAGAACCTTCAGGAACATAGCCAATGTAGATCGGTTGGTTCATCACGACAGGCAAGTATGACCACCACGTCAAGCTTGCAGCTACAGCTTGGGACCATGTTTATCAAACATTTTGATACAAAACTTCTAATCAAATAACGAATTATACCATCGAATAGTAGAATTCACATTTAGGCAAAGAGATATTGAATTAAATATATCTGTTACTACAATATTTATTTTCTACTTTATCGATTTATTTCTTTGATTAGTGGAATATATATATTTTCTTTTCACTAGCTTCAATATCATCCGCATAGATTCACTTCATTTCGTTTAACTGACAATACTAATTTACAATGTGAATTATGCCAGAAAATTTATCAATCATCAGATGATATTGTTAAATGTGTTAAATGTGATCTACTATGTCATGCAACATGTTCATCATCCACAGATTCGAAATGCTTTTCACCATCTCTCAGGAATGCATCTCATCAAATTAATAAAACAGGCAATTTACTCATAAGACATAATTCTGCATATTTTCCAAATGAAATAGACAATGAAAAATTCAAACAGTCTAACGATGAAGACAAGTCTTCTATGTCTTTCGGTGTAACTAGTACTGGTGGTGGTGGTAGCCTGTTCAGTTCAACTTTACCATGGCGAGCTGATCGAGATCAATCATTCAGATCTTCTATAGTTTTCATGTAAGCTATTGGTTTAATGATGATGATGATAATGATGAAAAGTGATTTTACACTTTTATTAATCGTAATATTAATTAAAATCAAGAGTTAATTCATATGGAATAAGTGTAATGTGATTAATTGGCGAAATTCAGAACACGCGTTTTGTCATGATCTTAGTTCGTCAGCTGGATTTGCATGCATCCCAGAGTTGTGCGTTTTACCTTGACGTGGTGGTTGAGATTACCTATCGTGATAACTCAACTGAGCTATTATTATATTCTCTGGGACACATTTTTTTATGTACTACCATATCAGTCAGGTCGGTTGGAGAACGTTAAGACTAAAGCTCCTAATTAACTGACCGCCGCCAATAATCCAGTTTCCTTTCCCAGATCTCAAGAAAAATTACGTTTCCACGGTTTTGGCAACCAGAAAGTTACAATCATCCTCATATCGACATTGATCGATTTGTTATGCTAATGTTTCTCACAGTTCAGCAACTCGTTCTCTGTTTCAGTGATTGCCTTTTCAATCTATTTCCAGTTGTTCTCCATTGTAGTTTCGTCTTTCTTGAGTAGTTTGCAGTATCTCGAAACTAGGTTGTATTAGACTTTCGTAATGCTGTTTTTCCAGTTGTCCGATGTTTCAGTTTGATTTTGACCACCATTAGATAGTCATCTAAAGGGACACCTACTCCTGTCGTTGTTTTCAATTTTTCTATAGAGCTTCTGAATTTTTATTGATTTAAATATGATATACAGTTTGATCTGGTGAAACTCATGCATTTTCAGGCGAATATATTGTCACTCATAACCATTTTGTTGAAGGCACATAGATTTGCGAATCTCTTGCCATTTCCGTACCTTTCTCTAAGCCCATGTCATCCCATGATATTTTCAAACCCTGTGTTATCTGTACCGATCTTGATGTTGTTGTACCCTAGGATGATCAGACCTCTTCGAGAGAGTTTTGTATGTTGTGCTGCGAATTCACCTAAAACTGATTTGGATCATCTTTGCTTCTTTTATTGTTGGTCGCGTAACAGTGATTGATGTTCATTTTAACCTCTTTCTTCTTTATTTTGAAGGATGCGTTAATGATCCTTGATCCATGAAACCCCCCAACTTGCAAGTGTTCTGTATGTTTCTCTCTAGAGAGCATCAGTGCAACTCATTGCATGTACGGATCATTTACCTTTGGATAAATAGAATACAAGAGAATCCGTCCTAAAACTAATCTTTTCTGTCCATTCTGCTTCTAATCAATTTCATGTATTCCAAATATCAAGTCGTATCCTTTCATTTCCACAGCAACTTGAATAGTTTCCCAGGTTTCCAGCAATGTGCACCGGTTGTCAGAATGGGCATTAAACTCGTGACTTCCGGTGAAACTCAGCTTTCATCATAAGGCGTCATAACTTTTCTAAATGAAGATTGTTCAACTCCCAGAACACAGTTTAACCGATGTAAAATATTTTTTTTCTAGTTAACGGTTTTTAAGTAAGGTTGTTTTTTGCTAATTCCATCGACTTTTCTTAGCCCTATGCATCTAAAATCTTCTTTGAAAATTCGTTATCTCTTACTTATCATATCTTAACATTCTACATTATTTTTCTTTCGTTTGAAAAAAAAAAAATTCTAATTTTAGACATGATAAACGTGGAAAACGTAAACTAAGTGAAAGTTCTTCATCTTTAGCACATACCAACACAATGTCTGATTATCAATCACAAACTGGTCGAAATTCATCTGGTGGTACGGATTATCATTTACCGAAACATTTAGCTACAGCATCATATTTTGGTTATTTATACAAACTAGGTCATCGGAAATTTTTACAACAATGGAAACAACGTCTATTCGCTTTAGATACAAATAGACATCAATTGAAATATTATGAAAGTTATGCGAATGCTTCACCACGTGGTTGTATTGATTTACAAGATGTTCGAACAGTGAGAATGATTAAAAATTTTGCATTTCAACGTAAATCACCTGCATTCGTTGTATTTGAAGTGAGTTGACTAGTTGTGTTTACATTAATTTTCGACATTATGCTAGGGTCTAATATATATATATATATATATATATATATATATATATATATATATATGTGCGATTTTTAGTCAATCAGTGAATACACCATTATTAGTATCTGTGAGTTTGTGAAGATTGTTGCATTTCGCCACTTACATCACCAACTGACTTAACTATACTCACCTTCCTTTCTGTCTCTTTACAACTTCATTTTTATTTTGTGGTTCATGTATGTTCGGACTCCGGTTTCATCAATGTTTTAATTGGATAAATAATAAATAAATCAATAATAGATAAGGAATAAAAGTCACGAAACACTATCAAATAATGCGCATCCACGACCACTCTATGAATCAAACTTAAAAACTCCAGGTCTCACCGATGGACGCTTAACGTTTAAACTACTTACTTGACATCCATTGACATAAACAATAAGAGTAGAGGATATTCGTAGGTTACTAGTATTCGATCATATTCGATCATCAAGGCATTGATCGAATATCCAGAGACTACCGAGTAAGTAATGCTGGAATCGAGAAACCGCTACTAGGTAAGGATGACAAATCAACTGATGAAGTGGTGAATGTTCATCAGTTGAGGTGGTTAGGACATGTGTTATGAATACCCAACCACTGACTGCCTTGACGGAGAGATGTTTTGTGGTGTAGGGGCAGGTTGGAAAAAACTTAGGGTTGGCCAAACCAAAACATGACACCAGTCCATTAAGTCATTGACAGACATGTTAGTGGATGTAGATCACACGGTTGTATGGGGTCCTCCAGACTGCAATAACCTGTGATTAGAGCGTTCGAATGACATGGCTCAAAATCGTTTACAATGTCGCAGATGCATTCAGTGGTTGTCCTCTCTCAAATTCTAATGTGCTGAATCCCTCATCACTGTTTTTTCACTTTTGAAATTTATTTCATCGAGATATACTTTCCGAGTTATATCTTCGATCCCTAATCTTTTCCATTACTGTTAATACGTTGAACTACCTCTACCACTATGCGAATTAAATTGACAATTCCATCTCTCTGTACTAATGTGATATGTCAACGTACGACATTCTCTATTGTAGCTGACTGGCTGATCACGTTTTTTTCATTATTATTTTTTATTATTACTGTTATGATTGATATTATTAGTTTAATAAATTTATGTATTTCTCAATAGCTTGAAACTAATAATCGAACATACAAACTTGGCGCTATCAATCAAGAAAGTGCTAATCAATGGATTGAACGGATACAAACAACTATTCAATAAGTGGAATATTACTCATTGTGATTTACATTGTTTAGGCAAATACAGATTTCCATTTTTCTTTTTTCTTCTTTTGTTTTGTTTTTACAATTGAAACCCCCTACTCTTAACAACAACAATCAACACACGTACACTGAGAGATGAAATCACTTATTGCATTATTATCATACTTATTATAACACACTGTTATTATTATTATTATTATTTGTGCTTTCGACTATAATGTACAGATTTCATATATATATATATATATATATATATATATATATATATATAATATTAGTGCTCTATCATTTAATTTTCACAATAATCCGATCTTGTTGTTTTATAAATCACAGAAAATTAAAAAAACAAACAGAAAATAAGTATTGTATGCTCAAATTGAATCATATTTATATTCATCTGCTTCATAATTTTAATTTTCACCCCCCCCCAACCCCCACACCCCGCTTTATATCATTCTCATGTCCAAATTGTCTTTAGGCTTATATGCTATTAACTATTTTACAAAATGAAGTGTACAATGATGCGCCAAAACCATTCGGTACAAAAAACACAATTGTTTACATCAAACTACAATTCTCTATTACACTTCTTCTTTTTCCTTAATTTCCCTTCTCTATGTGTTATATCATTTCATTGTAGTGCTGTTGATGATCAATCACATTGACTAATTTATATTCTTCTGTTGTTCAATTGAAACAAAAGAAAAACAAAATCAAGGCTTGTTTCGGCCGCACAAATATCGCATAATTGTATAATAATAATAATAATAATTTAATCAAGATATATATACATATATACATATATATATATATATCACTTTATTGTTCTATTATTATTATTATTACATCAACATCATCGTATAATTTTGACTATTTGATAAAAATTGTTTCAACATCTAGCACACTGTTCATATGCGTAGTTTGTGTTGTGTGTGTGTGTATGTGTGAGAGAGAGAGGATACTTTTTATTCACTGATGTGTGTTATTGTAAAAATTAACAATAACTTTGCTTTGTTTGTTTTTGGTTTTTTTTTGTTCTCTTATACAAAATCTCACCATGACCAAAATTGAAATTTGGTTATTCAACCAATTGTACTTTACTTTTATCAATCTATCTGCATTCAAGATGAAATTGAATATTGATAATCACTGTATTGGATGGATGTGTGTATTGAATTTCAGTTAATTTTATTGTACAGTTTTTTTTTTATTCATTAATATTCATTCACACGATGATGATAATGATGATGATGATGATTGATCAGCTAGCAAATATACATGCAATTTCAACTTTCTTTTCTTCTATTATATTACTACTCTCATAACAGTAGGTAGTAGTATTAGTAGTAGTAGTGTGGTGCGCGCTACTTATAAGTAGTATATGACGCGAGTGTAAACGTAATGTCTGGAAGCAGAAGATGAGGGAAGATCAAGAAAGGAAAAGTGGGAACACAATGGAATTTGTATGAAACGCATGAATAGTGAAATGTCAGACAATGGATTGAAGATGTGCAAATTAACGGTTACGACATGGTTTTCCTATTTTACTGAGTAACTCCGTAATTTTCGTTAAATACAATTCGGTTGCCCTCACCTGTGTTCTCCTCACTACAGTAGTAGTGTGATATTTCACTAGTTTTCCTCCACACCTTCCCAATACATTGAACAACTATGCAATAGATATCGATTGATTACGTCATTAAGTAAACCAGAGTTAGGATATATATACATATATGTACATTTGGCGAAGACACATCTTACTTACAAAATATGTACGTAATCTCCGAAAATCCATTTGAAATACAAGCAAATTTTTGACCACCTCTCATATCTCGTCTCATTTTTGATGTACTCCTATCGGAACATACATTTTGATCTGCAGACACTGGTATAAAATTTTGTGTGATGCTACGCTGCGCACTATTTATATGCCACATTGTGAGTAGCATCCACAACACTACTAGCAAGAATATTGGGAATTTAGAAATATTAAGTACCGTTATGTTATTAATAGTCAGAGTAAAATAAGAATAAAAATTACGTATAACAGAGACAAACATACATCAAAAACAATTCAGAAAATGAGTGATCTTATAGGACTAGGACAAATAAGACATTAGGCATTGTTTATAGATCAGTATTCATTCACTTATTATTCATCAATTCTCACAATATAACTTTTAACCGCCTGTTTCAATAGGAAATTGAGATTCAAAACCTGGTGTCACTTTTAGCTGAACTGAACGAACACCTTAACTGATAAAATGTTTTTAACTACATGTGATACATTTTCTTAAAGTGTCGGCATGATGTACACGATATAAAAATAATAATAATAAGTTTATTGTCCCAGAGAGAACCAACCACTGGTCTACTTAATCAATCTTTTAATAAATCAATTCAGGAAAGTCAATAATGGCAAACTAATACAACTGCAGGAACTTACTCTACTTTACCTGATCGTTCGCTACGCGCATTGAGATTTAAGTTGAACTTAGCCACGTAAGGCTTTATCACAAAACTCAATAAATAGGACTGGTTTTTGACTTTTCGGTTTCTATTTATAAGTGCAATATATAACTTACTTATGCCTGTTACCTTAAATGGAGCATACGTCGCCAACCAGTATTCGACAACCTACTCTGCCCTGTCGTATTTTTGTTCATCTCATCGATTTCTCGGCGTCATGTGTTTCTTGGCCTTCCTAGTTACCTTTGAAGGTTCGACTGAAGGCTTGTCTTGTGACTCAGGTGCTTTCCGGAGTGTGTTCCCGACCCACTTCCACCGCTTCTTCCTGATTTACTCCTCCACTGAATTTCTGCTTTGTTCTCTCCCACAATAGGTTGTTGCTGATAGTGTCTGGCCAACGGATCCGAAGTATTTTCCATAGACAACTGTTAATAAATACTTGTATTCTCTGGATGATGGCTTTCGTAGTCTTGCAAGTTCGAGCCCTACATACAATAGAACTGTCTTGACATTTGTATTGAAAATTCTGATTTTCGTGTTGGTTGATAGTTGTTCGGAGTTCCAGACGTTATTCAGTTGTAGAAATGCTGCCCTTGCTTTGTCGACCCGCGCTTTCACATCTCCATCAGATCCACCTTGCTCGTCAATGATGCAGTCTAAATATACAAATCTTTCTACATCCTCCAAGGCAGCATCTCCATCAAGAGTGATTTGGTTGGTGCATGTTGTGTTGTATCAGAGAACGTTGCTTTTCCTTTTATGTATGTTGAGATCTGCTGGTGCTTTGGTTGCTGCTACACTCAACGTTTCCATCTGCACTTCTTATTGTGTGTGGTATAGAAGAGCCAGATCATCTGCGAAGTCTAGATCGTTCATATGAGTCCTGGTTATCCGCTGTATACCGTGCTTCCCTCCATATGTTGACGTCTTCATAATCTAGTCGATCACCAGGAGAAAGAGAAAAGGTGAGAGTAAGCAACCTTGCCTGGCAGTGGTCTTCATCTGTCAGCTGTTCTTCATGCACGAATTCGCAGTTTAATCCATCATCGGAATTGCGTTTGATGTTGACTAGATCGTGCAAAGCCGGGAACCAATCGCTGAGGGCTATCTTGAATTCGTTGAGCTTGTAGTGCCTCTACCTGGTTGTGTGGGGTCCTCCAGACTGCAATAACCGGTGATTAGAGAGTTCGAATGACATAGCTCAAAATCGTTTACAATGTCGCAGATGCATTCAGTGGTTGTCCTCTCTCAAATTCTTATGTGCTGAATACCTAATGACTTTTTTCTCTTTTGAAATTTATTTCATCGAGATATACTTTTCGAGTTATATCTTCGATCCCTAATCTTTTCCATTACTGTTAATACGTCGAACTACCTCTACCACTATGAAATCGAATTGACAATTCCATCTCTCTGTGCTAAGGTGATATGGCAACTTGAAGTGATGTACGTATGTACAAGGTTCTACACTGTAGCTGACTGACACTGTTGTCTTCAGTTAACTCTATAGCTGGAGAGGTGGAGACACAGTTACCATATTTTGTTGTGTAGTTCTATATATAGTATTACTAGTGTCATCGTCATAAATTGAATTGAGTGCTCTGACTTTTTCGATGCATTGCCTACTCATTTATAGGATCTTCTCTAAAACTGGTTTTCAGTCCTTTTACATTGCGTTGATTTTCGTACATAGTCAAAAGGATGTCATACCTCACTGATGACTGAAATTACCTAGGATATTATTCGAATTGGTGATGCATAATACACGATCTAGACGGTGAATGGAATAACAACTATCAACTGATGGCTAGGAATTTATCTGAGTTTACATAATTACCTAGTAGATTTAAATCTCAAATGTTCTTTCAACAGAAGCAACTGATAATACGACTAGTATCACAGCTTACAAAATCGAAAATCTGACTAATATTTACTTAATTCTGTATAAATTGTATGAGGCAAAGAACAAAGTCAGAATTAGTATTTACTGATTTTACGGAACATTTTACAGTGAATCTCTATCATTTCAAACATTCTTGTTCAGATATATTATTATCTTTACAATTTTAGCATTTTTTTTCCGTTAGTGAGACGGACATACGAAATCAGATAGACTAAACTGGTCAGGTTTATTTACATGATGCCAGATAAAAGATATATCCGCAAAAAAAAAACAAGTTTTACCAAATATATATAGTGCATTTGATTATATTATCAGGTAATAGGTTATAAATAAAATGTTTCAGTCACTTTGTTTACCCTTTTCAGCTAGGGGCCCAAAATATCGGGTGACATCATCACAGTCATTTATTTATTTTGAATGGATGTACAAACGTTACAATAATGCATGTTATTATCATTTAGCTGTATACCACATTTATAAACGAAATTACTCTTAGGAAACAACAACATCAACCCATATTCGTACAAACTTTATGCTTAGATTTTGTGTAATATTTGTATATGTTTGTGTACATAATATTTCTTGCCTGCATGATTAACGTCCTCATTTTCTGTTTCTGTAAACCACGGAAGCAACAAAATAGAATTTATAGATGTTCAACCTGCCTTTCAAACTAGTACCTGCGACTGCGCTAAAGAATTTCTTCATTCTACGAATTATTCATTTAAACATAAGCCAGTCTTATTTTCATCATAAATAACAAACAGCATGTAAAATCTGGAGTGTTTAAGAGAAAAACTACCCGTATTACGTTTAGTAACTGAACGAAATAAGTCCTTTCGATAATACAGTTTTGAAGGTAGTGTGGTGTGAGCTACTGATAAGTAGTATATGACGTGAGTGTCAACGTAATGTCTGGCAGCGGAAGATGAGGAGAGATCAAAAAAGGAAGAGTTCGAAAACAATGGAATTTGTATGAAACGCATGAATAGTGACAATGGATTGATGTTTTGCAACAGGAACAGTCCAGTTCGATATGATGAACTGTTATTTTGCAAATGAACGATTTACGATATGGTTTTCCAATTTTACTGAGTAACTCTGTAATTATTGTTAAATACAATTCGGTTGCCCCACCTGTGTTCCCGTTCACTACAGTAGTACTAAACGATAAATGCATAATAAGCAATAGCTAATTAATTAATTGAGCTTTGAGAAAGATAGTAGTTATGAGAAAGCTCTGTTTTTGTTTATGTAAATTATCTCCTAAAATTCCTGATAAATGCCTCAAACTAATAAACACTTTAGGATTTTCTATTAGCAATTCACAGAATTTTTTCCAAATATACGTAAAAATCCCGTTCAGTGATTGATTATTTGGGAAAGATTCAATATCTGACTGACTTTCAGGCTTTTCGGTTGCATTTTTACAAAATTCACTGGAAATTTTCGATAGGACTGTCCGAAATCCGTAAATTCTTCCCCGAATTCGGGAGCTTGAGATCAGTTTCAAAAACACTGATCCATATTCTTCTGCTGTTGCTTTCTTTATAAACAAATTCACTTCATATGATCTTGTCTCTGCTTTGCTTTCCGAACAGCTATTAAGAGCGTTTTTCGTTAAACTACTAGGCTGAAAGGGCGGATGCTAGCGTCTTTCGTTGTTGAAACCGGTTATCGCCTATAGTCTTCATACAAATTGTGTTTCAAGGATATCAATCTGTACACAATATACGATGTGAATGTAATCCGTGTCCCGCCCAAAATTAGTGTTTGTTGTAGATTTAGACCTATCTGTGTAGTCTTATATTGCTGATTACTTGCAAAATCTCCTACTCAATTCTATATACTAATAGTAAGTAGCGCCGAAGCTATAATAAAGATCGAACGGCAGTTGCACTGAAAACCATTTATTTACAAACCTTACATCTCGTAGAATTGCCTTTCATATCACAATTAAGCACTGTTGATTCGCTCTTTATCTGTAAATCAATAACGTGTTCCGTGAATTTGTATCTGTAAAACCTGTAGCACCGATACCAATATTGCACTAAGAGATGAAGCGTGGACACTCACACAAATCACGACACAATTATGACCTGGAGTCTTATTTACACAGCTTAAGTGAATATTGTCTCGATGACTTGCACAGAAACAGTGGACAAGTTTGAGTCCTAGTATAATGTATGGAGAACTCATCTGGAGTACTGGTGATTAAAAAATGAATTGATGCACAGCACAGATGCTAACTACACCTACCATTACAAACGAAGTTAAATTCAAAGCCAGATTTAATTCCATTGGGAATGATAGGTGTAATAATAATGAACGTGAAATTGCTTGAGGCTTAACAAAACATTGAATTTCTAGAAGCTCCTTAATTCTTAACAAATAGCTTATTCCAGAGGACAGTGCAGTTTAGCAATGTGCAATTCCCTTAGATGGAAATCAAGTGAACAGTTTACATGAGAGCGTCAAGTCTGTGTGAAATGGACGCACTAGCCGCACTCATAAACTACTAGAATCCGTCTGTTTATTTAAGCCATCAAAAGTTAATTTGCTTTTTCAACAACGTGAAAACGGTCTTACGTTCTACATCTCAAATAACGATAAGAGATTAATCTCGAATATCAAAAATCTACTAAAAACTGAACCAGAAACAACAATCCTTTCAAGTCTGGAAGGCACACATAGATCATGAAATCCTGTGAACTTGGTATAGAGGAATGGAAAATTAAGTTTTGTGACTTCAGTATGGAGGTTTTGCCATCCATATCTCCGAAAAATGTCTACATAATTTATGTTAGGACTATTAGGTTACAAGTTTCGGCTGCTATCGAACTGCATATATTACGTAGGACGCATGAAAGGAACAAGTTAAGTTTGGCTTAAGACATGGATCTACCTATCGCATTTCCACCGCCAGCTAGAAACTTGAACATCACATATTTTGTAGACAAACAGTCTGTATATAATTCTGACATCAATGAGGGTCTTGTTAGATAAGACCGAAGTCCACGGACACTTAACCTTGTGTCACTTAACTAGCATCTTGAAAGTCATCTAAGAAACATAGTCTAGGATGAGGATATCCGAGTCTGCCAGGATTACTATTCACATAACCATATAAGATTAGGGCTCTTGAAAATCAATATGTTCATCTGAGTAATGCAGTGTTGGTTGAACTATGGTGAAGTCAATTTAAGTATAATGAAAGCCTGAGGTTTTGTCATTGTGGAATCGGCTACATACTAGACAGATTTTATGCTTACAAGAATTAGAATAAAACCGGAGATATAACACACAGTTCAGGTTGCCATACCGCATTAGCACAGAGACGCAACTGTCACTTCAAATGCGATAATGGTAGCGATAGTACAAGTATTAGCAGTAATGGAGAAGATTAGGGTATGATTCAGTGAGATAAAGTTAGGAAGAGAAAGATAGAGATGATGAGGAATTCTGAATTCTAGAATTTGAGAGAACACAAATAATGAATGCACCTGCACCACTGCGAACGGTTTTGAGCCATGCCATTCAAGGTCTCCAGTCATCGTCGACTTTCGTCTCGCGGACTTCAACCAGGTTGCCTACATCTACCAACATGACCCGGTCCACTTGTCAGTGATTTCATGGATTTCTGCGATGTTTTGGTTTGGCCGACCCTAGTTTTTTTCCAACCTTACACCTGTGGTGCGCGCTACTTATAAGTAGTATATGACGCGAGTGTAAACGTAATGTCTGGCAGCAGAAGATGGGGGAAGATCAAGAAAGGAAGAGTAGGAACACAATGAAATTTGTATGAAACGCATGAATAGTGAAATGTCAGACAATCGATTGAAGATTTGCAAATTAACGGTTACGAAATGGTTTTCCTATTTTACTGAGTAACTGTAATTTTCTTTAAATACAATTCGATTGCCCTCACCTGTGTTCTCCTTCATTACACACCTACACCCTACACCACAAAACATAGCTCGACGAGGCAGTCGGTGGTTAGGCATATGTAACACATGTCCCAACCACCTCAACTAATGGAGTTTCACCACTGCATCCATTGAATTGTCATCCTTACCTAGTACTCGTTTTCTAACGACAGTATTGCTTACTCTGTTGTCCCAGGATATACGAGAAATGCTTCGGAGACACCTATGATCGAATACAAGCAATCTACGAATGTCCTCTACTCTTAAAGGCCAAGTCTCGCATCCGTACAGTAGGACGGAGCGAACTGCTGCACGGTACACTCTTCCTTCAGTTACCAAATGGATATCTCGCCTGCGCCATAGGTGACGCATGTTATCAAAAGCCGACCGAGCCATCTGCATCCGTGCTGAGGTTTCGTCAGTCACCAGGCCATCAGAACTGATGAGACTTCCCAGATTAGTGAAGCGATCTACACGTCCGACTACTTCACTCCCTATCACTAGTTCAGGTGCCCACGCAACCCAATCTTGAAGCAACATTTTGCATTTCGAAGGGGAAAACCGCATCCCGAACGTGCTTCGATCGTTGCTTAGGGTAGTCAGTAGACTCTGCATTTTGTCACTATCTTCACCGAATAGGACTATGTCATCCGCATATTCTAAGTCAGCAAGCAAGCTTCCTGGTAGAAGGTCCACTCCTGAAGAGTTAGACAATGATAATGTTAACTCTAAAAGCATATCGACAACAAAGTTAAACAAGAAGAGAGTGGACATCCCTGACGGACACCACTTGAAGTAAAGAATTCCGATGACAGTTCGCCATAAGCTCTTACTCGAACAGTGGTGTTCGAGTAGAGAGCCTGCATAATGTTAATGTACTTCTTTGGTACATTTTTTAATGACACAGGACCTCACGATTGATTGAGTCGAATGCCGCCTTAAGGTCGAGAAATCCTAATACTGTGGGGTGTTTGAACGTGTGTTTTTGTTCTAGGATTTGACGTAGTGTGAATATCTGGTCTAAACATCCACGTCCATGTCAAAAACCAACCTGGTTTTCTTGAGTCTGCTCTTCAAGAGCTTTCGTTAAGTGTCGGAGTATTGTTGAGGCCAATATTTTAAATAATATATTAGTTGGACTTATTCCCCTGTGATGCTTACAAGAAGACTTTGTCTTTTTTTATAGACTGGGACAATCAGTGATTGAGACCAGTCAGGTGGTATTACGCCCAGTTCACAGATTCTACCTAAGATCTCAGTCAGTCTAACTGTTAAAACTAGACCACCATCCTTCAATATCTCAGGGGTCAATCTATCAGGTCCTGCTTCTCCTATGACAATAATTTTGTGCTATTTGTAAACAATGAAATGTATTTCCAGAAGGATAAAACTTAAACTGATGGTATTCCTAGTTGCGCTAAACTTAATAATATTAGTATCCATCGTTTATATCCCACGGCTTTCCCACAATACCAAAAAATTTCTGCCTCGCACTATGATAAGCATTCCTACATGTTTGTTTTTATAGACATTTTTGAATAAAATAAAAAACTCTGTAACGACTAAGAAACTAAAACTGTACTGTGTTCAATTATTTCTATTTATTACCAATTATCATAAAAATCTTTTAAAAAATTAAAATATCATGAATGTTCAAAAAAATAACGCCAAATTTGAAGTGAAATCACAGCTCAAGTATACATATGGTCTGTTTTAGCACGCTCATTATTGCAGACTGTAGTAATACACATCTCCCTAAGTTTTTCATCCAATAACTTATTGTCCCATTCATTGTTGGATGAAAACTGCTCATGCATTATCTCAATACCAACTGGTAATAAACAGTTGAATATCTCTTTTACTGATGACCATTCACATACACTAACGTGTGGTAAATAAAATACAATATATACATTGACTGGTAAGGACTTGAAATAAAACCAATTCAGAGCTTCAGCCGGTAGGCCTGTTATGATTGTCGGTTCTTCTAGCTTTGAAAACTGACTATTCAATAAAGAATAAGTTGGTATACATCGAATAAAAGGGGGACGTGTTTTTAACCTTGGAAGGTACTGAGTCACCGGTCGACTACATAGTACACTAATATCTTTAATGGTCATTAAACCATTATCGAAATTCTCTTTATGACAAAAAACACGTTGGAAGTAGTTACACAGAATGTGCTTGTGTTGATAGCACAAATATTTAGGTTCATATTTCATACAAATAATCAGTGTGTTGTCATAATCTTGAAGATAGTAACTGTTAAATACTAGAGAAGTTTTCTTATATGATACTTTAATAACCGATGGATTTCTGTCGGTGATATCCATACCAAGAGTTATGAATGCACTTGTTAATGGTCCAAAAGTTAAAATGACATGTGATATTGATGTGTAGCCTCGAAATACTTGATAGGTGTTTGTTTCTTCATCTTGTTCATTTGTGAATAGCACGGAATTACTAGGAACATCATGATCATTCTGATCAAGGACTAAGTCTTCGTCGTCATCATCACTGTTAGAATCAATATCACCTAATGCACGACTGAATGCAGGCATCCGTTTAAGAAAATGATCCATCTCTGAAAACAAACAACAGGAATACTTAGCCAAATACCTAGGTATTTACCAATAATTTACATTACATTACTCAATAAGTAACACTAATTAGTTGACTATCTACTGTTCAGCCTCAACCTTTTACGTATTATATTTGACGATATTTGTAATTGTTATCATGTAATTGTTATCATGTATAATATAAGCACTTAGATACGACACTTTCATAATCTGACTTTTTAGGAGTTGAACTTTTACCGGGAGATCCACACGTCGACTCAGGATATCCTAATAACGTAGTTCTCTTCAGCAGCAATACAAGCATGATCTAAGTGCAATTATCCCCCTCAAAATGCAGTGTTACTTCAAGACTGACTTGCGTCGGCACCTGAACTAGTGACAGGGAGCGAATTAGTTGAATATATCGACCGCTTCACTTTATTGCGGGTCAAATCAGTGCTGATGGCCTAGTGACTGACTAAGTCTCAGCACGGATATGAAGGTCCGATTGGACGAGTCTACTGCGCTGCAGTTCGCTCCGTCCTTCCACCATACCTGCCTTTAAGGCATTGATCGAATATCCAGAGACTACCGAGCAAGCAATACTGACTGTCTTGAAGAGCTATGTTTTGTGGTGTAGGGGAAGGTTGGAAAAAAACTACAGTCCGCCAAACCAAGACATGACATCAGTTCATTAAGCCATTGACAGCTCGACTTAGCCATGTTAGTGGATGTAGATCACACGGTTGTGTGGGGTCTTCCAGACTGTAATAACCGGCGATTAGAGACTTCGGATGACATGGCTCAAAATCGTTCACAATGTCGCAGATGCATTCAGTCGTTGTCCTCTCTCAAATTCTAATGTGCTGAATCCCTCATCACTGTTTTTTCCCTTTTGAAATTTATTTCATTGGGATATACTTTTCGAGTTATATCTTCGATCCCTAATCTTCTCCATTACTGTTAATACGTCGAACTACCTCTACCACTATGAAATCGAATTGACAATTCCATCTCTCTGTGCTAAGATGATATGGAAACTTAAAGTGATGTACGTAGGTACGAGGTTCTAAATTGTAGCTAGCTAACTGGCTGGATAGCTCCAGCCACGAATGAAGGTATAGAGACGAAATTTTCTCAAATCATATTGAGCTATGCAGTGGACCCGAAAAGGAATTGTATCAGCGTGTCTATATTTACATATTATTCCAAAATCAATATTAGTATACGAAATGGAAACAATTATAAAATTATAACAAAAAGGTAGAACAAGAGAACTTGAAATTTTAAATTAAAAAACTGATGACAACCTTTAGATAAAGAATGTTACTTGAAAGGTGCTTCTGAAAATATCTACCACAAGTAAAGGTCACTCGGTTAACAAATGCTACTCAGCAACGTTTGTGTCTTGTAAGCAAAATATAAACCCGATAGCGATAGTGAATAAGAAAACAAGCCAATGGTGCAGAACGATCTATAATAATAATGTATTATGATCCTCAACCACAGGCCGTAGCCGAAATAGTAAGCAACCTAATGGTGTAGGTAAAATATATTTGGTGACCGAAATTACAGCGGTAGCAAATATGTAATTATAACATCAGCGTTTGATAAGTATGCGTTTAGCCTGAAGGCACCCGGTGTGCTGTGTTATCTGGAAAAAATAACAAAAGAAAAGGTGAGATAACGACACAGAAAACACGTAAAACGCCGAGAATTTAATATTATAAACAATCGAAAACAATCAGAAATAACACAAGCATGTGATTAAGACAAACTAATAATCCGAACTGGGAGTTGGTAGCGCACGGTTTTAAATGCGTTACGTCCAATAATCAATATCTTTTTCACGAGATAGTGTAGACCAATTTGATTTCTTCGCGCTCGATTCTTGTTCTTTCGGTACGGTTCCAGGTGTTTGATAAAGTCAAATGGATGGAGGTCTGGCCACTGGACTGTCTAATTCTAGTCAGTTGGCAGTTGGTTATTTGTATGTCTCGGGATTTTAATGAAACGTTTGTTTCAGGGCAGTAGGGTTTCTGGATACCAGCAGCCGTCACATTACCAGACCGGAAATCATCCCGGAGACCAGTCATTTGCAATGCGGTGAGTAATAAGGATAATAAGGATAAAGTTCTAATGCTAATAGGAATAAAATTTCAGAACTGAGTAATATTTAGATGAATTTAGTTTGTTAATTGGTAGTGAGGATTGTGAGAGAGAACCGTAGTGTAAGCAAGGGGGTAGGAACAGAGATGACAGGCGAGATAGATTAATTGAGTGATCTGAGGAGATGGCGATGATAACAACTAGTATGTCTCAAGGTATGCATCAAGAACAGCTTGTCTAATAGGGAGATGATAGTACGTATATGAGTACGTGAGTACGTCTCTTCTTAAAGCAGTCCACTGAGGGGGATGTGGTCACCTCGGCTGGGAGAGCATTCCAAGTTGCGACGACTCTGCATGAGAAAAAGTGTGCAAGAATCTGAGTATTTGCTCCTTAATGTGCAATCTTTCGAGGATTGCCTCGAGAGGAGTGGTGGTGATGCATCGGTAAGGTGCTCACGTTGAGATTGTTTGGCATGCTTAATATGTTGTAGGCCAAAATCAAATTACCTCCGATTCTCCTGTAACGCAGGGATGATAATCCCTAGTGCTGGAGTCTATCTTCGTTAAGTTTGTTCTTCAACCCTATCACCCATTTTGCTGCTCGTCTCTGCATTCGATCAAAGAGATATATGTCTCTTTTGAGAAGATGGGGTACGACGACGTTGTGAACCTGAAGGTGTGGGCGTGCATGTCTCAAACAGCGTTAAGAATAATTCTGATGTGACAACACCAAAATGTCTTCGCATAAAGTGAAGAGTCGCATTTGCCTTGGCTGCGTCTCTATATAGCTCGGACTCACATGGAGGCTTTCTGTGGCTATTAAACCGAGATCGCTCTCTGAAGAGACATTAGGGAGCGGACTTCCATCGATAGCGTATATCGTTTGCGTCATGTGGGGCAGGAAATGCAAGACGTAGCACTTCGGTTGGTTGAGTTGCAAAGTCCTTTTGAAGCTCGGTCGAATCCCCTTCGCTTGATATGAACCTCCAGATCTTCGCATCGTCTGTGTAGATCAATGCCGGTGGGCTAACAGTGTCTAACAGGTCGTTAACAAATATCAGGAAAAGAAGTGGACCTAAAATGGTACCCTGCAAAACTCTCGATGTTGAGACTCGCCAACTCGCCTGTACTCTTTATACGTTGACACAAAACATTCTATTCTTAAGGTTGTTTCTGGGCCAAGATGGGAGTGCGCTAGTGAAGCCCATTTCCACAACCTTTGCGATTAGGTGTGCTTGAGGTACCCTGTCGAAGGCTTTTGCAAACTTGAGAACTACTGGTATTCTTCGGTACAAACAGGTTGTCCAACTGTCTCATTCTATGCGAAGATTGGATGAGCACGACCTACCTTTCTGAAACCAGTATTGACCTTCTTGGAGTATTTTCTTTTTATCCATGGGCTCTTTCATCACTTCAAGTGGGACAGAACGTTCATAACGTGGCTTTTCGACTGGTTCAGTTTAAATCCATTGTCTGCTGCCCATTCATCAACAGCTGTAAGGTTCCATCGAAGCCCAGTCGCTTCGTATGGACCTCAGGAGCTTTGGGTTATATGCATTGATTAGTGGTGCACAGCTGATTTTATCTGAAAGATCAGTGATAAATATCAGGAACAGGAGTGGACCTAAGATGTTCTCCCGTGAAATGTTTGCTGTTGGAACTCATGTTCCCAAGCTCTCTATTCATCATGGTACGAAATTTTCTATTTTCAAAGTCGTACCAAGATGGGAGTGAATCAGTAAAGCTCATTTTCGCATTCTTCGCAGTTAAGAATAAGTGAGTTAATCTGTCGAAAGCTTGTGGAGAGTCAAGGGGTACTATAAGAACTGGTAATTTTTTGGTTGCTTTAGGTTATCCAGCTATCACAAGCTATGGGAATATTCGACGAGCACGACATACCATTCCCATACCCATGTTTGAGTTTATGGAGGATGTTGTTCTCAAACATGAAACGTCTTATTTGCTCATTCACCAATTCTTTCAATAATTTCGATCTTACTGACAGTAATATAACTGGCCTGCAAACGGCTAGATACTTCCTACCTTCTCCTTTAAAAACTAAGTACAGAGCAGCTTGTTTTCACTCAGCTGGGAGTTGGTGGGATTCCAGAGATTGCCCGAATAAATGTGTCCTATCCGTTTGAACTTTGGCATCGCATCTGCTTCTCAAGGCTGGGTAGGAAATGTGATCAGAATCCCTCAGACAGAATTTCCAGTTGTTCAATACTCTTCTTCTCACAGCCAGAAAACGCTTTTTGCTTTTCTTCTTCTGTTTCTAGGTGCATGTGATTTGCCTGAAGTACGGTGTCCAGGGAAACATTCTGAATGACGTCTCTATCTGCTTGCAGGTCAACATCTATCGTTAGCCTACACAGTACTCGCAGCCATGGGGCTGAAGCTCCTCAGCCACGTCTTCCAAGTTTCTGAAATTTACAGCCATTAAATGCACAGACTTAATGGTCACGAGACGTAACGGATGAAGTAGCCAGAAAATGTTGGTTGTCATGGTTGCGTGAAGGCCTATACTACGTGATGTCCATCACCATTGTTGCACCTAATGTGTGTGAGCCTCTTTCAAGCAATACCAACCAGCTCGGGCACTCCGTGAACCGCTATCCTGGTTTGTTCTTGAGTGTCTGTTGATGTGCTAGATGAGCTTTCCCTTTAGCAACGATCTGACCCTTGAACAAACAGTATCTTTTACCCGGGGTACTGCTCATTTTGAGCATTGAACAGTATTTGTCTCCATTATTTATCAAAGCCATACTCTCCAGTAAGTTTCTTTCTGACAATGGGATAATCGATGAAATTAATGAATTTCTTCTAACATTCCTATCTCTAATTTACAGCGTTTTTGGTGCAATAGCGTTACCATTTCCCTATTTTACACTCACCCACCACTCCGTGCTGTTAAGAGATAGTGGGGATTTTAGAACAATGGGTTGGTGTATTAGCTAATGTTACACCTACTATTATCGCTGAGCCAGATATGTTTACTAAGGGGGATTGGTAAGTTAACTTTTAGTTGTTTTGGAGGCTTCTCTGGTATAAATTATTTAATCAGTGGTTCTACACTGTGGACAATAGTGCCAGAAACAAGAATCGGGGTGGCCTATACATGAGTCCATAGTACTGTCTGGTTACTGCAGTATTTCAACGACAGTGAACCCATTTAGCAGTTACATTAAAATGAAAAGTCTCTGGTTTTTCAAGTAATAAACATGCGATGCAACCCTCCTAGTGTTCCTTCTGAACAACAGGCTGTGTCATTTCAGTTTTAGGACGACTTTTTCTGATGTTTCTTTTCGGATTACTAGTAACATCGTGGTAAGAATCTAAGACGGAGTGTCATACTGTACTTTAAGTTGGAGACCTAGTGGAGGTGTTTAGGTCGAGTGATCCGAGTCATACACATCAAGCAATGTTTACTATCGCATGACGATTTGAGTTTTTTCATAAATTTGTTGCTTATGAGTGGGATTTTTGACTCATTACTAACCAAGGAGTTCAGATGTCTACTAGTTTTTCTGGTTGTTACAGTATATAAATTGAATGAATGTGTGTATTCTATTGTTGAATTAACTAAAAGCTCTGCAGTTGATCGAGGTAGCTAGACCTATAGCATGTTGTTTCCAACTTGATGCAATAAAGTTTGTTCCGTTAGTTACTTCGACTTTCTGTCGATGAATGGGGAAAAATCTTATTTCCTCGAGAATATTTAAATTGGATTGTTTCCTAATTATGGATAAAAGTTAACGAGCACACGTCGATTTTGAATATTTTTGGCTGGCAATTATTATAAAGAAACAGTTAATAACAAATATAAATGCAACTACATATAAACAGTCACAAAAAAGGAAATATGGTCTATGTAGTTACAAACATGCCACTATATACTTCCTCTCCCTCCTGCGACATGCAAAGCATGAGGTATTTGAAGAACAATGTATTGTCACACATGCCATGGAGAAGAAAAACAAATAAGCTGTTATAAAACCTAATGTACATATATAGAGGGGACGATACAGTGAGTAGCAGCATATCAAGAGTAATAACAAAATATTTCTGATAATCATGAACGATTTGTTACTTGCTCATTCACTTCAAATGGAACTTCATACAGATGCTGTAGAAGACACCTAACGGCGTCGACGCGAAAAAACGAAGATACAGGTATTTGGGAGCTAACGAATTCCTTCCTTGACGAAACGTGGTCGAGGTGAAATCGGTTTAATATTTCCCATTGGCTTTACTAACCTTTTTCTGAATGTCATGATATCCGCATAAATGGCTTAACGTTTAGTATTTATAAATAAACTAAGGGAATTAAACTGATCCCAGAAGCTATGGGTTCACAATCGAAGTTCAGTGTTTTGATATAGCTACTACTAAAGAACAATGTTAAGATCTCACAAAGATCAAGAAATTAACTGTGACTCTAGATCTGTAAACAATATATTATTAATGATTGTAAGCAAACCAGAAAAGATGTAAATGTACAAAACTGTAAATAGTAAAAGAATTGAAACACGAAATGGACAAATGAGTCAATAAACTAGTTCGTCTGGTTTAGGACGGGGAAATGTCACGATCCTCCGCTACGGTTACAAATGTTTTAGAAACTACGGCAAAACTCTAACTATATAAAATATTTCTTTTAAATTGAACATTCTCAATCCATTTACATGTTATTCCTCCACTCTGTAATTATTTCGATGTTTAACTGTAGAAAGATTTCTGTACAACACACAAAATGGTGTGCTTGTAACAGTATGAAGTACTAATGAGTTAATCTATAAAATCTAGAAACCAGTAGATGAAATACTACAGATAAGTATAAAGCGTTCCTTATCATCGTATATTCATTTTAACTACTAATTAGTCCTTAAGATTGGTACAATTAAGTGCTGTCAGCATCTCATAATTGAAGTAGATACTAGTTCTCTTTTACTATCCTTATTCCTATATTATATAAAAAAAAATAAATAGGTATTTAAGTCTAAGCGGAATACAACACACAAATATTCTAATTCTTTCCTAGATGCTATTGTAGAATAGATAGAATAAAGTAGAGACGGCATCAAGATAAAGGAGTATAACATTACAAAACATTCCGGGAGACGACGAGAAACAACAGTATGTATCAAGACACTATTCTAACAAGCTATGGTAGATATACAGCTAAGGAGACCGGTAAATTTTCCCGTAATACGATACAAACAACTATGAAACTCAAAGGACTTAAACATTGGTTAAGAAAACACATGGTATATTTCATAAAACAAACTTAAAATTATCGTATTAAAAAATAACTGTGCATCGATTATGTACATTTCAGGCAATAAGGAAGAAGGTAAGCAACAATAAATAATGAAGGCAATGATTATGAACAATTCCATAAGTTATGAAATACAGAGAATTTGTATGTTAATATTGAATTCAATTGATCATCCAATTGGTTCGTTATCAGCAAGTGAACTAGATGCTTCTGAATCTGGACTATGGCTGTCTATAGATGAATGAGAATAATTTAATTGAGATAGTGTTTGATTAACGTCCAATGCAGCACAATGACATTGACATCCACTAACTGGACATTCTTTCGTATAACCATTATCGCCTAAATCGAATGAGTCACCATAAAACCAATCTGTCAAATGACTAGCATGACCACCATGCCTACAAGCTTGACACCAAACAAACCAATCAGCTATAGATATGGAATTCGGTACTGATGATTTTTCAGGTGATCTATATTTGAAAGGTGTACAATTTAATCAGTAATATTAGTGTGAAATATTGAAAAATAATAAAAATTTCATTAAAATAATAGAATGTATAGAAAAACAGCCTAAGGAGTAAATAAAACTGTCAAAGTCTAGACACATCGCGCTACTTTGTAAGAGCCAAGAAACTCACGATATATGTCTGAATGTCAAACAGGTGAGAAGTCACATATGGGGTTGCTCTAGAAGAAGAAATCGTCATATACACCAGTTTTCACATTATTTGAAGAATAATTTGTCTCGGTTTGAATTCGAATGACTTAAAATAGACTTGGTGAATTAATGAGAACAAAGGGCATGGAACATATATAAACATTAAATAGTAATATACGCTGAATATTTCCTTCTCTGAAAGACGAATATTCTTTGGGAATCGTTGCAAGTGAACTTCCCCCAAGTAAGCTATTATGTAAAGTAGGATGACCAAGACTTTCTAACATTCTTTTAGTCAAATATGTAAATATCTCAAAATATAAACTCATGAATTGCGAGGGGGGGGGAATTGAGTTTAAGCAAAAAAAGAAAGTCATTTACTTACAAATATAGATTTTTTTGATTATTTGTATTTACAACACTATTTTCTGGCAATGGTATTGACGAATTCGTGGTATTGATTTGCAATGCATTCATGAAATCAACTGATGTTAGTGCTGTTTGTTGAAAAATTGATTTAGCAACTTTTATAGCATTGGAAACAGACATGCATTCATTCAATGGAATCGATGTACCTAAATGCATTAAGCATATTGAGCATCTAGGCAATGGTTTACGACAATGTTGACAGATTGTCTGTTTACCACCACCTCCATGCATTTGTAAATTAGAAGTTGTTGCTGTTGTTGTTGTAGTTGTTGTCGGGGAACATGGTGTATCAGTGATGGACTGATTGTTAATGGCACTACTACTACTGCTACTGCCACCACCACTTATACAACTTGAATTGGATATGTTCAACTTGTTACTTTGAGGTTCTAAACGGCAACCACAGAAACCGCAAGCAACAAATACCTGGTGAAAACAAATAAGAGAGATTGGTAATAATGTAACATTTTTAATAAGGTAGCATCAGTCTATGAAGTCAATGGTCTGACCCATGTAGGTGACTGGAGGTTACCTCGCAGAGATCCATACGATTATCACATCTAAGGGTTGGAAATTCCAGTTGGTATAGGTCAGAATCGTTCAAAATGATGCAGGGATATTCACTCTCTGTCTTCCCTCAGATCCCGAATTTATTATATCATCTTTATTTTTTATCCCACGAATCAAGATTAGTTTCTTAAATCAGTTTGATCATTACTACTACCACTAAAACTACTTTAGTGTCTCATTGTCTTGAGGCGGTGCAGTAACTTGAACTGATACACATATGAACTAAGTTCTAAGATAAATATAACAGACTGGCTTAGTAGTTAATGTATATGACTTTTACCAATAAGGTTAAGCAGTTTGTCTGCACCTTATCAGTTCTGAGTGCCAATATTATGAAGCTTTGTTGCAATTAAATAACAACCTGATCTCTCTCACTTTCTCCACCCGCCACTGTTCACGATCATTGCGTAGACTTTTTATCAGCCTGCGCTGACTTCGCTCTTCGTCATGTTCAGAGCCAGGCGGGATGAGTTTCCGAGCACCCATCAGTTTGGTGGATACCACTGAGATCCACGGCTACTTCTTAACCCTATGATTTACCTTGCTAGCAGATATCACTGCTGTTTGCACAGCTTTGTGGACATCATTCAAAGCAAACAAATACGCGCTCGCACTAGAGCATGGTCTGAGTCTAAACATGTGCTCCAAAATGGGCGGAAGTCTTCGATAGAGCCTCTCCACCGATGGCTTATGGCGAGGTGATCTAGTTGGGTCCATCGTTGGGTCGGCTTTGGAGGTCGCCAGGTCAAAAGGTGTTCTTCCTCATGCTTAAAGTTAGTGTTTGCTAGAAACAGGCGGTCATCTGAGCATAGTTGCAGCAGACGGTCGCCATTATCTGTCCTGTGGGCCGCGACACCAAAAGATCCATCCAGGTATCTTTCCTTTTCACCCAGTGTACCTACTTGAGCACCACAGTCACCAGCCATTATTGCTGTATCAGGGCGCCGAACGTTTCGGAGGAGGTCTGATAGCTTTCTGTAAAACTCATCTTTCACCTTGTCCGAGCTGCATTTAGTAGAGGCGTAGGAGGAGATAACAAAGAGGCAACGGCGAGTGTCCCTATCTTTATGAGTCCATAATGTCCCATTCAGTCAGACAGCGCATAAGCAACTGTCTGCCGGGAACCAGTCTAGGACAGCTAGTTCTGCCCTAGGACTTAATACTATGCCTACACAAGTGAGGCCACGGGAGGCGGCATCAGGGCTACCTGAAACACGAAGTGTAAACCGCGTTGTGTCTCTATCTGCACTAGTTGAAATTAAATTGATGACTTTACTCGGATCTTGAGTGCGCGTTTCAGAGACACAACATACATTGATCGCCTGGGATCAAAACTGTCGATTTATCGTTTTAGGGATGCAGCATACATCAATGGCGAGGGATTCCAGAATTCTAACTCGTGAAGAATGGTGCCCTATTCGGCGCAAGGTTCGAACAATAAAAGTTCCGAGATGTGGCTTAGAGCGGTGATTCAGGAGGCCAGGAATAACATTACGTGGGCCCAAAACGTTTGCTTTAATGGCGCGAGGTGACAAAGGAACGAAAGCTTGATCGTGGAGACAACAGAGTTATTAGAAGGTACAGTAAGGATTTGGTTGTGACCGATTCGGTATCGAGTGCTTTTATGAGTATGAGGGCGGGTGTTACTTTCTGGCTGCTCACACTGTGGTGCGAGCTACTTATAAGTACCATATGACGTGAGTGTCAACGTAATGTCTGGCAGAAGAAGATGGGGGAAGATCAAGAAAGCAAGAGTTAGAACACAATGGAATTTGTATGAAACGCATGAATAGTGACAATGGATTGATGTTTTGCAATAGGAACAGTCCAGTTCGATATGATGAACTGATATTTTGCAAATTAACTATTTACGATATGGTTTTCCGATTTTACTGAGTAACTCTGTAATTTTCGTTAAATACAATCCGGTTGCCCCCACCTCTGTTCTCGTTCACTACAACACCACGGGTGTTTTTTGAGGAAACTGAAAAGGTAGATTAGTGTTGGTCTTGACGACCTGAGAGCGTGACCGCAGAGTCCAAGGGACAACTGCTTGAGGCCAGTCACGCACGACGATTTTATGAGTTTTCAGTTTTAGCTCCGCTGTAGTTTCAAAGGCTTTAACGCTGGAAACGGTAATCCGTGATGTAAGGTTATGTGTGGCATTTTTAGATACGACATTTTCTAACCCTTTCCTTCCTGGTGAGAAGGCAGCATCGCTGCAGGCGCTGGTTGTCCGAGGGAAACACCTTACTTCTGTCACACCTCTCTGCAGTCAGCAGTACGACTTCTCCCTCAGACCTTGAGTAGCTACTTTCGGTCATATCATTCTCCAACCGACCTTCCAGACATGGTCGAAAATGAGTAAAATAACTTTATTAGATCAGTTTTTTTAAAGTTTTTCAGGAGTTCACTGGTTTTTACAACACTACACTGGTAAGTGTTCAACATTAGCACGTTTGATCAGCTTAATTTTTTCAAAACATAGTTAAACTTCACTCTTGATGCCCGAATTTTAATTATTGCAGGTTTTATAAGCAGATCGATGAGATTCAACAAAATATATATGTTTACACGTGGCTTAAAAAGCTATTTTATACCATTTATCAAGAATTCAAATCAAAGAAAATTACCAAAAAGCATACAAAGTATGACACGTACTTGATTAGTGCCAGCAATAAATCCAATATTTCGAACTTTATTACCACATGATGAGGAATTAATGTTGGTTGTAGAAACAGCGTTATTAGTAGTAGTACTACTACTACCACATCCAGAAGCAATAGTAGTAGTAGCAGGGAAATCAACTTCAACATTCTTTGATGATAGTACCAATGAACTAAACATTTGAGTTCGAGAAGTGCTCGCAGATAATAAATAATCAGATAAAAGACGTGATTTATAAGTCACATCGAAATCAGCTCGGTAGAACCACATTTGCCACTGATCTAATAAGTCACGGTAGCTAAGGTAAACAGTTTTTGAAAAGTAAGCACAAATAGAAAAATCGTGATTTGCCAACGAAATACCACTGTTTACATATAAGATATGACAATAAGTTAATACTTACGCTTTGTAGGTTGTATGCATTACAGATTAATTTGAGATAGGTTACCAATGAAGATCTGGGAGTACTGTACAACTGCTTTATCCCTGTATGGAACTACCCAGCAGTGAGCCTACGAAGCCGAGAACATTTAAGCATAATAACCATTAGTAACTGCTCGGCTCTCAATATGCCGGAATTACATTACTTATGATTACTTACCATAACTTCAGAAACATCATGAATCACGTCACTACTGGTCTATTGTAGTTTATTTAAAGGGGGTTTTGTGATGACTGATTGGATTTATTTGTTGTATATATATTATATATATATTTTGACATGCCAAGCAAGTCGATCGAAGAAAGTAGCAACTTAAGGTCCAGGAGCATAGGTGAGAGATACGTCGGCTAACCAAAGGACGAGTTTGATGTTCAGCAATTATATTTATCCCACTATAAGGGTGTGAAACATCGCCATTGAAAATAGAGGATTTTCGTAAGTTACAAATACTCTAACACAGTTCCCTTCCAACTATGGCTCATATTTTTTGACACTATCAGCTTAGCGACTCTGCGGTTGAATGAAGAAAAATAGGTAGGTAAGGTAAACCAATCGATCGGGTTGTGAATCTTCATCGACTAAGTTGGTTCACATATGTGTTACGTATGCCCGAAATCCGACTACCTCCGGTCCATGAAATCATTGATCACTGAACTGAGCCATGGTTAGTATGAGCGTGATTATCGTAACTAGTGGTTAGTTAGGAACTCTAAATGATAAGGCTTAAAACCGTTTGCAGTAGCGCATTCGCGTCCATTCTCTGCCTTCCCTCAAATTCTAAGCTTATAAATTGCTCATAAATCTTTTTAATTGTATTTTTAATCTTATTAATTTTTGTTTTCGTGAATCGTATTTGCGACCCTCCCCCATCCAATGATACTGTTGTTACCTTTACTACTCTGTGATTTGGCGTCACTATTTCATCTCACTGTGCCTAATATGATATGGCAACTTGAATTGGTGTATGTAGGTGGTACCAAGTTATTGGATGCAACTCTTTGACTGATAGTATGAAGCAATAACTAAAAAGTGATTACCAAGCAGTGCTTTTCGTATTTTTCTACATCTTTTCACTACTTCAAACTTACCACTGAACCCAATTAGCTATTTTAAGACCTCCAAGTTTAATAATCATAGGTTGTTGATCACTATTTCCACCAACTGACGAACAACCACGGCTTTCATATCCTCCTCCTAAAGATGTAGACGATTTCTTATCGGCAGTAGATGATCGTACACCATTCAACACAATTTGTGAATAACGTGGATTATCTTGACTGCTATTATCATTCAAACCAGTTCGTTTGTCATTGTTCATCGTTGAGGAGTTATCAGTTAATGATAGACGACAAGCATGTAAACCAACAATTGCAGCCGATTGAACATCACCAGTTGTATCAACGTAATTTTGTATTAGATTGATAAAATCATTGGAGCATAGACCAGTAAGCAGAATCGATTCTAACTGTCCACGTTGAACCATTGAATCACAAGTTAAGCGTAAAAAGACAAGCAGCTAAAAATGTAGGTGCATGTTCAAATAAATAAAAAAAACGTGTTATTATTGATCACATAAATATGGTGAAAAGTTTGATACACTTTTATGTTTGAAATCATTAATCAATCATCATTGTTAGACCACCATTAGAAACCTGGAAGCACTGGACGGCCGTTTTCTATGTGTAAAAAGCTTTTCTCAAATAACTCCAGATATATTCAAGTTTTTTATTTTGGGAAATCAGATACATAAGATATGTCTATGCTCTGCTGAAAGTATGCATAAATATTATTAATTGCTTGATCACTGAGTAGTGATCGTCAAGTCTAACTTAGTGTTAATCGAATTCTATCGACTAAATTGCAGCGTGGCCAGTAGTTTAAGCAACTTCATAACAGATGAAATATATTTGAATGTCATAATAAGGAATTTGCAAATCATGCTGTTTACCAACATTATTCAAGGAAAAGAACACATATTAAATTAATGAACCTATATATAAAATAAGGGATAATCAGTCAATCATAAACAACGTAAAGTTTGTCTGATATTACCACACCATATGAGCATAATGAATTGAAATTGTGAAAACAAACTACAAAACTACAAACAGTTGTAGTAGGATTTACCATAATATAATTTGAAAGTATAAAATAGTTAGAAAATTCTAAATCCTTAAGAAGACATAATCGCAATAACCATAAGCAGGTAGTGTACTTCTGCTTATACGAATCAGTTCCATCGTCAGTGGCTCCTTAGATTAATGCTAAAGGTTGCTTTAACAGCATACGGATTTGACCCAACTAACTCCCACAACAGTAGACAACGTGTATCATGGTGGGTAGTGTTTGGGGTCACAAGTAATACACATTCAAAACATCTGACTACTTTATTAATCGATCTTTCATGACTATCTACTACTGTGCTTTAGTCAGTGACTCCAACAAATGCGAACAATCCTTCAAAGATCAAAAACTAATAATTCTTGTGGATTGTCTGAAACGGGAAGCAAGAGACAATGGAACCTTATATTAAAGACATTATTCTACTCCATTCAAAGCCTGTTAAATAACAGCATTCACTTGCATTCCTATCGTATTCTGTAAATCTTTTGGTTGATGCATTATTTACTGCCATAGTATTTTATTCCAAAATTATTGCAACACTGACGCAACCCTATACTCTATTTTTCTATCGAAAATGCATAGTTTGGACATAATTTTATTTTTCCAAATCCTTGTGTGTTGTGACCCTGCAAAGTATACATTTATTCATGTGTCTTCTTTCCTTAAATCAAATCAGGTATAAATTGAGTAGCGCTCCAGTCGATTAGTCTTTTCTGTTGTTTGCTATCATTTCCGATGATAGAATAGTTTTCTATCCTCTACCAAAGCCGTTTAGTCATAAACGAACTCACATGCAACTAGTCTCAAGTTTAACTAGATAGCATATCGTGTCAAGGCCTTCAAACTAGATTGGGACGAAATTCTTTCCTGTGTACACTAGTGGCAGACAGTTTAAGGACCTGACAAATAAAACAGCTAATTTTTCAGCCGTATACGAGCTTCTTGGTTAGCAAGCATACGGAAATGTTATATTACAGGTGATGCAAGTCGACGAAACCAAATCCAGCCTTTTGGAACCCAAGAGTAAGCAGTATGGGCCGATGAAACTTTGAGGGTAAGTGAAGCGGCCGATCTTTTCAGTTACTCATTAGTTTAGGCGCTGATGCAAACCAATGCTGAGTCAATGTTTTACATTTAAGGTAAGAAATTCAAAATATCCTTATAGTGAACATTGGATAAATAAAACAATAACATTTATTATGGATATTGGGCTTACATCATCGTCATTTAGATACAAACAGGCAAATGCTACTCGATCAATAAGACATAGAGCATCATCATTCTATAGAGAAATAGAATAGAAAAACAAAACTATTAATTTGGATTCACAGTAAACAGAGCAGTTCTACTAATATAATGAGAATGTCTGACAAGTATTAACTGTCACATACGTGAGAGTTCAAGATATGGAATAATAATAATAATAATAATATCTTCTTTTACATATAAACAATACGCTAATTTAAGCGAAACATCTACAATTTTGTATTCTACGCATGAAATGCTACCACGTGGACACGGCAAACTGGTTTTGACCTAGGAACCATCTGGGGTTACAACCGGTCCAAACTCCGGATAAAGGAGGAGGGTTGGGCTTGGGGTTGGCGACCCCATCCATCGAAAGAAAGAAAACCAGAAAATATAATCCAAACCATTTAAATTCTGCCCTAGAAAATAGGTCTTACTTAAGAACGGACATGACGTCTCTGATGAAAGTCGAGTTCCTTTGGAAGTCACAAGGCCGATGCCCGTTCTCACAACCAGAGACCTAAATGCCAAGGTTGGCATGGACAATAATGGATATGAAGACATCATGGGACGACACAGACTGGAGAAAGAAATGAAAATGGTGAGAGATTAGCCTTCAACAAACTGATAATCGGCAGCGTTATTTTCCCACACAAACGCATATACAAAGCTACATGGATTTTACCGGATCAGTCTTCTCACAACTAAATCGTCCATATCTGTATTAATCAGAAGTTCAGATGGACTATGGAGGATGTGAAAACCAAGAGAAGAGCTGATAAAGCCTTAGATCATCACTTGCTGGTCGCCAAAATTAAAACGAAACTCAAGAAGCACTGAACAACGAAACGGACATCACTTAAGTTTGATACGGCATTTCTTCGTGATACCGAACTCAAGACAGCCCTCAGCAATAGGTTTCAAACCTTACACGACCGACTCAATGCTAAGGAAACTACCATGGAGAACAAATGGAAGGGGATCAAGGAGGCAATCACTTCAGGTGGTTTTAAGCCACAAGAAGAATCATCACAAGGAATGGATCTCTGTTGGTACTCTGAATAAGATTCAAGAAAGGAGGAACAAGAAGGCAACAGTCAACATCATACGAGCAGATAAAGCCAAGGCACATGCTGAATCACAGAAGCAAACAAGCAAGTACAGCGGAGCACCAGAGCTGACAAATACAAATATGTGGAAGATCTAGCAATGACGGTAGAGAAGGCTGCAAGAGAAGGAAACATTAGCCAATTGATCGATACAACGAAGAAGCTCGCTAGAAATTACCGTGAACTAGAACGACCAATAAAAAGCAAGGAAGGCAAAGTAATCAGCAACATCATAGAACAGCGAAACAGGTCGGTAGAGTACTTTAATGATCGCTTGAATCGACCAGCCCCACTGAACCAACACAACAACGAGGCAGCATCTGCGGACCTCCCAATAGAGATTGGTCCACCAACAATCGAAGAGATCAGCATGCCCATCAGACAAATCGAGAGTAGCAAAGCAGCAGAACCAGACAACATTCCAACAGAAGTAATGAAAGCAGACATGGCAGCAACTGAAAAAACACTCCACATTCACTTCAACAAGATTTGGCATAAAGAACAAGTACCAATATCCTGGAAAGGACACCTGATCAAGATACCAAAGAAAGAAGATCTCAGCAAGTGTGAGGACTACAGAGGCATCACTCTTCTCTCAGTACCAGGTAAAGTCTTCAACAGGGTGTTTTTGAACAGAACGAAGAACTCCGTAGACGCCCAACTTCGAGACCAGCAGGCTGGATTCCGTAAGGATCGACTGTGTAGCGACCAAACTGTGACATTACGGATTACTGCATAACAGTCGATTGAATGAAACTCACGACTCTACATCGACTTCATCGACTACGAGAAAGCATTCGATAACGTGGACAGGAAAACATTGTGGAGGCTTCTTCGACACCACGGAGTGCCTGAGAAGATAGTCAACATCATACGCAATTCTGATGATGGATTAAACTGCAAAATCGTGCATGGAGAACAGCTGACAGACTCGTTCGAAGTGAAGACCGAAGTCAGGTAAGGTTGCTTACTCTCAAATTTTTTATTTCTCCTGGTGATCGACGAGATCACGAAGACGTCGACATCTGGGACGAAGCACGGTATAAAGTGGATAACCACGACTCAGATGGACGATTTAGACTTCGCAGATTATCTGGCTCTTCTATACCACACACAATAAGAAATGCAGATGGAGACGTTGAGTGTAGCAGCAGCCTCAGCACCAGCAGATCTCAACATACATAAAAGGAAAAGCAAGGTTCTCTGATACAACACAACATGCACCAACCAAATCACTCTTGATGGAGATGCTGCCTTGGAGGACGTAAAAAGCTTTGCATATTTAGACTGCATCATTGACGAGCGGGGTGGATCTGATAGAGATGTGAAAGCGCGGATCGGCAAAGCAAGGGCAGCATTTCTACAATTGAATAACATCTGGAATTCCGAACAACTATCAACCAACACGAAAATCAGAATTTTCAATACAAACGCCAACACAGTTCTACTGTATGGGGCTCAAACTTGCAAGACTACTAAAGCCATCATCCAGAGAATATAGGTATTTATTAACAGTTGTCTATGGAAAATACTTTGGATCCGTTGGCCAGACACTATCAGCAACAACCTATTGTGGGAGAGAACAAACCAGATTGCAGTGGAGGAGTAAATCAGGGCAGCGTTTCAACAATTGGAAAATATCTGACAACCATCAAGTAAGTAAGTAAGCAACCGTCTTGACCTGTCATAAAGAAAAATGATGAGACTTAAAAACGCAATCAAAGACATAAATCAATAAGTCCGAGAAGTCCTTAAAATAGGAATAAGACATTAACACTACAGACTACAAAAAGGAATATCAACCGTAAATAACAAAATCATTCACTGAAAGAAAAACATACCAAAATTGATTGAAAATTGCCATCTTGACGACTTAAGAATATAAACATAACACGTAGGTAAGGGTTTTGTAAGTGTTTTATTAAATTGGCACATGTAGTTCTCCATAGTTCATTTCGCGTATCAGTATAACCAGATAAAGCCAATGCTACTAGATCAATATCCGAATCTAAATTATTGATCGGTTAGCAAAGAAAAGAAATCGGAACAAATTAGAGACAGGACTAATGTGAATAAACCACCATCATAAAGAGGGATATGTCATAGTTCAGTAAAAAGTCTGTTCTAAATACATTTAGAGTGGATGGAGTGTGGATAGCATACGATTTCTAACTCAGTGGTTGGATACACCAGTGTTGACATTCACGATGGGACTCGAAACTGGTATCTTTTGCTTAAAGAAGCTGAATTTGTGATCCACTGAGTTAGTGAGTCCAGATAGCCACCAAACAAAGCTGAATAAAGCTCACTCTCAAATATGAACAACGAGGTGATTTAAACTTTACACACATGCCAACACATTAACAGAATCTCCTCTCAAAATGAGGAGAAAGTTAATGTGTTTATGTTATTGAAAATGAAATCGATCCTTATAACAAAAAGGAGACAGTGATTCTCTATAATAGTTTACAATTCAAAGAAAATTCAACTGTGCTATTGAAACACTTACAAATTTTAAGTAATGTTTGGATTATTTTAATAGTTTATATTTCATACAAAAAAATAACCTAGCGCACTTACCTGATGAAGCTCGATTTAAAAAGCTTAGCGCCCAATCAAATTTCAAATTAATTAAAGCCATTGCAGCTGCTCGTTCATATTGCCCTTCAGAGCAAAGACTGAAAAAAATTAGAGAATCAAAAATACTGCAAGCAAACATACAACAGAGTAAAGATAATTACCATTTCTCCGGAAGATTAGAACTCTTATCTGATAAAAGATTCCCATAAACCATACAAGTAAAATATTTGTAAGGGTTGATTTACGCGAGGTCGATAGGATACTAAAATCCAAACTAATTACAAAGATTTTTGACTTCCTGGACCCGGTAGTTTCAGTTGATCATGCGACGAGTATCTGATATAACGGAAGTATTGGATATATTCATTATCCTCAGTACTAAACACAACGACTAACTGGTGACTAAGTTTACACTACCACTGAATTGGATACTCGAACGGTACACCACTAAGAGACCAGATCACGTTAAACTAGATACACGTTTCAAGACCAAAACAGTGAACCAGGGTAACCAATTACAAGCAGTCATAGTCAATGAGTCCAGAGTAGAAATCAGTAAGAGGAATGGAATCATACATTTAATAGCCAGTAGGCTGTCTCTGTTTGCCCACGTTCGATGACCAATCACACTTTTCATTCACTATCACATATTAGTTTACGAAGTGGAAGGTATAACGTTTGAGTCCAAGTATGAAAACTAACATTGAAGTGCACGTACATCCAGCTATACAGCCTAAGAAACAATGGAACTCTAGGCCTGGATTTTGATACTGTCAAGTATAAACTTTTGAAAAGTTGCATTGTTTATATCATGGACTGATCTTAGTAAAACAACCAAAAAAAAACCAGTGTCATAAATAAATGTTTTATCCCAGTACGGAACTCCTCAGCAGTGCTCATCAACAACATCACAAAAGGTTAAGCCCAGATCTTCAGATGTAACAGCGAATGAATAACGTTTCAACCACTGAGCCAACATTCAATGATTTACATGTCAAACTTAAGGTAGAGTATTCGTTAAAGTAGGAATATATTAAAATACTGCAAAAAAACGTGAAATCCAAGGTCAACATTAAACCAATTATACTAATTTTCGTTATTGAAAAACGATATAGTTATCAGCCAAATCGATGACAGATAAATCCACTTGAGAGCAGAAAACACTTAACTGTGATTTCATCGCAGCCAGAAAGTTAATAATACACTAACCTAAAATTCCGAAACACTTTAATAGTGCGTATTAGGGCATATATATATATATATATATATATATATATATATATATATATATAACCATACTAGTAAAACTATCTATAAATCCGAAATAATTATCTTCATTCAAAAAATAAAACTAAACATTGTATAAATTCTAACAGTTCTAGGACTAACCTTTCGAATACAGAACGCTGAACAACATCTGTATCATCAAGTGGCCACATACAAAAACGTAAAACACGTGATCTGTACAAAAGCAAACCAAACAGTAAATACATCAACTTTAAATGACAGTTATAAGAGTTGGCCGAAACAGTGTTCACTCATTAGTACTTTATTTATACAGAAAGAAAGTAATACTAAACACCTGATGTCAAATTATTTGAATCGACAATAATCATTGATTAAACACTTGTATATAGCATATAGTCAATCACAGTGATGCAACGATATCTATGTTAAATGGTTTTGTGAATTATAATCACTTTGCGCTTAGTTTACTTGAATCTCTTAATTGTTTTACTGAGGAGCTATAATTGGTACCGTTCTTATTTTTGTGAATTTCTACCATCTATGACGTTATGAATTTTAACAATGATTTAGTGTGTAATTAAAATAAGTTGTATGTTTTTGTGGTTATCTGCTAAGCATCGTCCTTATTGGTCAAGAAATGGATTCATTTTCTAAGGCGGAGGCATGTATATAAGTGTGTATTTATGTATATTATTCGGTAGCCAAATAGACTTTCTCTTTCACCCTTGCCTCCTCGCTCAAGTAGTAAGTTTGGAGGGGCTTGTGTGTACTGCGTTCAGACACCACCTATCATAGTGATCTCCACAAACCTGCCATGCTGGAAAACGAAGATTACGAAAAATCATAAATCAAATAACTGGATTTAACGTGACTAATTAAATAGTTAAAAGATGATTCTTAAGAAGAAAAGGATAAAATTATATGTATGATATTCACAATACCTTTCAGGACTCCGATATCGTGAAAATGGTAGTTTTGCATCTATTCCCTGCCATTCAACATGTAATAAAACTTCACTTGTCAACTTAGTACCAGGTGATGACAAATTATCGCATAAAAGTGAAATAACACCTGAACCTCTAAAAGGTACACGACGTCTTGAAGGATTAGTATCAGTACTGTTTCTTTGATTTGGTGTATAGTTTGGTTGTAATGAATCTACATCCACTAGAATTCAAAAAATAAACAGTCAAGAAAAACCAGAGATTTATGAATACTTTTGCTGTTGAAACAACACTAATACATTTAGTAGTGAGATGGTACTCTTCATTAAACGAACTTATACATTATTAATTATCATAGTCAGTCAGTGAAAACGTAGAATCTTTTTATGTACGTACGTAAGTTTATGTTACCATATCACATTAGCACAGAGATGTAATTGTCAATTCACATCCCATAGTGGTAGAGGTAGTAGAAGTATGAGCAGTAATAGAGAAGATTAGGCTTCGAAGACGGAGGTGATGAGGAATACCGAATATTAGAATTGCAGAGAACACAAATAATGTATGCACCTGCGCCATTGCGAACGGTTTTGAGTCATGTCATTCAAGGTTACTAACCATCCGTGACTTTCGTCTCGCGGAGCCCAACCAGGTAGCCTACATCTACCAACATGACTCAGTCTACTTGTCAATTACTTCATGGATTTCTTCCATGTTTTGGTCTGGCTGCCCCTAGATTCCTACAACCTATTACTAAATCGCAAAGCATAGCTCGACGGGGCAGTCGGTGGTTAGGCATATGTAACACATGTCCCAACCACCTCAACTGATGAAGTTTCAATACTTCATCTATTCACCTGCCATCCTTACGTAGTGCCCGTTTTCAAATAACAGCATTGCTTATTCGGTTGTCCCAGGATATACGAGCAATGCTTCGGAGGCACCTATGATCGAATACTAATCAACTATAAATATCCTCAACCCTTACCGCTCACGTTTCACAGCCATACAGTAGGATGGGCCGAAGTGCTGCACCGTACGCTCATCCTTTGGCTAGCAGACAGGTATTCCGACTACGCCATAAGTTATGCGATTGGGCAAAAGCCAGTCGGGCCTTCTAAATAACTAATGTAGGCATTCAATTCGGAAAATATGAATCTAAATTAACTTGTGATGAAGTTTGGATCACACAGTTGTTCCATGGTTAAGATAAAAAAACAACGAACGATATAGATAGTTAGAATTAACAGGTAAATGAAAAAACTTTATTTGCGAATCCAACAAATAAAATATAGAATAATCAACTAAAGAAGGGGACTTACGATGTCGCCGAATCAACGAATCGTCCATATAATCATTAATATCTAAAAGAAATTTACCGAAAGCAGAAAAATCTTTTGGAGGAAACATATTGACAAAATTATGAACGATAATGATGCAACACAAACATTTTAATGCTTCATAGATCCAGCCAGATTATCCGAACCTTTGTTGATGGATTAATATATGAGGACGGGACAAATAATAATTGCAAATAATGCTCAAACAACTACTAAGAGCCACAAAATCCAATAAACCTAAACTGTATTAATAACCCAGAATGATTCTCAGTGGAAATGAAATAAACCAATCAGAATGAGACATTTTGAGTAAGCGAAACCTGAGAAAAAATGGCAAAGTATATAGTTTTAGGTCTCAGTTCAAGCTTAACATCCCTATGTTAATAAAACAGAATAACTCCGCACCGAGCCCTTCTAGGTTTGCTGTAGGCCCCAGGCCCGTATAGAGGAGGAAGGTTGGACAAGGATTTAGCAATGCTACTCCATGAAAAAAAAACTTGCTAATAGAAATCAAACCAAAAAAAGTTATTTTAATTATTTAAACTTTGCACTGGAAGTTGGAAAGTCATTATTTAAGAGAGTTATGATGTCTCATGGTTAAAGCTGAATTTCTTCGGAAGTCAGGAGGGCTGATGCCCCTTCTCACAACTAGAACAACCACTAATATAGGTATATAGAATGTTCACACAATGTGGAGACCAGAAGAACTATTCAAGTTGCTGTGGAAATCAAAAGATGCAACCTAGTGGTAGCTGGAATAAGTTCAACACAATGGACTCAGATCGTACAGAAAAGATTAGCTTCAAAAAAGGTGCTACTGTACTTCGACCACAAGGAGTTGCACTGATGCTGAGCATATTTTTTGACACTATCAGCTTAGCGACTCTGCGGTTGAACGAAGAACAGTAGGTAGGTAAGGTAAACCAATCGATCGGGTTGTGAATCGTCATCGACTAAGTTGGTTTACACATGTGTTACGTATGCCCGAAATCCGACTACCTCCAGTCCATGAAGTCATTGATCACCGAACTGAGCCATGTTAATAGATGTAGACTACTTGGTTAGTATGAGTGTGATTATCGTAACTAGCGGTTAGGAACTTGAAATGGTAAGGCTTAAAACCGTTTGCAGTATCGCATTTGCGTGCATTCTCTGCCTTCCCTCAAATTCTAAGCCTTTAAATTGTTCATAACTCTTTTTAATTGTATTTTTAATCTTATTGGTTTTCATTTTCGTGAATCGTATTTGCGACCCTACCCCATCCAATGATACTGTTGTTACCTTTACTACTTTGTGATTTGGCGTGACCATTTCATCTCACTGTGCTAATATGGTATTACTTACTTACGCCTGTTACCCCTCAATGGAGCATAGGCCGCCGACCAGTATGGTGTTTTGAATTAATGTATATACGTATTAGGTTCGACTGCATAATCGCTGGTTAGGCATACATAACGTATGTTTCAACCACCTCAACTGATAAAGATTCATTACTACATCTATCGATCTACCATCCTTTCCTAATACCCTTTTCCTAAACCTGGCATTATTTACTTGGTGATTCCAGGATATACGAGCAATGCTTCAAAGACACTGATGGTCTAATTCTAGTACCCTGCGAATATCTTCTATTCCTAGTTGCCAGGTTTAACAGACGTATGGTAAGACCAAGCGAACTGCAGCGCAGTAGACTCGTCGTTTGGTTGCTGATGCAGATACAATTTGTATACAAATAGTACAGTAAAATTGACTAAACGTAAATCATAGTTATATCGTTGAAAAACTATAGACTATAAAAGTTTATTAGTCATATAAGAGTGAACTATACTTTATAAATACTTCATGAATTAAATAAAAACATTCTTACTGCAAAAAATTCAATGATAAGCCAAACTAAGCTTACATTTAATCCATGTCCACATTGTTCGAAGTTGTACATCGTCTTTGACAATCTCAACATAAGTAGTACCTTTAATCTGTAAAATAAAATGAATCCCAAAACGTGTAATCATGCATAAAGTCATGAAAGGTAAAAACGGTATTTTATCCCCTTTATTATACTTGGAGTAACAAGTTGAGATTTATTAAGAAATATATTTCAGCTTTACTTCGATTACGGTTCTGTGAGGTTACTCTAGTGTTCATCTTCAAACCGTCAATTATGATATCAGTTCAGTCAATAAGAAGTAGAATGAAAAATTCAAACGCTCATTTCTAACCACTTGATGGAATGAGCAGGAATACCTCATCATCACTTACAAACAACATTGGAATATTATCACTAATCTACTCACCTTTAAGTTAAACTCCGTTCACTTAAAACTAACGTAATAATCATCGGTTTCAGGTTGCTGCGTTGTTGAGATACAATAAAAGTTGGATATTAATCGTGTGGAATAATTTCCAAGAGTGCAGCGAAACAGCTGATTAGTGAATATTTCAATGTCAGTTATTTTTTAATGACATCTGTACCTTACGTTCGATGTAAAACATCCCGATCGTAGCTATCACTCTGAAATGGCTTTCATTGAGTTATAACGACTAGAACACTAGTACGTTTGCGTCCTACTATGCGAGCTAGGTCAATTGAAGAGAAGTACGACCAAAAGCGGATAAATTACTGTTCGAGGGCTAAGTCGAACTGTATACTGTATTGGGATGTGGCGACAGTACGCGTTTCCATCGGATAACTAGCATCTACAGTGATGCTACCTTCTTAAAAAGAGAAGACAGTATTTTAAGAATGGCGGCCCTGGAAATAGTAAACTTTAATTTACCCCACTGATTTTGGATAGATCTCAAAATTACGGAACTAATACAGTTAAAAGAAACTGACAAGAAGGTCATATATGGCCGGTCACTAGCAGTGGCTCCTCAGGCTCAGTAATTATGCTCTCCAAATACCAACATTCTCCATATCCTTTTCAGGTACCTAGTGACAAAGTATCCTTTCATGGTGTGGGCACCCAAGTAGTGCTGTTATACAACTAAAAGCAACATGAACTTATGTACGTACGTACGAAGTTCTACGTTGTAATTGACTGAATATCACCTTGTTCAAAATCGGACTTAATATTTCTTTCATTTGCATTATTAATCCTCATCTTCTGTTCTCGAATTCTCAAACACATGCCGCCAGTTTTTAAAGATTTCAGCTCAGGAGTGTTAAACAATTAATATAATAAGTACGGAAAAGGAAACATTTAAAGACAAAACATTTTCGAAAATAAACAAAACTCACATCGAGTCCATAACCCAGTTCAGCACGTTTTCGCATAATAACCGCGATGTCCAACTCCATGCAGCGCTTCAATTCAACAAGAAGTGCTGTTTGTTTTTCATAATGACACTGATTGTTATCACACTGATCATCCTTGTTTTTTGTATTCTGACATTTTACAAGATTTTGTGCATTTGGGAGACTGTACGTGGTGTTAACGTCATTAACAGGTGCTGATGGATTATTTTTATCAACTGTATGTAAGAATTCCACTAGTGCATCCAGATTACTACTAACAATTCCTGTTAAACCGAATGCGGTCCAATTACGAGTATATGACCAAACTAATGTTTGATTAGCTGACCATCCCTATACGCGAAAAAAAAGTAAAATAATATGAATAAAATGACAGTAAGTATTGAAAATGAATGAAATGAAATTGAAAGTTTAGTTATTATGACGCACAGTGTCCCCGAGATCTGATTGAGAAAGGTGCTATCTGTCCAAACAGGCTATTTGAGTGAGAAGGTAAGAGAAGAAGAGAAAGTCTACTTAGCTACCAAATATTATGTACAGTGACTAGTGAAAACATATATATATATATATATATATATATATATATATATATATATATATTTCTGCCTCATTAGAAAAAGAAGCCATTTCTTGACCAATGATATGTATTCATCGTTTAGGACATTATCTGATGGCCTTCTCACTTGGCCACCACTTCTGAATATAAACGGTCAAAATAAGTATTAATGTTATTGCAAATCTAAACTATTATTTTAATGTAATTTTACTGAACGAACTTCCCATTGTCACAATCGATGAGTAGAATGTTGACAGATTGGATAGGCTGATGTATACTGACGCGATGTGTGAAAGAGTGATAACGATCTATACATGTGATCGATTCGACTTACAGTCCTGAATTATTCGAAATGAAAAACAAGTTTATCAGTCAAAAGAATACTTTTCTCTAATCAAATAGCATGTACAATATAAAAATAAATTGCTAGTCACAATCACCCTCCAATTAATTAAGTTTTGATTGTTAGACCTCATTAATGGGTAATATGTCATGAATATACAAAAGACAAAGTAAATGTTATTCGTGCAAGGTATATGTTTTAATACCAGATTTATGATTTAGAATACAATAAAGTATAGAAATTACTGATAGATATTTGTCTAAATGACAAAACACTTACAATGGCTGGACGTTCGACAAGTTCAACTACATTTAAACAGCCATCACGATTCAAAGTTAGTAAACTGTTTACATTTGATGGATGCCAACTGAATGCTACCAGGTTAACATTTGATCGACTTGATGCTAAAGTATAAATAAGAAATAAAAATCAGTTTTAAAAACTGCAACACTTGCAAGAAACGAGAGTTGAATTAAACCGTCAATCATAATAAACGTCAGCACCGCTACATCTTATGTCAGTACAATAAGAAAAGAAATCAACGAAATAAAATAGATAACAGAGAAGATGAATTCAAATTCAATGAATAACTTTACACAAACCGAACAAATGAGACCGAAGATTATAAAGCAT
>OX103974.1:9448406-9468546 GCA_944470395.2 Schistosoma turkestanicum | reverse complement strand
TATACTGTATGCGAGTTGATTACACGTAAAAATAATATTATCATTCAGAACTGGAGAACAAATGAGCCTGAAACAGTAATTAACACTATATGAGTGACAACATATATGGCAAATGATTTATATTAAATTTCAAGGCATAAAATCGGATTTTACGATTGAGTTGTATTAAAGTAGAATGAAAACAAACAATATTTTATGATGAAGCGGTAGCCTAATGGTTAAGACGTTCAACTTTCACTCATTAGGGCCCAGATCTACACGCCAGTCTGCCTACTACGGTTTAAGCAACTGCGTAATATCATTAGCTGTCACACTGTGTGGTTCGTACCAAAGTATCTGGTGAATCAGTTGATTAACCCAACCACTGAGAAATTAAAAACCTATTTTGTTCCACTATAAGACTAATGTCTGACCGTTGGAATGGATGCAATGATGCGATAACGAACAACGCTTGAGTTTGATGTGAATACTGATTACGTAATTTTGACATCAAAGATAAGGTTATAGTCGGATGAAAATCGCTAAATTTATTTAAACGTACGTACAAAAAAAGTAAGAGTAAGCGTTACCTACAGTTACTTTCTTTTCATGAGTATGGGATTTCAGGAGGTACAAAGATTAACATGGAAGGTACAGTTACAAAAACCTCAACTACACCCCAGCGCGTATATGCTTGAATTTACTGTCCTTTGATTAATTTTTATGACAATCATCAATACAAAAACTATGTCAAGTTTTTTACTATTATAGCAGTTTTTTTAATTAATGTATTTAAATCATACTTTAAATATTTCTTTATATGTTTATGTAAAAATAAATAAAACATTTTCAAAAACTTTATATATATATATATATATATATATATATATTACCTTAAAGGACTCCATTTGATCTGTTGAACATCACCAGACTCCATAAATGTATAAACCTAAGGGTTTTTTTAAAAATAATTATAAGGAAATGTAATACTATTTATTACATTTGGTCAATGTTGTTTAAGATAGTTTTATTTCGCAACTCGACACATTAATCAACGCACGAAAGAAATTTATGTGACAATTTAAGACAACGACGTGTGCATGCGTACGTGTCATTCATTACTCAGGTTAGACTTGATAATTAGAAAAAAACTGACGATGGAATGGAATCATTTATGATGGATGATAAAATTATACAATTGTCATATTCTAACGAGTGAAAATGGAATTTCCGACGTTAAGCAAGAAGAAACTAACAAAAAGTTATCATGAAACAACATCAGATATTCTATTTTCTACTCATTGAAATATCACAAATACATTATTTTTATTATTTTCCCTGAATAATTAATTAAATTCAAAAGCTTGCTTCGGATAGTATTCAAGGAAATTAAATGTGCATTCCAATGAGAAGTTTCATATCAAAACGATGCAGATATCTTATGTTTCTCTCTCTCTCTCTCTCTCACTCGATCTGTGACTTTTCTTTTACTACTGGTTCGTGGAAATTGGATAGGAAGATCAATATTATCAATAGTACTAATTTTTAAGTCTGCAAAATATAAACTAATGTAAATTTATTGAATTAGAATGCTGTCAATTGACTACTTTAGCATCTCACTAATGCCAGTGTTAGTTCCTACGTTAAATATATTCAAGTGATATTTTAATTTATTGAAGACTGATACATTGATTGTGAGGGAGTTTAAATTAATTCTTTACAATCACGAAGAGGTGATACAGAAAAATAGATTTTTAATATGATCATGAATTATAAATCCTTTAGCTTATTTCAATTCCACGTTTGAATATGCCGAGAAACAAACGCTGAAAGTTGACCATTTATTGTCAAGTAGTACAAATTAAAGTCTGTTGACAGGAAATTGAATTGCATATTCTTATACTCTTTTTAAAACAATTTTTCAGAATAATAAACTTTAACATAAAAAGACACAAAGTCATCGTACACTAGAAAATTTAGTTAACAAGCTGGAGTTGTTAAAAAGCTTTGGTCTGATGAATCGATATTCTAAAATCAAAACGTGGTCAGAAAAAGAAAGAACCTCAATTCAATCGTGAATAACCACAACCTAAGCAAAAAATAGTTGAATATAAACCTACAGGTTTTTCTAAATTATCCAATCTCCATAAAGAAATCTGACGCTGAAATTTGGAAAATATAAAAAGTAAAAATGAGTATAATTTTTCAGGCAGAAAGAGTATGAATTATGAGAAGTTTTTAGGCTAATAATAATCGATAAGCTATTTAGATCAACAAAATCGATGGACTGCTTCAATATATTTGGATCACCTGTTTCCTAAGATCAAAATATTCCAACAAGTTATATCTTTTTGTTTCTCATAAAACGTCAATTATGCCTATAAATCGCATAATCGATTTAGTCGAGTGTATGAAAAGTTTACAACATGTCGCTTAACAAAGCACAAAAAAGTACAATTCGAGACATCGCAGTGGCTGGTAGCATGCTAAGAAAAGAATAAACGCTTATAAGATGTAGGTTTTTGAAACGCTTACTCATAACTGCCTATCACTAATTGGTTTGTAAAGGAAACTTGTTGAAACATTCCGTGCTGATGATTCCATATTGTAACTAATATAAAATATTGAGTTGAGCCCTTATTCTCACTATTATTACACAGCTTTTCTAAGCACTATGTCTATTAAAATCTACATATTTGGATGAAAAGCTACTGGTAGTTAATTATAGTGCATTCGACAATGTAAACGTCGAAGGAAAAAAACGATTAACCCGACTAAAATCAATAGCTTGACTAGTTGACAGAATTATCAGATCAGTCTTAAAGTTTGATAACTTAGTGATTAACCAACTTCAATCAATGTCCCCGAGGTTTGTTTTATTCATTTTTATTTATTTTCGCTTCACAAAAACTGGTAATTTTAGTCCATATTCTAACTTCTTGTACTGATAGTATTCACAGCTTAACTTTACAAACAATCATTTTGTATTGAAATTTTCGGAATAAAAATAAAGACAATTAGTTGACAGTTTACAGATCAGTCACTAGATTTCATAAATCATTAGTATTTCTTTGATAATCCATTTTCCTCTAGTTCTTATTGTAAACAGTATGGGTATTCAAATCTAATGTGAACGAGAAGAAAAATCATAATTGACGAATTTTTTGGATATCTATATATAGATATATTTAGATATAGATATATATAGATAGATATACACGTAGGACGAAAATTTACTAACATAATTAATAAAGCTGATTAAATCTAATAAACCCGAAAGTCAAAGTGCAATAATTAAGTGTCAATAAGTGCACAGTTTGAATGTAAGTCACTACAATTCTATCAAACCAAATTTTACAAAGATAGATATTTGGATTTAATCTCATGTTTTTAAGAACAAAAATAATGCATTCTAGTTGATAACCAAATAATATATGGCCAGAAAATTAAAATGATGCGCAGAAAAACTTACCTCACAGAATGAAGCGAAACGTTTACTGCATAAAGGATCAACTGTTAAACCATTGACTGCCCTAGTTGTGGTAATTTGACAAACTTTTGACGGATCTATTATAGGTACCCAAAAAAGATAGTGAAGAATGAACTAAACAACTAAAGAATAATCAGTCTACAATGAAACTATTTTGTATGTAGAAACAGCCAATAAAGTTAATAGGTATTATCTCACGTAAAATAGCTCACTGACAGATAAATTTACATTGTTCAAAAGAAAGGAAGTTAGCAAGCAAAAGTACAGATGATTGAAAATTAAAAAACAAATAGAAATGAATAGGTAACTGAATAATAAGAAAGTAACAACTGAATATAAGGGGAATGTTTTTAAGAATCATGAGTGTCATAGGACATAATAAAGTTGTCTGCCACTGACTATAGCAGTTTCATTGACCTAGTCCGGAAGCCTAAAATACCCTAAAAAGTGACATAGCTGGCTGATGTTACGAAAGAAAAAGCGAGAATGTTATCTGAAGTATTAGTGACTCAAAAAACAGAAGTATTTCACGCCCTTTACAAACTAAGCATGACAATCAGGTAGTAAGTCTATCTACATCACATTAACTTTTTCTTATAGAAGTTGCATTTAATTAATAGGTTAGAATGCTTGAACAACCGTTTAAATGCATCAATAATTTGATTTAATTAGTGTGTTAATTTTCTTTAAATCTATCAATAATTATCTTAAACATCTATTTGTGTAAATATTTCAGGGAAAGTAAGATTCGGTCACAGTAAAAAACACATCCTAGATAACTAATATAAATTTACAGACGTACCAGATAAATCGAACACTTTCAGGTAAGTTCCTGACATTCCGGCAATAAATGAACTTTTAGAAAGCCATGCAAATGATGAAGTATCTTGAATGCCTTTCCGTAAAATGAAAACCAAAAATATCAGTGATCAGTGATCCCCTTACTATTGATAAATATCGATATAAGAACCTACAATTTATTGTGGACATTTCAAAATGTTACAAATACTTTACGCACACCTGAAGTATCAGAATATATACAAAGAAAGACTCAGAGTTATAATGTATCCTATTAGATATAAAGTCATGTTAGAAGGCACACTATACACTTTGCAGAAGTTGATCAGTCCACATTTTGATACATTTTATCAGTCGCAAATTAGCCGGCGCTATCTCAAAGGTAAAATTGTTAGTTTAATTAATATTGGCAAGTAAATGAGGCTTATCTCTATATTGTTAATAGCTTTTGTCAAGGTTGTGGAAATATCTGATGCAGCAAAGCAAGAGTTGAGCCTGATAGTTAAGTTTTGATCCCATTGAAGAGTGAATATCGAGGTCAAAAAAAAACATGCTACGAGTCACGCGTGGAGAGATTCAGACACTTCACTTCTACCTGAAGTTTGTGATAGTGTTGTTGAGAAGAACAACGAAATCTCCATTACCAAAACATCCAGCTCAGAAAATGAAACTTCATCACAATCATCCACCTGAGCTACAAATTTTCTCCACCATCTCAAAGTGAATAACCTGGCTGCCATATCCTCAAAATGCTCATCTATTAAATGACTTGTAATCAGTATTTTGTATGCAATGATGTTATTTCGTCAAAAGAAAAATCCATTCTACTGAGCACCTGTCCTGTCCTCTGATATCAATTTGGTTACAGACTTCAGTAATTCGGTTTCGTGACCAACCATCACGCAACTGCATTGTGTTATTGCATATTATCAGTTTACTAACACATGTCCTCCGTTAATTTAACAACCGTCAAGCATTATTTTATTATCCCGACCGTAGCTGCTACCTTGACGTGGTGGTCAGGCTAGTCTATCGTGATGACTCAACAGAGCTATATTGGCTGGAACATAAGTTCCTGTATGTTCTACCATGTCAGGCATGTCGATTGGAGGACGGTAAGACTAGAAGCAGCTTACAATTAATTTGATTTCTTTACATCTAAGTATACACTTAAAATCATAGAAAACCACATCATGACGCCACCATGCCTAGGTGATTTCAAGGCACGGATTACTATATTTTCGTTACCTGAGCATTGATACTGAATTACAACATAAAGTCTCTTAATAAATCTGTATGGATTACTTCTTATCGTACATGTTGATTACACCAAAATAGATACAAGACGAGTATTAACATACCTAAGTCACACAGAGGTTTGTCACATGTAGTTGTACTAGATATCCATTCTTTTTCCGAAACCGAAGAATATATGGAAACAAGTGATGACGTAGCTTGAGTATCTGGTACATTATAATCTGGTCCGTTTAATGCGAATGGGAGTGAATATGTATGCGTATGCATATCATTTGCACAAACTGAACCTCGATCTGCAGACTTCGTATTGTTGGACCGCGATCCAGTGTATTTTGTCACATCCCATATTAGTACGGAAGGCTCTCTGCTGTTTCGAGGTCTCTCAAAACCCTGAGCTAGCTATTTAGTTGAAAGAAGTCCATAAAACGAACAATAATAATATGGAAATAAGATTAATAACAGTGGAAATTATTGATAAACTTTAAATGAACAATCAATTCGCTATAATGCAATTTTCTAAATTTAGTGTGAAATGGAGAACATCCTTCATTCCAAATAGTAACTAAATCAGGACCAAATGCATGAGCCTATACCCGTTGAATGAGCTGCACATTCAGGTGAACCAGTACTTGAATTCGTTGTCAACTGGCCTACAATAAATTTAGACTGTATAAACGCCTTCGTTTATATTATGTGGAAACTTATTGATCTTGGGTAAGATCAAAATTAACTAAGACACCTATAGGACGAGGTCAGATGTAATATGGTTTGGCAGAAATCCTGAAACCGTGAAACAATAACTAAGGTACTGACTTGAAGCAAGATTTTATAAATTCAGAATTTTTACTGAAACTGATGAGGTTTTCGAAAACATCTGTATTTCGAATCGCGACCAATCAGACCAAAAACTAGATTATATAGGCATTGCAGAAGACCTAGAGATGAACGATGCATTACTTAACACTATCGTCATAAGTGTGAATACCTCTTGAACCGTTTGTCTTCGAAACAGAGATAACTACAAATGCATGAACTTAAAGAGATACCAAATACAAACAGAAAGCGGTAGACTTGCCAAGTTACGTTTCCAAGGGTTCCAAACAAGAAAAGTAGTGTTCCTCGCGAATCTAGGGGCTTTAACAAGTCATAATTTTAAAAGTGAGAAGTACTCAATTCCTTATTTTGTAAACCGAATCTGTCTTCTTTAACACTACAGTTAGGGAGCCTATAACAGGGTTAACTTACGGACTCTCAATTTACCCCATTAGTTTGACACATCCAACGTTATGAGTAATTGCAATCAAATGATTCGGGACGACATCGAGGTTTGGTTTATTGCTACTGGATACCCAAGCTACACACTAAAACTCAGTTATACTGTAATAAAACAAACCTGTGGTGACACATTATTACTCCAAACATTCAGAACGGAAAGTAAGAATTTTCGCTTTGAACCAATAATAAAACCTAGTAATATAAAGCAGTGACGAGTTCAAAATGGATCTATCCAAATACCATTCGAATTCCCTGTTCCACATGAAGATTGTTCCAGTCGAAACAAGTAAACATGGTGTTTCCAAATAACGATGAAAACATCAGATTTACTAGGAGGCCATTGAATATCATATTCAAAGGAATACGGCATTAGTTAAGGGAACCCGCCTTTTCTACAGCACGGCCTTGATTAAAGGCGGTCCTTTTGTTTTGAAGCAGTTCTCGATTGGATAGCTGTAAGAAAAGATTATTCGTATGTTATTGGAGATTTTCATGGTCTTTGGATTCATGAAAGCTATCAAAACCATCTCCAGCAATTATATACTTATGCCTCGTAAAGCAATTTCCACCAAACACTAAATTGGACTCTTCTTTCAATTTCTAACCGAGTACTATTCACACACCTCAGATTCTTGGTGAAATGTGCGATTCGATTTCCCTCTTTCCATTATGCCATTATGAGTCGGAGTCAGAGCTCACCTTGTGATTCAGTTTAGTGATTTCTGCAATGCATACCCTATCCACCTCTATCGTTTTTTCCTAATTTCGAATCCGTCTGGAATCTTATTTGTTCCCTGCTACGATAGATTGTTTCTGATGGCGAATGGAGAACGAATCTGAAGTATTCTGCCTAGACAACCTTGACACCCTCATTAGTGAGCTATACATGACTTGGCACGCACAAGAAAATACTGTATATTCTATGTCCTAACATTAGATATAAGTTTATATCACTTTAAACATCTTGATATTATCTCGGTTTTCATTTTTTTCATCATATTTATATACATTCTTTTCGGAACACATACTTAAGCTTTTTGGGATTAGTTCCCTTGCACCTGAAGACTTCTAGCTAGTGTCCTGTCCTGACACCAGCACCGCATGACAGACTCATGTGCACGATTCCTCAACGATGAAGCATATTTCAACAAAGATATGTTTCTATACTACGAGGAACAGTTAATTTAAGTGGGTCTTGGTAGCACAGCACTGATAATCTTCCAAAAAATGCAGGAAACTCTGCAGTTTCCTTAGCCCAAATCCCTCAGAAACAAACATTCCGGGAAACTTTCTATCCGAAAACCGGTATTGAAAAACCTCATCAGTGGAAAAAGCCACATCCCGTATTTCACTGATGTGACTACAAAAGTTTTCTGTATTGCCAGCACCTGTTGTAGAGTTTCGCGACCTTCGGGGGAATAAGACGATTGCATGCACGATCCAATTTGCGATTCGGAAGCTGCGGACGAAAAACCGGGTGCCAACTACCGAAAAAGTAAGTTTTACCTCAGGGTATGTCTATACAAAAACCGATTTGTTCCATTTTCGTTGTGATAGATGCGTCAAAAGTAATTAAAGATGTAGACCTACTTGGACACTATAACCTACTAGTCAACCCACAAAAACGGAGGCTAGTAAACGTGGATACAAAATTATCTGTTTGTAGAGTTTCTGGGGTTGTACATTATCTCTAATCATAGTGAGACAAATAAATCACTCATTCTTTAAGCCAACACTCGACAGGTAACCAAAACTGTTCTAAACATGGCAACACTTATCTTTGGCAACTAGAAATGTCGCAAGTCACATCACAACTAGGGGAATACCTGTATTCCCAAGAGCCCAGAAACTAGCCTCTGAAAAGCTAAGACTTGTAAGAAATGGAGTTGACGACATGATGGACTTAGGATTGTCCGACCGTCTAACAGCCCACGTTCATCCCCGTTGAGTTTGACCCCGAAATTTACAGCAGCGTTCGGCATCCAAGCGTACTCTGTTGTTTCCTGTTAACTCATGCCAGTGACTTAATGGGTACCTTGGACATGACGACCGTCTTCTCAAAGACTGACCATCGTAAAGCTCATAACCGAATACATATGACCAAGGAAGACAGTCCTAAAGCAGCTGCCGGCACTCCTTTCGAACTCTATGAATTTTTACGTATGCCATGCATTTGGGGAAATGTGGCTCAAACTTTTCATAGATTCATGACATCATTTTATGAGGTTTCAACTTTGTTAGTGCTTATATTAATTGCTATCTAATCACAAGTCCGGACAGAGTATCTCGTCTCAAGCATATGGACTTTGATTTCCAAAGAATTAAACCACCTGTTAACATACAGAAGGTTCAAGTCAGACCTCATTCCCTCAATTTTTAAGAGCATCCTATTGACGCTCAAGGTGTTCACTAACTGAAAAATGAAGTGGTGGCCGTTATGAGTTGCCCAGAACCGATCAAGGTCAAGCAAATGAGCATGTAAGATGGACTGGTAAATTTCTACCGATGTTTCATACCGAGTGGCACGCCTTATGAGATTCTTAACTTACCAACTACATGGGGATGCGAAAGCCAGTGATTCGGACAACACTGCAAAGAAAACATTTTCCGTGTTAAAAAATACATCACCAGGTCAAGAGGGTTGACAAACCTCGACGTGATAGCGCCCACCATTATCTCGGTAGACGCATCTGACTCAGAAACCGGAAGAGTCTTAGAATAATAGGTAAACAATCCCTGCCGGTGTTTTGTTTCCTCGATACGGGAAATGACCATCAGATGCTGCTGCATATGTGTCTGCCGAAGTCAAATTCTTACTGGTGATGTCTTGGATTTGACACTACCTCGGAGGAGGTGAATGAGATGAAAAGGTAAATGAATCCTAAATAAAAATAGTCTTGTTAGTCTTCGACATTCACGATGACCTCACTAGCTGGATTAGATAAGTCACGCATTCAAACCAGATGTTGCTGGGATACTCAGAGATAGTTTGACCTGACTTTATTCTACCTGGAACAATTTCGGGTTACTACGAGTAGCAAGTCCTGATAAAGGAGGACATTTAGGCATAATAATAAACACTGCATACCACTGAAAACCAGCGAGCTTTGTGTATGTTGATGAGATATCCTTGTTCCCCGTCTGCTGGCACTTGTTCCTCCCGCCAAATCTTGCTGAACAATGTGGAGAAGCTCTGAAGTTACTTATTTGTCTACTTTCAATGTATCAGCCGTTATGTTGTCTAGTCCTGTCCCCTTACCACTGTTGATTTGTCCAATGGTTATGCTGATTTTCTCGACTGTTGGTGTGATGAAATCTTTAGAAATATCTTTAAGTGTTGCTTCTGTTTAGAATAAATTAGTTCAAGATCTTTTAAAAGAGCTTCGGTGTTCGTCTTCACTTGCTTGCTTTTCTTCTGCATATACGATATGTGCTATGACACTTTCCTCTTTCGAACGATATCCTTTACTATCCTCTCATTCTCCCTATCTTGAACGTAGTTAACAAGGCAACAAAATCGATTGCTTATAATAGTACTACTTGTAGCCCAAAAAATTCAGGACACGTATAAGTTACCGTTTTCAATGATCCGTTTCCAGTTGTATATCAAGATAATTTTTCTCGTCATCCCGTATATCATGCAAGGCTTCAGCTTATTGCTCAGAACCATCATGAATTACTTGAGCTTATCGGTGTGATATCCCGAAAAAAAGCCTAGTCAACTTTTATCATTCTGTGTTTCTCATCGTCCAGAAGTTTCTAGCTTCAGGTTAATCTTAAACCAATACCGGGTGGTGATCTGAATCTATATCAACTCTTTTCTTTACTTTTCCACCCTTATAAATATTCCTCTGATCGATGAAATCAAGTATAAAAATATCTTAACACAACAATAACCTAAGAAGTAGATACATAAATGAGTTGAATGAATGCAAAATAAAAGTAGATAAATTGTTATAATACTTGTTATTTTTTAGAATTATGCACATTCAGAGGTCCAGATATGCATGATATAGGGTAAATAATCCCAAGAAGTCGCAGATATAGATCAACAGTGTTTCCTGTGTAGTATGATGTTTCATATCAGCCAAATATATATATATATATATATATCCTAAAGATATCTTGATATCCCATGTTGTCCATCCCAACTCAGGTGTTTAGTTTGACCACCAAGATGGTCAGGTCCTTCACTGGGAACTTCTCCACAACTGACCTCAGTCTCTCGTCGTCATTGTCTTCACTGACATTGTCAATGGGGGCATTTGACTAATCGAATATATTATAATCTTCTCTTTTTCTTTGAGGGAAGCTTTGATATTGCTAGGTAGGCGAAAATCCCATTTTATAAGTTCTATTTGTACTACTTTTGACAGCATCACTTTTTTGCAAAACAAAATTTCTCCTGTACGGCACACCGAATGATAAAGAAATATCCCATCTAACGAGAACAGACAGAAATCCCAATAACGTTTGTGGTGCTGAGACCAACCTCATCTGTTCTTAAATGTTTTGAACGTGAAAGTGAAAGGTAAAATTGGGCAACAAGATTCCAAGGCGGTGTTATAGTTAAGTCTGGGTTGACAATGAACACTACTACAGACAAATTTCTTTCGGGTCTTAACTCGTCATCCCGCCGTGAACCAAAAAGAGAGAAGGAGAGATGGTCAAGAATAAGGAGTATATTTGATGGTGTTTTCGTGGTATCAAAATAATATCAAAACCGTACCTGAGGAAACGGGCGTAAATGTAGACGGCATCAAAAGTGAGATGGCACCCAAGAGTGTGTAATTCAAAAAGTGCGAATAAACAAGAAGTATACTAAAACATCCATTGGTACGATTGGTTGTAATAATGAATGTTTCTGTTCAACTAATCGCGTTTTATTCGTAAAAGTGGAGTCATCACTGGTTTTTAGTCTACAATGAAATGTGTAACATCACTGAGGATTTGGTACTGGCGAGAGTCTGTTTCTTAACACAAGTATTGGATTTTCTCAGGCAAAGCCAAATCAGTGGTGATTCCTGTTGTGTTAACCACAGGATCAAAGCTGGGGTTCGGCCTGAAGAATTACTGTCTAGGCAGTTTAGATACGCGTTATTGCCCAGTTGAAACAAAAACAAAGTGATTGCGTAAGTGACGGTTCCAATATAAATATACATCATCACCTGAACAAATATTACCACTCAATTATTCCACCAACAAATGCTATTCTGTTCTTTCTGGATATATCAGATTCGTTCGAAAGATAATATTTGGTCGCTTAATAACACAGAGAGCTTTCTATTATAGAAGAGTGCTTCAATTCACAATCAAAATGCACAATTCCAGTCAATGCAGACAACACGATCAAAGGAGGAACAAGATAGTATGGCTGCCGCCATGACTAAGTACCAGCTAAAACAACATAAATGCAGTTCAGAAAGAAAAACAGAAACCCAGTGAAGGCGATAAAGAGAAAGTACAATGACAAAAAATATTACCGTCTCGAATGGAATGGAAGAGGCGAACAAAATGCACAAGTGAAGGAATCAGTAAGAACAAATTACAATTGTATGCAAGGGGAGATTTTCACGAAGGAAACCTTCAAAAATGGATCTTATATTAACTATAATTTAAAATATAACTGAAAGGTATAGTTTGCCTAATTCAACCATCTACTTAACAAACTTTTTAATTCCTATGAAAATAATTTCATTTCTCGTACTAACGGGTGACAATGAATTACAGGGGATCCACTTTCAAAGTTCCTAAATAATCAACAAGTTTAGTTGGCAATGACCGAGTGGCATACAGAGCTCAAGCATTTGAAAGTGTTAATTATTCAACTGCATCTTCTGAACTGAATACGAAATAACCTTTCACGGTATACCACGCGCTTCAAAATTCAAGTGGCCTCGTTGACCTCCCTGCATATACGGGAAACAATCAATTTTTGGACACCACACTGTGATATTTAATATTTCTCGTAGATATAAAGGTGTACTCCATTCACTGGTTGACAATGCGAGTACAAATTCGGACAAATAGAGTCATTCAAAGTCATAATCTCTGAGTCTAGCAGTTTTGATGAACTGCTATCATCCTAGTTGCTTCGGCAGAATACACACTCAGTCACTCCCAAACACAGGACTTGTGGACAAGTTGCTAGATATATGTGAAGTTGCGTACTAAAACGGTTAAAATTAAAGTTGCGATTTTGGAGTACTTTCAGGTTCTGTTCCTTCGTAGTTATATTTATGTACTACTCAATTCTTCCTTCCCAAACTCCTGTTTCGCATATTTTCCTTTCTTAATTACCTCGTTTTTCATCTTTAAATCTCTCATGTATCATTCTAAGTAATAGGATTGCTTCCACATCTTACAATATAAAAACCGGGAAAACCTGCAGAAGTATGAAACACGGGGTCAATAGTGGGTCACAAATCCCAGTTTTCAGCGATAGAGATGTGAAAAACTCAAACTGTCATTCGAAAGCATTCCTCAGAGTATTGTTCATAGTTACGATCACTCAACCTTAACAGCTCCACCAGGTCTCAAAAAGACTCCTACGAATACTATTCCTAAAATGACCAGAAGGCGAAATAAAAATATGAGGAAAGGCGTCCTAATGTTCAGTCGACACAGTCTGTCGTGCAGAGGTCGTACAAAAATGACTGTGTCATCTGCTCAATGCCAGTCAAAATCAGTGACTCTGCTTTTGGTTGCAATTTCTGTAGTAAGTGGGTCGATTGTCACTGCCGCACTATAGTACCTAGACAGTACGTAGGGTTCATGCTGAGTCAACCCTGCCCGTAGTTCTGCTATACCTGCACACTGTGCAGAGTATACGAGGCACTGATGAAGCCACAGGCACCACCTAAAATAAGCCTCGAAGTCACAACGGACAAACCTAAATCGCCTAGCACTGAACCAGTGAAACAGGCAACCAAGGCAGCAAAAACCCTAACCAACAAACCGACAAAACTGCGGGTTGTTTTTAACCCTCCAGTATCTGTTAACAATACAGAGCAGAGGGTGAATGTGAAGAAAGGGAATGGCTGAAGCTTACGTGCATGATGTGCAACAGTGGTGGTGGCCATCACATAGCCTGGGCCTTCAAATCAAACTCGGTCTGAACAGGTGAAGACAAACCATAAGTATGTGTTTAGATTCATGACTAAAAGAAAACCTACGAGTTAGTGTTTGGGTTATGTCAAAGGTTCGAACGATGAAAAACTCACCAACCTAGAGATGGCTGAGATCTTGAACGATCAGTCAGACCAGACGTCCACATGTATAGAGTACTACGCAAACTTAGTGCTAGCTGACGGCTTAAGGAATATCCGTATTACTCCTGGCTTAGTACTAAGGAAACTAAAATTCTTACGCACAGGAAAGTTACCAGGTAGTGACAACATTCGCCCCATAGTCTTGAAGCATTGTAAAGAAGCCCTCTAATCACCGATGTGTGACTTGTTCAGGCATTCACAAGTGTCACACCAACTCCCTGCTCAATGGAAACAATGTACTCCCTTTGAAAAAGCCTTTTAGGCAGTGCTCCACGCACGCTTAATCACAAAGGTTGAGGAAATGGGCTTCACTGACCCACTCCTATCTTGGCTCAGAAACTACTTTGAGAATAGAAACTTTCGTACCAAAATAAATAGAGTGCACGCTAGTTGGCGAGTCTCAACATCGGGAGTTTCATAGGGGACTATCTGAAGTCTACTTCTCTTCCTGATGTATATTAACGATTTGTTTGGCTCAGTTAGCTCACTGGCGTTGATCTACGCAGACGATGCAAAGATCTGGTGTCCATTGGAAGCGAAGAGGATTCGACTGAGCTTCAAAATGACCTTACGTGCATTGAGGAATGGGCAGTGAAAAACAGTTTGAAAATAAAACCAGCCGAGATGTCACGTCATGTATATTCTGCCCCACATGACGCAAACGATTTGCACCCTCAATCAAAGTCCGCGCCCTACTGTCCCCTCAGAGCACGATCTCGGTTTTAACAGCCACTTAAAGCCTCCGCATGAGTCCGAACTATAAAGGGGACGCAGCCAAGACAGATGCACCTCTTCACTTTATGCGACGACGATTTGGTGCTATCATATCAGAATTATTCTTAACGCTGTTTGAAACACATGCACTCCCACACCTTCAAGTTCACAAAGTCATCGCACCCCATCTTCTCAAAAGATATATAAATTTCTTGTATCGAGTGCAGAGACGTGTTAAAAAAATGGGTGATAGGGTTGAAGAACAAACCTTCCGAAGATAGACTCCAGCACTAAGGATTATTCCCCCTGAGTTAGAGAAGGATCAGAGGTGATCTGAGTAAGGCGCACAACATATTAAACACGCCAAACCATACCAACGTGAGCATCTCACGAGTGCATAACCACCACTCCGCTCGAGGCAATCCTCGAAAAATTGTGCATCAAAGAGAGAACACTCAGGTTCCTGAACAGTTTTTCTCATTTAGAGTCAGTGCAACTTAGAATGCTCACTCAGCCAAGGCGACCACATCCCCTTCAGTGGACAGCAATAAGAAGATACTTGATGATCACATACCCACATCCGCATTATCATCTCGCTCGTGGACAAGCTGCACCTGATGCATGCCTTGAGACTTGCTAGTCTTTATTGTTGCCATCTCCTCAGATCACTAACCAATCTATTTCGCATATTATATCTGTTTCCTCTCCCTTGCTTAAACTTCCGTCCTCTCTCACAGTCTTCACTGCCCCGGTCTGGTAATGTGATAGCTGCTGGTATCCAGAAGCCCTACTGTCCTGAAACCAACGTATTCATTCAAACCACGGGACATATAAACTGACAAACACTAGGTAACTGACTGGAATCAGTACAGTCAAGTGGCTAGCTTCCATCCATTAAACACTAGCAAATACCTGGAAGCGTACCGAACGAAAAAGATTCGAGCGCTAAGACATTAATTGGTTTATACTAGCTCGTAGAAAAGATATGGTATATTGGATTTAAACTTGATAATTCTAGTTCTTCAGTCCTCTTTTGGACATAAACGACCTAATACTCAGTTTTCTGATAAACTCTCTCTTCTCTTTTTCACTCTAGTGACTTCTCTCATCACTCTTTTCTACCTAATGAAGTGGGCAGTGAAGATGATCTACACAATTACAATCAAGGTTCAGCGAGGAAACCAGCTAGCTCAATGAAAACAATACTATTGGGAATGTAAACAAAAATAGTCATATATTGAAAAGAAGAAGACCCATTCAGAAAATTGGAAAAATTATTTAATAATTCAATCCTTTCAAAAAATCTGGTAATGACTTTATCAGATTTCGATAAAAATCTCTGAAACGATAATTTCTTGGTCCATTACAAACATTTTATGTTGATAATGAGAACACTTCAAGAAAAAGTCATCTTTCTCTCGCATGTACACATTGTATATGACACCTTTTGAATAATGTTTTGAAATATTTTTTACCTAGAAAATCACAACTTAGTCAATGCTTAACTCAAAATAATCAACCTTGTAAAATAACTAATACAAAACTCTAATAACTTTCAATTTTTTGTTCTGAACATGTTAAACATGCAAAATGTTTTTAAAACATTACTTGACAAAATAAAACATTGATAAAACATGTTTCATTTCACTTTTGTGAGCAATAACAACTATGAAGATTATTCATCTCTTTAAACATTGTTTATTGACTTACGAATAACATGTTCACATGGTTTTGTAAAAATATCCTCATCAGGTAACAACAAGTGGTTTTATAATCTCCAGAAAATGAACCTCTGCTTTGTAATTTATTTCTTATAATAAAATAGTACAAGTAACCAAACGGTTTGTCATATACAACAACCAGAACAAAACTCTTTGATTCACACAAGAATATGAAATATTGTTGGTTTGGCACCTAAGACATGTTACGTTCACTTTGTATGTACATCTGAATCTGGATCTCAATGGGATTCTAGTTTAAATAAGGTTTGGTCAACTTAAAAAACATTCAGTAACATATACCCACTTGTATTCTCTACCAATAAAGCAATAATAAACCAATGAAGTCTAATATTACACAACTATCCTTTATTACCCGGCTAAAAACAAGAAAATGATTTCTTCCTGTTTCTAGGTACCTAGTATCAGTATCAGTAGAACATTAATTATAAGGGATGCTGCCAAGATGGTATGTTTAAATTTTCTATAAGTCACTGGATCATGCATTTCGAGATGAAAACTCTCAATCCATTATAATCATTTCATTGTCAAATACATTTTGCTTCACGTATACGCTTTTGTAACAGTATTATAGTTAACCTGTGGAGAATATGAGGGTTGAACGCAGAAAGTGACCAAAGATCAACAGTTCACACAGCCCAGTTGTTACACATGCGACCGTTTATGGTCTGAATGGCATCATTACAGAAATATAGATAACTCTTATTGACATACGAGGTCATCTCACCCATTTCCAACCACTTGAGTCGAATAATATGTGCTGAAAATGACCTTTATCATGCTCCCAAAATCCAAAGTGTGTATCATCTTAAGCTGATGATGTGCTCCGTAGTTCATCGAATAGCAAACAAAACGTCATTTTTAAACCACAGGCCCAAAACAAGTTTGAACTATTCATTTCGATGTTTGTAGAATGCAAATGACGTGAATTTTAGTAAAACTTGAAGAGATTCAACAAAATAGCATCTTAACTCCTTTGCCTATTTGGACATCGGAATGAAGAGTGATTAAACTACATCTTTCTGTGTGATAAACTTTTTACATAAAAGTACTAGAGCAATCTAATAAACTTTAACTGTCAACCATTTATTTTAAACCTTAAATGTAATCGTGTTGTGTGGACAGGGAACAGGGAATCGAACTTGATGTTTGATCAAGTTATTTTAATGGCCAATTCAATAACTGAATAATCAAAGTTAATTTTACTTCTTTTCTATTATGTACATTACACGAATATCAACTAATTCATATCCTCAATATCCAAGCAAAGATGTATTTAAAGGTGTATTTCAGAAATAAATGAAAGTTCACAGGTATTCGGTTAAACATTAAAAAGATACACATCAAATACTTCACGATAATTAACAGATGAAACAACTTAACTATCTTTTTTATTTTCAGAGTCATCAAAAACCTACGATAAAAAAACTTGTGTCACGTTAACCTGTTTATGACTTCCTAATTATACAACAATATTATTTGATTTCATATTGAGCTGTTATTTTTTCATGTGTTACTATTAACTTTTGGTTCTTCCGCTAACCAAGTACATTTGATCTTGTATAGAGAATTCAACATTTTAAATGTTCAAAACAGTGGTTCCCTTTGATAAATTTGAACAGAGAAATGAGAAGACATATTTTGTGAAATAGCACCAGTTCGTGCTTTCTCGTCAGTCACATACAAGCAACATGTTATTTGTGTAAATACAGTTTTGAAGATAAGGTCAAAATTTCTTATTTAGCATGACATTCACTCACTAGAACCATGGTAAGTAAACAAAGGTCAACATACAGTTGTTTTTGAACACATAAAGTTGGACTTTTCCGACCAATCAAGATAGCTTCGAGTAGTTTCAGTGTGTGTGGGTTTTGATGACATGTCACAACTCTAAAGGCTGATTTTGGGTCAATTTGATGACCACTCATCATTAGAGGTTGGCAATGGACGAAGCTGGGTTTCTTGATCGATTTTGAGATAACGGGCTAGGTTGATGAATCATGGATTTGATTAACCATTTTGGAATATGTTCCCCTATCCTGTCTTCCAATCGGCGATCTGTCCTTCCTAAGTAACTTTCTCCGCGGTTACATATGAATTGGTAAATACAGTGGGATTTGGACTGAATCGGTCTTGGAGACTTGATTGGGGTAACTGAGATCGATTGAGTTGTTGTGATAAGCCTCAGATTAGCTGCATTGCAGGTCTTTTTTATTGCAGCTGCAGTCTGTTTGGTTGTAATTTTCATGCAATGATCACCCTTGAAAGGTAACTGTAGGTACACTGGTTTCTTGGGTACATCAGTTGCTATCAGGTTCGTCGTAGTTGTGTTCTGATGACCAATAAACGTTTCGGGATATGCGTTTGATTTAAGTGTCTCAGTAATAAGCTTGAATTCGTCGTTCAGTGTATCAGCAGTGTAGATTCTACTTGCTCGAGCGAATAAAGTTTTGACAACAGAACGTTTATATTGTATGGGGCAGAAACTAGTGAAGTGGAGGTACTGTCCCGACCAGGTGGGTTTGCGGTGTACTTTTCGTCTGATTGATCGTTCTGGATGGCGATGCAGCAGGATATCGAGGAAAGCTAGTTCATTATTCTTTTCTTCCTCATAAGTGACTTTCAGATTCGGGTGAATCGCATTAGATAAATCATTGACTTCATTAATATCTATAGAATGTGGTAATATGACAAGAATATCGTCGACATATCGTTTGTAAAGTGTAATACCATCGATGCAGTGACTCACTTGCCTTTCTATCATTCCCATGAATATGTTTGCTAAACCAGGTCCGAGAGGGCTTCCCATAGCCACTCCATCGATTTGTGTATATGCTTTACCTTGGAAATAGAATTTTATATTCTTTGTGCACAGCAAAATTAGATCTCGTTTACCATGGTTCTAGTGAGTGAATGTCATGCTAAATAAGAAATTTTGACCTTATCTTCAAAACTGTATTTACACAAATAACATGTTGCTTGTATGTGACTGACGAGAAAGCACGAACTGGTGCTATTTCACAAAATATGTCTTCTCATTTCTCTGTTCAAGTTTAAATGTTGTTCTCTATCCCTGTAATGCTTTTTTTATTAAAACAAACTAACCAATCTATCCATTTTTGCATATTAATATTTATGTAATAATTAAGTGCCCTATTTTGGTTGTTGTTTAAATTAATTAAATAATGAATACACCTAGATAAACAAAACCATAGATTGGAGAAATTGAACAATTACGTCATCTTGTTTTAAATGTTGTTCTTACTCTTTTCAAAATCATTAAGAAGCATTTATATTTGTCATATGGGGTTCGCATAAACACCAACTTTAATTTGATTTGACACCATTAACAAGCTAAATTTGAAATAAGTTTGTCAACAGTTTGTTTGTTTACCACTTAAGTAATATTTTTCTATCGATGATTTGATAATTCTGATTATGATAAATTGAAACTACCTTCACTACATAAACTTCTTTCATGTTGTATATATATTATGGGAGAAAATCATGAAATCAGTAGCTGGTTCATTGATTTACGTGTCTCATCCTTCATCAATTAGCCAAAGATTTAAGACTCCCGTACCTTACTAATAATCAGAGGATTAGTTGTATACCCC